>JAZGUH010000394.1:0-364867 GCA_037893225.1 Hippasteria phrygiana | reverse complement strand
TAAAAAATCCAGGTAGGTACATGTAGGTAGGTAGGGAAATAATTGTATCTATTTATTTTTTCATTTCTGTCCAGTTTCAAGTGTGGAATAATTGAAACCAGTGTTCATTTAAAATTATCAACTACCAAAATGGCAATATAAAGTTTGAGGTTGGCAATTTGGCCGCCAAAAATCCAGGTCGGTCAGGTTACCGTAAACACACTATTTTTTTTTTGGCCTTAATTATTGACAGGTTTATTGTACTGTTAAAAAATATTGGGAGTTTCATTCGAAAGCCCGATGCAAAAAACTGAATGCGGTACCTCAGGGGAAACAGCAGTACTGCCAATGATACCGCAGATTTTATAAAGATGTCATCCCTTACTGTGCTCATCATGTCCTTCAACTATGCCAAGTACCAAATGCGGTACCTCAGGGAAAACAGCAGTACTGCCAATGATACCGCAGGTTTAATAAAGATGTCATCCCTTACTGTGCTCATCATGTACTTCAATCATGCCAAGCACTGAATGCAGTACCTCAGGGGAAACAGCAGTACTGCCAATGATACCGCAGGTTTGATAAAAATGCATCCCTTACTGTGCTCATCATGGCCTTCAATCATTCCTCAGACAATCTCAGCTCCCCGAGGCGTATACAACCTGAATGCTGCATTCAGCTCCAAAGGCTACTTCAAACAACCTTACAGGTACCATTAATCTCACTCATGGATGGAGAGAAGCAATCAATGCAAAGTATCTTGCTTAAGGACACAAGCACCATCCCATGGGCTGGGTCGAACCCCAATCTGTGGCAGTCTGCACAAAACCTTAAGTCTTGATGCACCAGACTACTCGGTCAAGCACTTCCACACAAGGACGACCATCATCAAATTCAAAGGGCTCTGTAACAAAACAGAGTTTGATAACCACTCAGCTGCGACACTTGACAATCCTGTCCCGAACAGGGGCATTGGTGTGTCTACTTTTTGTGGGCAGGCGGCCGCGACTGTGCCTGGGGCTGCGGCTGTTGCTCGCTGTCTAGCGTCTTCAGGAGGCGGAATAGACCAGCTGCCTCCCTGATGTGGCTGAACTCGATGCAGAAGGCCTGCATCTCTATGGACAGATCCTGGAGCCAAGAAAAGTGGAGACGGACAACTCTTTACCCATGATGCATTGCAACAAAATTGTGATTTTTTTACAATAAATCAAGCAATTTTTGCAACGACATAAACCCTATCACAAACCAATTTTTAACCAATATAGATGTCCAGTCTATTTTCAGTAAGTACCTGTTGTTCAGTTAAATCTCCTGAATGCTAAGTGATTTATAAAAATATCATTAACCCTATACCATTTAAAATCTGCCAAAATCCAACACCATGTTGTGTTGAATTTCGATGGGTTCAGGAATGTAGCGCCTTGGCACCATTACTTTACATGGAGCTATGATGCCCCAATTTGTCCAAGTACAAAGAATGTGCCATAGGTATACTGCACAGTGTTGGATTTTGACAGGTTCAGGGTAAAAGTACCACAGGGGCTAGGGTTATTGAAAATCACTTTTTAGCGTAAAGGTAAAAATAACACTCGGTGAATATAGTGGGTTTTCATTTTTTTGTCAACTGACATACCTTAACATTGATGATCTTGTTGCGGATGAGAGACTGCAGGAATACACACACCTATGACAGGAACAAAAGTCAATACTAACAGTTTAACCTCTTCAACACAGACGACGGTCTAAAAAGACCGTCCGGCCGGTTGACGTCTATAAGCACATTCCTGCATGTACTCAATCCCTTCATGTTTCATCTATACTGTTCATGCATGGGAGTGTAATGAATAGACGGAGCTTTTTCAAACAAAGCTTTCATTCACACGAAAGGAGGGCTCCAAGTGCGATGAATAGGACCACTCTATTCAGTGTGGTGCCTATTGTTTGCATTTACGCTTGGCTGCACAGCCCGTTCTTGGCATACCAGCCCCCCCATCAATAACAGCAGGACACAAGGGGTCAAGTAAATAAAGATAATTCCAGTATTAAAAACACTTTGTATACACTTTGTAATTAGACCATTACTGCAATAGTCCTGTTAACCCCTTGAGTACGTTTTTTTTTACGGGAGACGTCGGGGTGTCGCAGCAGTTTTGGCAGCCAAGCGAACCGCTACAATGTGTTTGTGCAGTCAAGCGTAACCTAAACAATAATCCAACAATGGATTGAAACTGCACAAACGGCGGCACATGTCATCATCCGGCCTGGTGGCACTTTTTGTTTACGCCATATGGTGTCATCCGTACTCATATATATATATGTGAATACAACAAGAACTAACACCAGTCTGCCAGTCCGTCAGGCTGTCTGCCTATATATTTTTGTATACTGTATCTTTTTCTGTCCTGATAATCTCTCAGTGTTGTAGTCGAGACAATTTCAAGACCAGGCACAACACCATGCACAAGACTATTCACAAGACCAGCTTGTAAACAGGCACAAGTAACGGGTATAAACCATGACAGAGGTATGCTTTTGTTACAGTTCATTTGAATAGCTTAAGACTTAGATTAAGAGTGCTGGTCTTGTGCTGGTCTTGTGCTAGTCTTGCAGGGTCTTGCAGGGTCCTGCAGAGATGTAGTCGAGTCCATCACAAGTCCCTGCAAGTCCCTGTAAGTCCATCATAAGCCCTCCAGTCATAATCCCAATTAAGCTATTCAAATGAGCTTTGACAAAGGCATTCCTTTGTCATTGTTCATCCAGTTACTTGTAACTGGCTTTATGAAAGGACTTCTGACTGGACTTGCGAAAGTACTTGTGAAAGTACTTGCAGGGACTCAACTCCAACTCTGTGGTCCTGTGTGGTCTTGTGGTGGTCTTGACTACAACACTGTAATCTCCTTTTCTTCAAATTTGGACCTTACCAGTCGGACCAGTCTGTTCTGCATATATTTGTCTTTGATGTTCTCACACGTTGTGATACAGTTGGAGATGTAGAGGTGGACAAACTCCTGTGGTAAATCAACAGCCTGAAGAAAAATAAATTCAAAACCCCATGGAAATTCAACAACCTAACAGTATTTTACCCAAAAATCACGACAGCCATCAGTTCCAAGTACTGAACAATTTTTGTTCGAATACTTAGAAATATTAAGGAAAACAAAAACACAATTTAAAAAATTACATCACAATTGCAAAGAGAGAATTCTAGTTTGAATTTTTTATTTTGTTTTACATTTGTAGAGAGTGCTAACCCCCCAGGGTGTGTGGAAATTCGTATTAATATTGATAAATATTGATAATATTGATAAATTCAGCAGGGTTAGGGTTAATTTGAAAAGGTACTGGCCAAAACAAAAAAAAAATCATGGATTAACACGCAACACTCAAGGCTTTATAAATACACTATGCTACAGTAAATAATTCAGCCAAAATACACAACTTTTCATGAAGTATTTCTAGTGAATTGATGCAGCGGTCCAACCCCTTTGGTAATTCAATGGCCAACACAATCAAAACAAACTTCCTCTGGTAATGCAAAAGCAAGTAGATGACTATTATGTCAAACTGATTTTGTTTTCCAACAAACAAGTATCATATGTCAATTACAGCTGATATTTATCACAATTAGTCGTGTTAAAATCAAACACTTTTAACACTTATGCGAGCACAATTTGTAATACATTGAGATTTGGCTTTATGAACAAGCTTATGCGTAAGCAGTGTAATCAACTTCATCGGCAAACAGCCCATATTCTGTGAATGCATGGTTTCTATGTGCAAGGTCATTGACGGAATCACAGCAGTTTTCACCCCGTGTTTAGAAAATGTCGCGTTGCACAGGAACGGCACTTCTGATTTGCACAAAATTGGTGTTAAAATGTGCCTAAGATCCTAAGGAATCTCCCCCCCCCCCCCACCCCCACCACAGTGGGTCTTTGAGAGTTAAGACAAGCATCCTTACCGTTGTGAGCCTATTGACCACTTCCATAGAGTGCAGTGACATCTCCATATTGACCAGGACCGAGAAATACTCGGTGATCTGGTTGGACTGCATCAGCCTCAGCAGGACCTCAATGGCCACGATGGGATTGTGCTCAACCAGCCCTGGTAGCTATGGCAAAATCAAATAACGGCATGTCATGCTGGGAAATTTATGATTAATATCATATGACTGTTTAAATTGAATAGTACTAATCATAATTGGAGCTAGTTCTGTCAGCATACTTTGGGAAAAAAACCTTTTCGGGTAGGCAGCTTGAGAATAAATCACAAACTCAGTCTCAAAGCAAGACTACTCCAACCTTGAATGCTTTCAGTCTAAGGTGGTAGGCTACACCCCTATTTCCTTCCCCTTAAGCTCCACCCTTTCTCTCTGCCTACCCAACCCCCTCACTCCCTTTGGCTCCAATCCTACTCCCCACCTACGTACCCTTAGTGGGTTCAGCCCATAGTAGGCCACGCCCCCACACCCCCTTTAGCCACTCCCCCTGCTCTCTGCATCCTCAATCCCCTTATACCATTTGGCTACAACCCTACTCCCCACCTACGCACCTTGAGTGGGGTCAGCCCATAGTAGGCCACGCCCCCATACCCCCTTTAGCCACTCCCCCTGCTCTCTGCCTCCTCATCACCTTATCCTTTGGCTCAGCCCCTACTCACTACCTACCCACCCTGAGCAGGGTCAGTCCGATGTAGTCCCCCGTATAGCAGGGCTGTAGTCACGTCTCGACCCAAGTCTGATTCCAAAACAAGTGGACCGATGTCAACTAGGAGACCGCAACTCAAACGAGCTGCAATCTGGACTCGACTGGAGCCCGGGCAGTAACGTAGACTTGAAACTGGATTCCAAAATACTTTTTAAAAATATTGTTACGGTGTCATGGCTGGACTCGGCGAGTTCGGACTCAGCCTTGACCATGCACGATTCTAAAAAAAGCAAAAAAACAGGGTTCCCACAGAAATCTGAAAACCAAATTCCATGACTTTTCCCAGGACTTTCCAGGACTAAAATATGAGAATTTCCATGACATTTAATGCCATTTTGCAGAGAAAAGTTGTTTGGTATTATGATACTGATGAACCGCTGAGGTCTGTAAGTACAGTATAGAAAATGAGATATTATACATACATGTATTAGAAACTGGAAGACTGCCATTGCCACTACTATAGACTGACAAGGATATAGCCTGTAAATTTATCATTATTCTGTTATCACATCAAAAATAACCCTTGCATGATCTTGATTTCCATGACTTTTCCATGACTTTTTAATTTTTCCCAATTTTCCATGACTTTTCCACGACTTTCCATGACAACTTTTTTTTCTAGGATTTCCATGACCGTGGGAACCCTGAAAAAGTACTTTAGAATCTGGCTTTAAGTCTACTATTCCAGCCACGGCTCGAGTCAAGTCCAGATATCAGATCGTTGTGAGTTTTGGACACCTAGAAGACTTACATCCACTTTTTTGGAATCAGACTTGAATCGAGACTACAGTCTGACCCATAGATATTACTACAAGCGCAGACAGGCAAATCGCCGTACTATTAATTAGCATAGATGCATACAGCAGGGTTTACGCCACATGGTGAGCTAGCACTCTTTTAACCCTAACCCTGCTAAATGCAACAGAATGCACCAATGGTAAAAAATGGTTGCATTTAGCAGTCAAGGCATGTCTCCTGGTCTGATGCATTCTTTTGTATTTAGTATTATACATGTATAAGCCTCCAGCAACAAGGCTGGTACAGATGAGTTCACTGCACAGTGCAACATTGCATTTGCCAGGGTTCTTATTTCAGCTGTGTTGCATTCTGTTGCATTTGGTGGCAGGGTGCTCAGAGAATACCTCGTGGGGGTAAGGGTTAATATAGTTTTTTTTACTATGACCCTACTCCGAAATCTACCCACCTTGAGTGGGGTCAGCCCGATGTGATACACTAGCTTGGGATCCTTTTCGAGCTCACTCAAGAGCTGCTGTTGTTGGAGCAGCATTAATGTCTCCTTAAAGGCTTTGGTCATCAGGCGTTTGACCTCGATACCAGCGCTGTTGTTGACGCACATGGTGTGGTCCCAGGCTAGGTTGTGGTCAGCCGTGACAGGGTTTAACCAAATCAACTTAAAAAAAACACAGATTTTTCATACTGGATGAAAAAAATAGAAAGGCAATGCAAAATCGAGACGCACAACTGACCTAAATTGTGACTGGAAAACAAGTCTTTAATAGGGACATTATTTTTTTCACTTAATCAGATTTTGTGTGCATTATTATGAGGGTGGGCTCGTGATATCCTGATAAATACAGAACACGTTCATCATTCATTATGACTAAATCAGGGGGCGAGATTTGAGGAAAATGACAAATCCACGAAACACTCGGAAAGCATTTGATTTGTATGGCGTTGCTGAAAACTGCATCAGTTTTATCCAAAAGATACGGTTCAAAATTGCAAAAAAAAAGACGGTCATTTGAAGAAAAAGAAGACTGTTTCAGGTTGCAGAGGACATTTTGGAATGATTAACAACAATTTCAGGACCACAACATCTTCCAGAAATCTGGCAGACGTCTCACCAAAAATCCTGAAATCAGGAAAAGAATCCGGAGAAATCTCGCCCCTACTTCCGTTATGTAATTTCTGTTTAAGGCCTCGTAGCTCAAACTTAGCTCTGGCAGCCCCAACTTATTTGTTGGTTCGAGTCTCACATGGGCTAGAAAATTGTGTGAATTAAAGAACTATTATTAAAAAATGGTGATTTGTGACAAACAGGTTCTGAATAAACATCTTTAGGGAGGAGTGGTTAATCTGTGGTCAGGCCTTTGAAAAGCCCAGCCATGCCCGGGCCTTTGGGCTTTTACTCTTGCTATTGTGAGCCACAAATCACCTAGCAATAGAGCATCAACTAATCAATAAAGCCCCGCCTCTGCCAGGCCAGGCCTGGTTGTAGGGGATCCCACACTAATCTGTACCCATTCACAGCTGGATCAAAAGATGCCTCAGCTCTCATTCAAGTCTGGGTGAACAATGGGACTCCAGAATGAATGGGCAGTTTATTGTGTACAATCAGGGGATTATAGAAGCCCAAAGGCTTGGGGGTTCCAGGGGGCTTGGCCAGGCTTTTCAACAGCCTGGCCTGACCACAGATTAACCACTCCACCCTTAATGTTTTAATGTTTTTTTACCTCGACAACCATGCGGTCTTACCTCGTCCTCACAGATGTGAAGGGGTGGGGGTAACCTGATGAGCTCCGGCCTAAAGCTAGCTTCCATGGGGGGCTTGGCCCCACACATGAGATTCTCCATCACGCTAGAGGCCATCTCCGCATCGTACGTAGACCTGAGGATACAAAATGACTTCAATCAGAACGGCCAGGGCTCGCAAAATTTGTTAAATCCGGATGCTATGATACCAAAAATACTGCTTCAAGAATACACGCACATGTGGTAATCCAGGGACAGCCAAGACAATCTGGCAGAAGTGCCTTAAAACATTTTGACCTTGTACTAGTTTACCTTTTTACTACACTTTGTAAATAAAACTTCCACGACAATCACACTAAAAAAAAAAAAATTTCTGACTCGCATGTACATGTAGCGAGACATGTATCTGACATGCAGCAAGTAATAGAGGAATCCCACAACGACGAGTTTAGCGCCGATCTGCGCACTTCCGCGTTTGAAAACGAGGATCTCAATGTCACAGTGAACAACTTTATGCTGACCGTGCGCCTGCGCTGCCTTATATGGCCTGATTAATTCATGCATGAATGAATGTGCTGAAAAGCGTTGTTTTGTTTGCCACTGACATTCTCGCTTTCAACCCGGAAGTGCGCAGATGGGGCTAATGTGAAATTCCTCTATTAATTTCCTATTGGCTGAACGTCAGCTTCAAAATTCTTACACCTGAATCATTAGCAAAAAGCCAACTATCTGGGGCCAGATACTGAAACCTAAACGGTATTTTCCAAACCGTATGTCGATTAGATGACCGCATTAGTACACTGTTAAACAGTTCGCAAACCATTGGTAAAAAGCCTGTGGGTTTTACGGTATGGGAAAATTGGGTAATGGGAAAATAACAATCCAAAACGCAAGGAGGACTTATGTACCCAACGTCTGGGTCCGGATCGCTCATGATGCAGGAGAGACCGGCCCTGCTCTGTAGCGGCAACTCCGACTGCCTCTCGGCTAGAGCCACCTGCAGCCCGCTCAGGTCGATGGGCGGTGGGTTGGGGCCGGGGTCCATCACCACGATCTGACGAGGGACCTTCTTGAAGAGCTAGGCACAAGGGAAAAAATTAAGCCGAAGTTAACCCCTTGTGTCCGGCTGTTATTGATGGGGGGCTGGTATGCCAAGATCGAGGTTGTTCAGCCCAGCGTAAATGCAAACAATAGGCACCACACTGAATAGCATGGTCCCATTCATCGCACTTGGAGCCCCTTTCATGTAAATGAAAGCTTTGTTTGAAAAAGCTTCATCTACTAATTAATTAGATCAGATTCTTCATTTTCATCTTTTAAGACCCAAGTTTTGGAGTTTTTCAAAACAAAATTCCACTGCAGCTTTGAATCCGATAATGTTTGTACTTGGGTGTCTCATTGTCGCTGTGTTGTCTGCAGATTCTAACAAATTCCATTTCTTTTATTCCGCTTATTAGTAGTTCTCCATTTGACATCAACACTTTATTAGATCAAGTATCGCATTCCGGGTTTTCCTTTCCTTTTCAATTCCTCTCCCCTTCTTTCCTTTATTTTCCTCTTTTTCCCCCCTTTCATCCTCTTACACGCCCTGCCCGCCCCCGCCCGCCCCCGCCCGCCCCCGCCCGCCCCCGCCCCCCCCCCCTTTCTTTTTAATTTTTTTTTATCGCGTTTTCTCGTGGTAGGATGGCTCTGTAGAGATGCTGGTCAGCTGTTTCATCTTGCCACTCACTAGCTTAATTTTTTTCACGAATTCTTTTCGTTAATTGTGTATTTTTAAATTTTTGACTCTGTACACATGTATTCGGTAATGTTTTGTTTTTTTGTCAGCCAGTGGAAAAGTGTAATAAATTTTTTTTTAAATAGAAGAAAAAAAAGCACCACTCCATTTAAGAACAATATGGTTGAAACATTAAAGGATTGAGTATGCCCAGGAATGTGCATATAGACATCAACCGGCCAGGTGGTCTTTTTTTCAAACCGCGGATAAGAGGTTAATCAAAATTTACAGCAAAACATAATTGACCTGGCGCCAAATGCGAGTTCTTGGACAACTTTGCCAAAGAATGTTCCGAGTTTTAAGCTGCTCTCTTTACCTCTCTTTGTGGGCTTCCCGACGAGGAGACAAGCTGCGACAAAAAGTACCGCTCCGCTTTCCCAATGGGTGGCATTTTGACTAGATTGTTGGCTGTGTCATCCTCCGTGCCGGCCTTCAAGGAAATAGAAGAAAACAAGAGAAGACGATAAAATCTCAAGTAAGATCGGTGGGTGAATTGTCCTGAGAACACTGCAGTGTGACTGAGAATTTGCCAATTAGAGCTGTAAGAATTTCATTCAGGTTTTGTGCTGTTAGCCCTTTCCATACCAATGTTGAGTTTACTCGACAAGCCACAGCACACCTACTGCTTACCAATGTCAAATTTACTCGACAAGGAAACCCACTCAACAGAGCATCCAAACAACAGATGTATTCACACATTTCAACAAACTGTAAAAAAATAAAGTTTAAAAAAAACATGTAAAAAAAAAAAGAAATGGTAAAAAAAGAAAAATGGTAAAAAAAAAAAATAAGGGAAAAAAAAAAGGAAAACAATTTAACCCTAACAGCCCAAGGCTTTTTACTAGAATCCTTCCCTAACCACACAAACTCCAACACTGTGTAGTAAACCAATGGCACATTCTTTGTACTTAGACAAAATCAGGGCATCAAGTCCCATGCAAAGTGATGGTGCCAAGGCTCTACAGTACCCAATCACACAAAATTCAACACAAATGGGGTGTTTGATTTTGGCAGGTTAGGGAAGGTTAGGGTTAATAAAGAAAAAAAAAATAAGGACTTAAAATGACTATGAAAATTGTAATTTATAGGTTCTTTGCAGTAATTTTATGGAGTATTGCAAAATTTGGTTTTCAATGCAATTTTCATCTTCATGAGACAAACCAAGATTCAGAATCACAACACTATACAACAGTGGTGTCTCCGTACAAAGCCAGAGTTTCCTGTGTCTTAAATGTCTTGTTTTACCACCAAACAAGTCGCTGTTACGTACCAGCAGATGGGAGAATACAGGTGCAAATGGGTTGTTCCCTATAGGCTCGTTGCGATGCATCTCCCACAGGTAGAACAGCGCCACCAAGCGCTGGGCGGGAGATGGAAGTAGGTCTTGATTCTGCAGCAGGAGGACCTGTATTGACATCAGGAAAAAAATAACAAATTCTGACCAAAGGTGAGCAATGAAAGATCACAATTACTTTATGCGTGCCTGAGATAAAAGGAAATTCATAAATGCCTCAGGGAGTTTCACTATCCCTATTGGTCGAGAGCCTGTCACGTGGGCGTGTTTAAACGGTTGTTTAAACACGGCTGAAAGTTGTTAAAAACACGGCGCGTCATAACCAGCTGTTCTCAGCTAATACGCAACAGGGAGAGCGTATTGTGCGTGCACAAGATGTACTGAACTTCATAATGTAAGGCAATGCTAATGCACGCGTATAAAATGCTGCATCTCGTGCGTGTGCGTACCCGCACACGGAACGCCTTCACGCGGAACGCCTTCACGCGCTCACAAGGCCGATACGTACGCATGTGTTTTTTTACTGAGTAAATGGGAGAAAAAGCTTACTTTTTGCCTCCCGACTTCCGAGTTACACGACACGTAGCGTTGTTTTGATGTTTTAACCCTCCTATACTTATATTATCACGGCCTATCAAAAACTCTAAACACCAACTCTCACAGTTTCAATGTGTTTCAATCTGTCACTTGATAGGTTTTGATATATAGGGTAGCTGGCTCCATTTTGGCCTTGTGAACAGGAGGGTTAATGGATGGCAAGTAAAAAAAAAACATAATCAACCAAACCATCCTCCCTTCCGATTTTTCCCATTTGTTTTGTTTGTTTGTTTTTTTGGCCTAGGTTGTCAATTACCCCAATTCTTGTTGCGTATACTTACAAGTGCTGAGCCCACTTTGTAGTGGTCTTGCATCCTGAAGGCATGGTGGAAATTGGTGGCTAAAATCTCAAAGGAGTTATTGCTGACTAACTCCTCGGACAGCAAGCTGTTAAAAAAGTACAATTGAATTTGTATACATTGCAATCTGTAACAAGAGAAGTCCCTAGCATCAGCTTCATGACAGTTGTGACGTTTCACAAACACGGCCACGGGTAAGGACATTAATAAATGTGTGAGGGCGCTGTTCGTTTGGTGACTCATTTTCTGAATCGGAAATTGTGATTAAAAATTTGATTTGATTTTTTTTTGCACATTCAAATATCAGAATTTTTGAAATCATGATTGCCATCTGCCTTTTATTCATTGAAATAAGGCATGAATAAAGACAAAGATTTAGAGAAAATGTGAGTTTTAAGCATTTCTGTCATAATCTGCACTCCATGATCCAATTTGTGTAAAAACAAAAAAAATCACACTTTACTCTGCATTTACCGTACACATTTCAGGGACCAAAATATCCCTGCTTTAAATCAATTTTTTCTTTGCTTTGCAAAATCCGATGGAATCCGAACTTGAATCAAATCGTTTCTTCTGACTTTCTCTTCAAAACTACATCAAAAACAAATGTACACAATTTATTTGAAAAATTTGGTAATCGTGTAGTTTAGGACACCCCTAAAAGCTAAAACACCTTGATTTTTTTTAAAGTTCTTAAAACACGTTCATATTTAACTGTTGATTTTCATTTTTGCATTTTTAAAGATATAAGATCAAAATGTGGCTACTTTTCCGTAAAAATGAAAAGTCTTTGCTAAAAATCGATATCGGGCAATGTAGCCTCAAATTTGGCCCCAAATAAGACATGCATGCAAAACCACGAGTAACCTAACAATAGAAAAGTATTTATGAAAAACGACAGTTAAATGTAAACGTGTTTTAAATAGTTTTTGTACCATTCCAAAATGACTTTTGTGGCCCGGAGTAATCTTTTCTTAATCCCTTAATAAATTTCGGAATAAATTTTGGAATTATGCAAACTATTTCAGAAATTAAAAAATGTACAATGTAGGTGTTCTAGGGGTGTCCTAAACTACACGATTACCGAAAAATGTATTAGGCCAATGAGAATGAAAGTATGAGTTTACTGTCCACCACCCGCATGCGGCGTCAGAGCCCCCGCCAAACAATTCCATTATTTCAAAATATTTCATTATTTTTAATTGAAATCATACAATTTATTTCCAACTGTCCATCCAGAATTCCAAACATGCTTTTGCAATCGAAAAATGCATTATTTGCATCATTCAATTTGGTTGTGGTGATTTTTCTGACCGGCAACTTCACGAAATCCCGTGCAACCAATCCATGCCATCATCCGACGGCAGAAAAATGTATGGCGATAAATAATGAATAATGAATAATGAAAAAAGCCTCATCACTTTTCAAAATGAATCGGACAGTAAACTCACACAAGTGTGTAAACACTGGCAATCGCGGACCTCTTATTGTTCCTCTTTTGTTTATACTCTTAACTTTTTCGGAAGGCCTCCCAATCCCATATGTTTTGTACACGATTTTTAATCGTGGACCTTTGACTCAATCGTGGACCCTATTGTCCTCTCTGTTAAAGGTCAACGGTTTGAATAGCTATACAAACTCACACATTCTCATGGCCTAAAACTAACAGTTAGGTACTAATACTAGTACTAGCGCAGATCAATCATGATATAAAGTTAGTCTTCCGGGTACGGCACGTTATGTTCCATTGAATTATGTGCACAACTCCCCAAAGAACTTTGCACACCCCAGCGATGAGCGTCTGAAGAGTGCTTTTCTTAAATCCCTTTTGATTTCTTCGTGTTCGATACCATCCAAGCAAAATAAACTAAAAGTAAAACAAAAACTCACTTCAAAAGACTCCCGAGCTCCTTCGCGGACAGCGCCATCTTGGGAAAGGAGATGAAGCGCGCCCTCACTCGAATCTCTATCCAAGATGGCAGCCTCCATGAAAAATTTCGTCTGGAATTTTTCAAGAATTCGGCTGGTAATTCTGATTTTAAAATTTCCTGATCATCTTTATTATTAATGTCTCAAAAGTGATAAAGACAAAGTATGGAAAGAGTTCCATATCCGGACATCAATTATACCTCGTGCACAAAGTCTATGGGCATGTCCCATGACAGAAAATTTATTTCCCTCCTAAAATAAATTCGTGTTTCTTCATCAGATTTGCAATTTTTGGTAGTTTTTAAGTCATATTAAGGTAAAATAAGTGATGTCCGGATATTGAACTCTTTCCGCGTCGGACAAAGGGGAAGCCCTGCATTGTACAGAGAATTACGTGTTTTGTCCATTTTTTTTACAGTAGGAATAAAAGATGAACACAATTGTTTTACTGCATAAAACATTGAAATTTAGAAATAGGGCCTATTTAATGAAAAGGTGTAGTTGTTAGGACAATAATTTAGTTTTTTCCCCATTGACCACAAGTCACAACACTATTCATTCCCCTTTGAGTCCAGAGGGTGCAATCGGGTAACAGCCACCACTGACCAATCAGAGAAAAAAACAAGACCCAGTGACCTCATGCCGCCGACCAAGAGAATTGCCATTGTCAGATTTGTAGCAGTACAAAAATGAATGTTATTGATAGTGGTATTTTGAACTACATGCCCACCTTTGCAATTTGGGCATGAGTCCGGATGTTCATAGCTGGGGAAACTCTCTGACAAAATATTAAACCATTAAAACCCTAACCCTGCCAGACGCAGCACAGTGCATCTGTGGTGACAGCTTGATACTGCTACACTCTGCACACAAGTCAATGTGACAAAGTATGCAATCTAATGCATCTGGCAGGGTTTCTAGCCAAAATACCCTGGAGGGTTAGGGTTAATTCGTGTCCAAAGGTGTATAAAGTTAGCATAACCTTGTTAAGACTTTCATCAAATTCATGGCTTTTTATACCACCAGGATGTTTTCTGGCATTTCAAAATACGGGATGAAAGTATGTGGGAAGTCTTACATAGTGTACGCATACATGTTAATTGTTCCATGGATTTTACTATTAACTGAAATCTTGTAAAAAAAAATGGCCTGTGTCACATCAAGGAGGGTTTGTTATTTCCAAAGATTTGTCTAATCCTCAGTGACCCATTTTGGTGGGGGTCTCTTCCTAGTATTGCTTCTGACTACATTTATTGACTTTTATAACTTTGATTACAGGCTGAGATATGTCTGAGGCAAAGTCCGAGATTGGCTAGTACCAAGGCTTCTGGGACAGCCAAATCAACCACCAAAACAAGCAAGAAGGCTAAAAAACAAGGTTCGTTATGGTTGTACAGTAGACAAGCAGAAAACTGCTATAAAGAACGTCATGTACAAGTAATCCACAATTTGTTCAGCGTGGTGATAATTTAATATAGTATTGGTATATGTAGGAGCCAGGATGTTAGAGTTTGGTGTGAAAGTATTTTTTAAATAGCAAAGTTCTACTCTACTACTGCAGTACACTGTACAGACTACAAGATATATGGATGTTATATGAAGGACAAATATATCAATTTTAGTCTTCATTATGATTTTTCTTTTCTTTTATACTGTGTTCAAGAAATTGTCATATTGGTACTACTGTAGATTTTCCTTATGAAACATTTGAGGACACTGTTCCTTGTTTGAAAATGTGCAGAATCTAATAGGTTATGCTGAATGTGCATACCCTCCTGTTCTCAGGGCCAAAATCGACCCAGCTGCTGTACAGATCAAAACCTATAAAATGACAGATTGAAACACACACAAACTGTGAGAGTTTGTGTTTAGAGTTTTTGATAGGCTGTGATAGTTATAAGTATAGGAGGGTTAAGAAAAAAGAATTTAAAACTGGGTGTTAAAGGGAGTATGCCAGAAATCACCGACTGTTATGACCTTTTATTATTGGATGCAGTGAAATGCATAATTGTGGGTTTTTTTCTTCAGCATCTCCAGAGCCGGTTCCGGAGGCGCCCAAGCCTTCCCCCGGAAAAGCTGCCCCCAGTGAGTCTGCCTACATCTATGAGGCTCCCCAGTACGACGAGCTCTTCTACTACAACCTAGAGAGTGACATGTCCAAGTTCCGAATTCCACAGCCGGTACCTGGAAAGCCATGACCTCAGCAAAATCACTTGATATGAGGCTATGAACTTGTTCTTCACCGAGCCAGAAATGTTAACAGCAGAATGATTTAAGTTATTACCAATGTTTATATTGTTTAACCCTCCTTTTATAACTATCTCATAACCTAGCAAAATATAGAAAAAACCTAAGCCCTTCCTCTGCAACAGCTTGTGTGTTTCAACATATCACTCGATCGGTTTTGATAGGTAGGGTAGTTGGCTCCATTTTGGCACAGAGAGAGGGAGGGTTAAGTTGTGATAGTTTGTTGAAAATTAAAACATATTATTGAGTGAACAGAGCAGTAATGACATTTTAAGTACCGGTAATAGCATGAAAAATAAACCAATTTGATACTACACACTTGAGTGTATTATGCCGTATTTATAAACATTATGTAGAAAAACATAGGTTAGAAATAAATAATACAAAAAGACATGCTAATTGCAAATAATTAAATTCAGAATGATAAAAAGAAAAAGAAGTACAGTGTCCCTTGAGCTTGATCTGGTACGATTTGGAGAAATTGAAAAATAAAACAAATTTACGCAACCCAATTTGTGGAGACAGAACCTGATGAATACTGATGGTAGATACAGTTTCCTAAACACACCGCACTGTATGTCTTTTGTAGGACATTTTATTACAGAAAAAAAGAGAGATTAAATAGAGACGAGTTACATACATGTAGATGTTTACTATATTTCAGTTATTTTATTTCCAAATGCATGTCTACACTACCGTGAACTTTCGTTAATTGCCCGCCCATTAAGCCTCACCCTGGCCCCGTGAAGTTTTGACCAAACACGCGCCACACGTCCGTCATTTTTGTCGGACCTTTGTCGGGGGTGAAGCAGTACGTTAAGTGGGGCTTAATAATGGTCGGTCTATTGTCAAGATGGCCGATTGATATTACTTTTTTAAAACTTGGATCTACGCATAGCTTCGTTCACAAGGGTCTGTATATTTCACTTCTTTGTTCAACTATCACGCAAGTAACTAACTGCTTTGTGTTGCAGTTTCAGGCCTTTAAACGTCTACCACAGATCAGAGCGTATAGCTGCCCGGAAGTAACCGTGAGACCCATACCTATTAAAACATTTGAAAGATAATAACCATGTTTTGTGTTGTGTGTTGTACGTTGTTGTTTTTCTTTTCCTGCCTGTAGTGGGCTTCTGTTTTGGACAAACCTCAGTAGTAATCAATTATTGTTGCAGTGACTACAAAGTTACAACGATATAATCGAAAATCATACATCGACCTGTATGTGGCGTTTGAGATGGACATTATACATGTAGATGCGCTTGGCCGTTGAGGGCGCTGTTTTATGTGTAATAAATGTTAAGTTGAGAGGGTTTGTGAAACAACCCACTCTAAAGAATTAAGTGTCGGCTGCAATAATTAAATGCAGTTGAATACTGTACTTACAATATTTCTTTATATCCTCCTGAAAAAGAGACCGATCCGTGTTCGTGCAATAGCCTGTTGTGATTGTTGTTCGGGTTTGCTGAAAAAGAAAAACGTTTGACCCACATTGGGCACCTAACGTTAGGCTTTGTAAATCATTTGTCGATTTTGAAGTAAGAGTACACGTTCGGTTGTTTTTTTTGGGGGTCAAGAAAAGTGACCTAAAGATGGCTAATACAAAAGGAGGGTAAAGAAATAATAAAAGAAGTATAGCCTTACTTTACATCGCAGAACAACATTAATTGTAATCAGTTTTGCTGCTAGATTTTTTTTTAAACAAATACAAAATTTAACAAATTATTGTGGTATCGGGAAAGTGCAATGAATCCGAGAGTATAATATGAAAACCCCGGGTTACAAAAAGTCATTAATTTCAATGATTCCTATTTCTATTTTTTTTACATGACGGACAAAATAATGAACACCACTGGGGACATTTGTCACCGGAGGCCGTGATTTTAAGTCCCAGAAGTCATCAAACAATTCAGAAAAGTGCAATCTGACATTACTCTCAGGTTGATAACTGATTGGGTGTTACTGTCTCGTCTGATGGAATGCTTGCAGTGAGGGCATTGTTGTTGTTGTTGTTGTTGTTGTTGTTGTTGTTGTTGTTGTTGTTGTTGTTGTTGTTGTTGTTGTTGTTGTTGTTGTTGTTGTGTTGTGTTGTTGTTGTTGTTGTTGTTGTTGTTTCAGCGTGTAATACCTACTAACAGAATAATTTCTATCGTATCATATCACCAGCTGATACCGCAATATGTTATTATTACAAAAAATTGTACATGCAGTTCATCAGTTTGTGTAAAAGTAACAAGAAGTTACCAACTATTAGCAAGTCACTATTATTAGGTAATTTATCTTGATTTGGAAGCGAAAGTACTCGATTGATCATGAACTCGTTGAACTACATAGGCACGACCATACTTATTCTTCTTTCCCAGGTATGACGCCTTCATGATGTTTCCTATTTTTCTAAGATAGACTGATCGTCTAATACCTGTCAAGAAAGGTTTTAGCTTTATTAAAATTGATTCAAATACATGTAATCAAAATTAAATAATTATTTTTTTATTATTTTTTTCTCCCATTCTCGTATTCTTCAAAACTGCGAGTTCAATAACCAACATTTTCTAGAGTTTGCTCGAAGCACTTTTGCAAGTTTAAACTACCCGCGAAAACAAGAGCACCCGAGCGATTATAGAACCTTTGTTCGGATCCTTCTGTTCGACCTGTGGCGTTTGTAAAAATAACATGGACCTAGTACCCTGTGGCCCTGTCCGAATTACTTAGCTACGGCTTGAAGTTACACACAAGTCTATGGGAAGTGGCTGCAGCCGCTACCATAGACATTGTGTGTAACATCTAGCCGTAGCCAAAACCAAACTTCTCGGGGACAAATCAAGAAATAAACCGAGTCCAGGCACTGGAGGGCGCTATTCCACGTGCGCCAGCTCGATCGAGCTCGCGTCGCGCGGTTTATCAAAATGGCGTCCAAGAGACGAAGCGAGACGCAAGTCCCTGCGGAAGAAAGCGATCGCCTGATCATTCGACCTCTGTATGTATAATTTTTCTTTTGAAAATGACAACTGACGAAGGGATTATTGAATAATACTTGTGCATACTTTTCGCGCAATCGTATAAGTTTTGGGTTGAAAACAAATGAGTCGAATTCAATGACACAGTCACAGTCACAGGAATGGCATTAACATTAACCAGTTATAAAATGCGTTAATGGTGGGTTACTGATGTGGAAAGATTTTACTTTAATACCCCCACCAAATTCAGTCAGGAACAATACAATCTTTAAAAATAACCAACCCTCCTTGATAACAAGTGTCAAAACATGTGGCAAAACCTGTTATTTCAAGATTTAGGCTATGTCAGCAAAATCTGTGTCGTGATTTTGCTGTTCGGTGTTCCTGACTGATTTTGGTGGGGGTAAAGTAAAATCTTTCTTTTTAACTTTTATTTCTTGCTGTCTTTTAGAGGGGCGGGACAAGAGGTCGGCCGATCATGCATCATGCTTGAATTCAAGGGCAAGAAAATTATGGTGAGAGTTATAACTTATTAAGGCTAAGCATACTGTGTTTGTATTTCATCGCAAGAGGTCATAAAATAATCCCCCGACTGATTCATACAAGTAATAAACCTTTTCGACATTCTCAAAGTATCATGGGAACAGTATCAGTCCTTACTGGCATTAGAAGAGCAAGCAGTGATTGGTCGCATTGCTCACATGTTGGTTGCCATGATTGCAAAAAATCTCTTCTAGTTGGCTAATTTGTGACATTATTAATATTAGCTGTTCTAATTCCAGAGAGTTGCATTATAAACTGGTCATACTAATCAATGTCAATTTGCAAAACACCGTCAACACCACCGTCAACACCTCCAAAACACATTCTTAACTGACAAATGCGGTACAAAACCATGAAGTATGGGTCAACACGAGATTTGGGCTTAAAAATGGGAGGTTAAACGTCTGAAAATGCGATTTCCTTCTTCAAGAAAACGGACCTCTCCATGCAGCTCCGAAATTGGCAGCCGTGCCTCACTCAGCGAGTAGCGCGTGCGAAAGCAAGATGGTGGCCAACAGCGTGAACAGATTCCATTTTCATAAATGAAATGTGACTTTTAACCGACGCAAATTCTAATTTAGCCTATGCATTACATTTCTATGCCTCTTTTGTTAATTTAGAATGTGTTTTGGAGGTGTTGACGGTGTGTTGACGGTGTGTTGACGGTGATTAATATGACCCTCAGTAACTGGTACCCTGAGAGGGATTCCCCAATTATTTCCTTTATTTTTATTGCCATTTAAAATTGATTTTTCTGGTTATTATTTTCATTATGTTCAAATGCAAAGATATGTGAAAAGAGTCTCTCAACTCATGACAGATATTTAGCATAAAATAAATTAATATTTTGACTGGTTCACAGTGCCATAGACTTGTGTATAAATTACATGGTTTGTTTGGCCTCCATACCCACAATGCATGGAGAAGGTCGAAAAGGTTTATTTTCCGTCAGCAAACAATTTGCAGAACTGGAATTTTGCAGAACTCTGCAGAAGCCATTGATAGATATGCACATTTTGGCATCAGCTGCATATACTGTAACAATTTGTGTTAAAACTCTCAAATGAAAGTCTTTTATAATTATTAAATAGCTCTTTCTTAGTTGAAAAGTACTTCCAGAACTGTAAGGTTTTCACAAACCTTACAGAGAGACGCATTGAAACTTCTGTGGAGGATTTTTTTTCCATTTCTTTTTTCATGATTCATAACTCTCAACATTTCATATGCCTTATCTTGATACGGCTATGTACACGTAGGTTAGGTTCAGTTCCTTGAAATGTCACTGGAAATAGTGAAATTTGACGAGAATATCGCTTCCCAAAACCACATAATTTCTAATGGATTGGTCCATATTGCCATCTTCTTGTATTTCAGCTGGACTGCGGCATTCACCCAGGCAGGGAGGGCCTGGATTCATTGCCGTTCTTTGACATGATTGAGCCCGAGGAAATTGACATGTTGCTGATTAGCCAGTAAGTGAGAGGTGGTTTTATGTCCACGTATACTTTGGTTGTCTAGATTCCAAAATTTGAAAGAACTGTTTACCATTTTGATCTGGTAACTGAATATCCCGGCTTATGCCACACACCTTCAGACCCTGCACCCAGGATATCCCAGGTTGTATCACACACCTTCAGATCCTGCACCCAGGATATCCCAGGTTATGTCACACACCTTCAGATCCTGCACCCAGGATATCCCAGGTTGTGTCACACACCTTCAGATCCTGCACCCAGGATATCCCAGGTTATGTCACACACCTTCATCAGATCCTGCACCCAGGATATCCCAGGTTGTGCCACACACCTTCAGACCCTGCACCCAGGATATCCCAGTTTGTACCACACACCTTCAGGTCCTGTACCCAGGATATCCCAGGCTATCCATTACCATTTCATTGCCATTTTGTTGAGTATCCCACTGAGAGTCCACCTTCCTTTGGTCCTCGATTTACAGCTTTCATCTGGATCACTGCGGAGCTCTTCCTTTCTTCCTGAAGAAGACGAAGTTTCAGGGGCGGATCTTCATGACGCATGCCACCAAAGCTATATACCGTTGGCTGCTGTCCGATTACGTCAAAGTCAGGTAAAGGCCTGCCTCCACCTCTCCCCTCCACCATTTTTCCACCGGGAAGTCAATTTGGAATTTAAACCTTATATGTGAAAATAACCTGTTCTATCATATCCCAAAGTTTTATAACCAAAAAGGGAACATACTGGTTGCTAGCGAGATATAATTGTGCACTGAGAGTATAGTTTGTGCAGTTCACGGAATTTAAGCTCATATTTTGAAAACAAGGGATTGTGCATCTTACAGCTTTAATTAACCCTAACCCCCCCCCCCCCCCTCCCCCAGGCATGTGTCCTCAATCTGTCAAAATCCAACACTGTGCAGTACACCTATGGCACATTCTTTGTACAAATTGGGGCATCATAGCTCCATGTATTAAGTAATGGTGCCAAGGCGCTACAGTCCTGAACCCATCAACATTCAACACAACCTGATGTTGGAGTTTGTAAGGCTTGGGGTAGTTTGGGTTAAACTTGGGTTATGGCATGGGCTAGGAATGAGCCACAACAACACACAGTGCATCAAATTTAAATATTTGTACTTTTCAGGAAATACCATGATCTTGATATTCAAATTTAGCTACGTTGCGTGGCGCTTTCATACTCTTGCCGTACATCAATGCCGTGAGAAGATGGCACTTTGCGTCAGTGATGTAGTCGAGGCCACACAAGACCCTGCAAGGCCAGCACAAGACCAGCACAAGACCTTAAGTCTTAATTCAAGTCTCAAACTATTCAAATGAACTGTAATAAAAGCATTCCTTTGTCATGGTTTATGCCTGTTACTTGTGCATGTTACAAGCTGGTCTTGTGCGTGGTCTTGTGCCTGGCCTTGTGCCTGGCCTTGTGCCTGGCCTTGTGCCTGGCCTTGTGCCTGGCCTTGTGCCTGGCCTTGTGCCTGGCCTTGTGCCTGGCCTTGTGCCTGGCCTTGTGCCTGGCCTTGTGCCTGGCCTTGTGCCTGGCCTTGTGCCTGGCCTTGTGCCTGGCCTTGTGCCTGGCCTTGTGCCTGGCCTTGTGCCTGGCCTTGTGCCTGGCCTTGTGCCTGGCCTTGTGCCTGGCCTTGTGATGGCCTTGTGATGGCCTTGTGATGGCCTCGACTACATCACTGCTTTGCGTTGGGGATGGCCACAAATCTCTCTTCTGATATCCCAACAGCAACATCTCAGCCGAGAAGATGCTGTACACGGACAATGATCTACAGAACAGCATGGACCGCATCGAGACCATCAACTTCCACCAGGAGATCGAAGCGAGCGGGGTGAAGTTCTGGTGCTACAACGCCGGGCACGTACTTGGAGCCGCAATGTTCATGATAGAGATTGCAGGAGTCAAGGTACAAAGCTTTTGTGGTCTAATGACTTTTTAAATGATCGCTTCTGCTTGAATTGTTCGACAGACTGACACGGTGGACAGGACATCCTAGAATTATTTGAGCCGTTTTTTTCTTCATATTTTGATTTCTGTGAACCTGTAAAAACGCATGTGGTCTGTTCGATTCCATGCTGCAGATTCTGTACACGGGGGATTTTTCTCGACAGGAGGACAGACATCTGATGGCGGCCGAGATCCCCAACATCAAACCGGATGTCCTCATCACGGTAAGTATGGGTGCAGCTTTGCCAAAAACCACCGCCCATCCAACAGCGTGACTAGTGGTTGACGAGCGGGAGGGCCAGAGGCTCGTGCAGTTAAAGAAAGTTCTCTGAAGTACCTCCTAGACATATTGGTGCACCCTTTCCCAAAAGGATTGTAGGACAGTGCTGCACACTGCTTTGTTTGAAAAAACTCCATCTACTCATTAATAATAATAATAATAATAATAATAATAATAATAATAATAATAATAATAATAATAATAATAATAATAATAATAATAATTTAACATTTATATTGCACTATTTCCATTATTACAAAATGATCAAAAGCGCATAACAAATTTTTAAAATCCAACTTAATTAATCCAGTAAACATATCCAATAACAAGCAGAATGATAACATATTTTCCTTTAAAAAAAAAACCTACAAATTTAAAATTCATATTAGTACCAGTCTAAAAAACAGAAGAAAAAAAAAGCAGTTACTTTATGTCTTATTTAAACTTACGTTTAAAAACTATGAGGTTATGTTCTTCTCTTAAATGATTGGGAAGTGAGTTCCATAGTGTCGGGGCTGATGTGGAAAAAAGCCCTTGCACCGAGTGTGGTTAACATTCTACCCTTGGGATGTTCTAAGAGAAGACCGTTATTAGATGACCTTAGACTATAACGAGACCCTATGGCCGTCGTCCGTATTCAAGAGGTTAACGATGGGTCCTTGCTTGACCTTACCCATGGCTGTCATTGTTGCCTTGCGATTAATACCGTTCATCATTTTTTATTTCTGTAGGAGTCGACGTACGGCACCCACATCCACGAGAAGAGGGATGAGAGAGAGGCGCGCTTTACGGGCACGGTGCACGACATCGTCAACAGAGGAGGGCGCTGTCTCGTCCCCGTCTTCGCCCTGGGCCGCGCACAGGAGCTGCTTCTGATTCTCGGTAGGAATTCTGGCTTGTTTCATTAATGACATTTTTTTTCTTCTAAATTTATTTGTTTAAATTTATATTTCACCCACCTCCAAAAGCAGGAAGCCAAGTACAGAATTGGTATAAATGCTCAATTTGTTTTAATGGAAGGCGCCCAATACAAGGCTGAAAGCCACTCTGGGTAAAGGGCTACAACAGAGGTGGTGGGGTTGGCCACATTTTAGGTTGCCAGCCCTACCACGCTTGCAGTTTTCCCGAGTCCAGATCTAAATAGAGGATAAATCTTCAATAGATACCAAAGAAATTATCCCAATTTTCAGAGCTATAGACCCAGGTGGGGTACTTCCGTTGGTAACTCACCACCCCCTTGTATTGCATGTATATAAACGTTTTATAAGATTATGCAATTTTTTGTTGTGGGTCATTAGACGAGTACTGGGCCAACCATCCCGAGCTTCACGACATTCCCGTCTACTACGCATCCACGCTCGCCAAGAAATGCATGTCAGTCTATCAGACGTACATCAATGCCATGAACGAGAAGATCAGACGACAGGTAAGGGTTGAAGTCGTGAAGCCGTTTGTACCCATTGCAATTCTTGTAAACTTCCAGAAGTAAACGTCTTTTACAATGAAGAATCCGCACCGGTCAATATGGCAGCTCATTAGTTCTAGCAGCTATCAGATGATAGAGTGAGCAGTTGGAATGACGAGCTGTTGGGTTGCAGTTTATTTTTCAAAGTGAACAAAGAAATCTGACAGGAGTGGGATTTGAACCTGCGACCTCCGGAATACCGTACCGGCGCTCTACCAACTTATCCTATGTTGGCGGTCTCCCAAATTGTCAGTGTCTTTGTACAGGGGGCGCTAGTCAGAAGTCATAAACCCATAATGCCGTATAGCCATGGACATGCCCTAACTTTACGATACAACATGGGAAGGGAAGCGACATTCTGGGGATCACTCAAAGAAGATACGACTTTCTAAATATATCATTAAACAAACCGCAACGAGCAGTGTTGCAGATTAATTTGTTTAATTTATTTAATTTAATTCATTAGTTTAGTTTAATTTTCTTTAAAAGTCTGCATGTAGTGCCTTTATGTCTTCTAAATTTAAGAAGTCTTTTTAAATGTGTTTAAACAAAAGGCAAAAAAAGAGGAAAATATGGGAAAACATCAAAAGATAAAATCAAAAAGGGAACTTTTTGTAATGTTACTTATTGTTTTTATCCAGAAGAAAGAGCTTTGAAATAATTCAATATAAACAACAAATTGTAACTCCCAAAATTGTAAGTATAAATGACTAAATTTCACACTAAACCCAAATTGGCCCAAAGTTCCACACGTTCCCATTATAAACTATCAGAGGGAGTAACGGTGATCGTAAGAATGCTTTGACCTTACTGCGCATGCGCCGCATTGCACAAATCGAACGTAACCCATCCAGCTATCTCACAGTGAAGTTGCCGTTCTCTCACTAAAACTCACCCCCTCCGGACAACTAAACGTAACATTTTTGTAATTATCTTCATTTACTTTGCTCGTTAACACCATATAAATACATTTAAACAAAAGTATTTATTTAGAAGGGTTATTGTATGTATTTTTCCGTAATAGGCCAAGAAAATTTCCCCTGATGGGGATAATAAGTTCTTGATTTTTATTCCCCCACAGATTGCTATCAGCAATCCGTTCGTCTTCAAGCACATCTCCAACCTTCGAGGTATGGACCACTTTGACGACGTGGGCCCATCGGTTGTCATGGCGAGCCCCGGTATGATGCAGAGTGGTCTATCCCGCGAGCTGTTTGAGAACTGGTGCACGGACCGACGCAACGGAACCATCATCGCCGGCTACTGCGTGGAGGGAACGCTCGCGAAGGTAAATTAGTGTGTATATGTACGAATACACACATTCATTCTTGCGGTGGGGGTGCCGCTACTTGAAGTATTGGCACACTCCGAAACGGGACTAGATTCAGTTTGTGTACAAAGTATGTGCATTTCGTCGTTCATTTCAAGCCCTGGGTATGCCAATACGGGCTTCTGCAGCCAAGCGTAACGCAAACAAAAGGAAAACAATAGATTGAGTATGCACGAGAATGCGCATATAGACGACAACCGGCCAGGTGGTCGTTTTTTCTCTTCAAAACGCAGCCATGGCTGTCGTCCTTAATACTCAAGAGGTTTTAATCCCAAGTTTGTTTTCCTTGCTGAACAGACGATTATGCAGTCACCGGAGGAAATCACGACGATGAACGGGCAGAAGCTTCCGTTGAAGATGTCGGTCGATTACATCTCCTTCTCGGCTCACACAGACTACGAGCAGACCAGTGAATTTATCAGAGCGCTCAAGCCCCCACACATCGTGAGTTTCAATCCTCTTTGCTTTTGCAATCACATATCAACATCTGGTGTTAACCCCTTGTGTCCGGCTGTCATGATGGGGGTTGGTACACTGTTTACCCCTTGAGTACGGAATTTTACGGGAGACGTCGGGGTGCAGTCAAGCGTAACATATACACAATAATCCAACAATGGATTGAAACTGCACAAACAGCGGCCAATTGCGTCATCCGGCCTGGTGGCACTGTTTAATCCAACAAAAGATTGAAACTGCACAAACGGCGGCCAATGGCGTCATCCGGCCTGGTGGCACTGTTTAATCCAACAAAGGATTGAAACTGCACAAACAGCGGCCAATTGCGTCATCCGGCCTGGTGGCACTGTTCTTTTTGCGCCAAATTCCGTCATCCGTACGCAAGGGGTTAAAAATCTCTGTTAAATTACAGTAAATTCTATTGTCAATTGGCATTGCAGAAGTTACTGTTTTCAGACAGCACATTCCACTGTTGTTTTTTTCTCTGCAATATTAACAGCAGATTCTACTGTATTTGGTTCTGTACATCTACAGAGATTCAACTGTTTTGCCACATTGTTTCTGTGTGGGTGTGCTAACAAAATATTGTGTGCTATCACCGAGGTTATTTGTAGACTTTTCTGCGCGTCTGCAGAGTGCGTTTTCCAGTTTTACAATATTTTTACAGCGTGAATGCTGTGCAATCCTACATACTACACATTTCACATATACTACAGTGTACATTTGCCCTTAGATCCTACTACATATACATATATAGCACAGCGCAGTTTGGTTTTATATTCATACGGCCGAGCCATTATGAAGTCATGGTTCGTCATCAACCGTTTCGATATTTTGAACATGAACGGGGATGTAATAATGGCCTTTAAAAAAAATTATGTTCGGATAGAAGTAATTTTGTACATGAATTGATTGACAAATTACCTATTATGATCAAGAAAGTGGGTTTTTGGACTAAAACACGGCAGTTTAACATGATTTTTGCGAGCACAAATTTCCTCAATTCTCATTGGTCAGCTGCCGCTTAATGAGATTCATGTAGGATAACAGTAGATTCTTTCAGAACGAACAAGTCAAAAAAGAACCTTGTTTCATGACGGAACTTCTTTGTAAATGAGTGGATTGAGTACACGCAGGAATGCGCATCGACAATGGACAACCAGTTAGTCTTTTTTGAAGCGCAGCTATGGCCGTCGTCCGTATTCAAGAAGTTCAAAGGGCAATTTGAACATTGGCATTTATCCACTGACATTATCACAGGCTTATTCGGGTGGGATTCGAACCCACAACCAGACATTTTTTTTTTTTTTCACAGACCACCGGAAAGGGAAGGGCAATAATCCTGTTAAAATTTGTATCATAACTGGCACAAATTCGATCGTTTGACAAGGTTTTTTTTTTTTTTTTTTTTCTGTGCTGTCAGGTTCTAGTCCATGGGGAGGCTAACGAGATGAGCCGGCTGAAGACCGCCCTCTTGAGGGAGTATGAAGATGACGAAGATAGCCACATTCAGATCCACAATCCCAGGATTACCCAAGCTGTGGAGCTGTACTTCAGGGGAGAGAAAATGGCCAAGGTAAGCCAAGAAAAAAAATGTCAAGCAACCCTCCGCTTCCTTTTTGGCAGGCTGCATGTTTTTTGTTTTTTGTTATATTTGTCTTCTCTCAAAAAATCTATCGTAAAAATGCCAATTCAATCCAGCTGATCTATGGGCTCCGTGCACAACTACCCCCTCAGTGGAAAGAAAAGGCGAGTTGAGGGGTCAATATCGACGCCATCTTACCTGACTTCAATTTAAGTGTCTGGTTCCCCCTATGATATTCTTATTGAAAACGCAATTTTCGAGAGTCGGCAAACAGACAAAGCAATCCCACTGGTATACGAGTATCAAATGAACGAGGAGCGCGGTGCGGATAGCAGCGACGTACTGCCCATGGAAGTGCAGTTGCTATGTGGACAGCGCCCTCATTCGACGGCGCACGGAGCCCATTGCATGTTTTGAATCCATTTCATGAACTCCACTGGCACAGAAAACAAGCACGAATTCGCACAGGAGCCGCGTCGTCCACCTATGAATCAGTAAAGCATAGTAAATGTTGCAGCGCCCTCTTCCGTTGAGCCGTGTCGCGAAAACGAATTTGGCACAAGAAAAAGAACAACGCTAAATGCTTATAGAGCCCCGTCTGTGATGCGACGCGGCTAAAAAATAGGGGTGGGGGCGCCATCTTTGAAAATACTTCCTGGCAAGGTTTAAAAATAGAACCCCCAAAAAATTACATCATGTTTCCTTTTATACCTAATCCTTCCGTTGACTATTTTTGTTACAATTGGTGTCCCGACTTGTTCCAATAATAATTGGAAATTTGTAAAGTGAATGAACATAAACAAGGCAGTCTTCTTTTAGAGTGTGAAATCTGATATCCATTAAAAAAAAAAAGATTTGAAAGAAAAATCAGTAGCACACTGGTCTAGTTTGGCCTTGGAGTTTCCTATACCAATGTCTTGGTACTTGGGACTCAGTTCACCAGTTCAGTGCAAATTTCAAGCCCACAGTAACCTTGATTTTGATATGAGTGCACCAGACCACTAGGTCACAGCTTTGTTGCTCGCTCCGTAGGTCATGGGCAGCCTGGCGTCCGGCAAGCCCACTAAGGACCATCGCCTGTCTGGCGTCCTGGTCAAGCGTAACTTCAACTACCACATCATGGCGCCCACTGATCTGGGCGAGTATACAGACTTAGCGGTCAGTACGCTGACCCAGCGGCTGAGCGTGGCCTATAACGCCCCTTTGTCCCTGCTGACCCACTATCTGACCCAGCTGTCGGGGGATGTGGAGTACGTGGAGGTGTACAACAAGCCGGCGTTGCGGATCTTCAACTCGGTCACCATCGTGCACGAACCAGCCAAAGGCATGGTCACCTTAGAGGTACGTTTAGCCTTCTCATTCCCCCCAGGAAAAATTCCAACACACAAAGGCATAGTCACCTTCGAGGTAGGTTAAGCCCTCTCATTCCCCCAGGAAAAATACCAACACAGCTATCAGACAGTGGTTATCCCTCGTTCTGGAAGACATACACCCTAATTCCTCATCCATCCCAAGGGGATTTCTAGGTCAGAAAAACACATACATGTACTTTCAATTATAGCCCTGGAGCAGGTCCGGGGAACGGATGATTGATCATGCATGACCTCTTGGGATATTAGCAGTGAGCCAGAGATGCAGGTCATAGTTCAGGGAAGATTGCCTAGAATTTCTTGGTCACTGTACAAACTCGGACTAAATTAGCTTCCATCAGGCTCTTTAACTAAAGTGTAGAATGTGGCTATCCCTTGGGAGTTTACAATTCTTGTTCCTACTGTTTAGAGTATACTCAACCAGGAAACAACACATACTTATTCATGGTTTGTCAGCAAGTTTCCTGTTGAATATAGCAGGGCTGAGATTTTTTACAGATTTCCAGAAGAGTTTGTGGTCCTTTAAATTGTTTAATCACTCCGAAATGACCTCTGCAACCTGAAACAGTCTTCTTTTAACCCCTTGCCACCGGCTGGCGCCGGGGCACCAGGTCGGGTTATGCAGCCAAGTAAAACGGAAACAAGAGGCTTGTGCAGCCAAGCATAATGTACACAATACCCCGATAATGGATTGAAAATGCAGAGATTGACGTGTATAGACGTCACCCGGCCAGGTGGCAATTTCAATCTGCATGTATTTGTGTCAACCGTACGCAAGGGGTTAATTCTAATAACGCCATATTTTTGGGGGTCAATTTTGAACTGTATTTTTTGGTAGAAAATGCAGTTTTCTAAAATATATTTTCCTGCAATGGCATCCAAATTAAATGCCCCCAAAGCTTTCGGGGATTTTTGTTTTCCTAAAATATCAACCCTTACACAGTGGGATGAAACAAGAACTAAACTTGTGAGTCTGATTGATTAAATCTAATTAATTTTTCAGTGGGTTGCCAATGCTGTCAATGACATGTATGCAGATGCGGTGATGGCCGTTGTCGTCAAGGTATCAACGGATCCAAATGCACAAAAACGTAAGTAAAAAATGACGTATAAGAATGCGGAGTAATCAAGATCGCAAAGAGTAGGAGTCGAACCTGCAACATATGGAACACAGTACCAGCGTTCTAACAGCAGGCCAACAGTGAAGTGATATTTGTACTGTTATGCTAACTTTATATTAAAATTGTGTTCATCAACAAATCATGGCATTCAAGGTGCTACATTATTACCCCTGCTCATCAGGCCTATTAATCATTCCTGAAACCTCAGTTCCCTGGGGAGTATACAGTCCCCGGCTGCTAGTTAACCCCTTGAGCCCAGGTATTATATGGGGGCGCTGGGGCTTAATGCCGGCTCGTGCAGCCAAGCGAAACGAAAAGAGGTTTGTGCAGCCAAGCAATAATCCAACAATGGATTGAAATTGCAGAGAATGCGTGTATAGACGTCAGCCGGCCAGGTGGTAATTTTCAATCCGCCTCTATAGAGGTCCTCCAGGCTCAAGGGGTTATTAAGCAACTTGTGACAAAGTGTCTTGCTCAAGGACACAAGCACCATGACCCCCCCCCCCCCCCCCCCCCTGGCTGGGTTTGAACCCAGAATCTGTAGTATCACCCGGACCTCGTGTCCATCAGCTAGACCTTAGGCCATGGTTCTCCTCTGTACTAGTACCGGCATAAACATTGGAATAACTTGACTTCATTTTGCAGTCAAGCACATCCCGCCCAAGAACGACATTGACCAGTTCAGTCAGCGCCTGACCAGACTGCTCGAGGACACTTTTGGGTCGGCAGCGGTCAGCCACGACGACAAGACGGACGTGATCACGGTCAGCATCGAGGGCAAGGAGGCCCAGATCAACACGGAGTTGCTGGTAAGCGAGAGGGTCCCTGGTTCCCAATTCTAAAACGGCAGCCTCAAAAAGTGAATTTGGCGCAATTTACCACCATTTCCTTTGACTAGTGGTATTGTATTAACCTCGTACGTTTACAAACATGTTGCAAAAATCGTTGTCGTCCCATAGCCGCGGTTTGAAAAAGACCACCTGGCTGGTTGTCATCTATATGCACATTCCTGTGTGTAATCAATCCATTGTTTGGGATACCAGCACCCAATAGACTAATATGTAATGAAGTGATGGCCTTGTTTACACGTGTGCTTTCCTATGGGAGCCAGGTCAGGACGCCAGACAATCGTCCCCACCTGGCTCCCATGTAAACAAAGTGTGACAAACCCCATTTTGGTTTTTCTTGCAGGAAGTCAAGACTGAGGACAAGTCTATGTTCCAGATGATCAACACTGCTATCCAGAGACTGCACAGTGCAATAGAACCTACACAGAGCTGATAGATGAACTCTGACCTTGCTGTGACCTGAAACCACATCTAGCATATATGTACTGCAGTAAGGAGTTGGGAGTCCGGGAGTGAAGTCTGATCTTTGACCTTGCGACCTGAAACCACATCATAGTGAGAATCTAGTCAATACACTAGGTTGTCATTGTGTGGTAGCGAGTGTGCATGGAGTTGACAGTGAACTCTGACCTTATGACCTGAAGATGTATTCTCCACTGCTTGACATTGAAACCCGAGCCCCGTGCTGTACATGTCATGAAGCATTGTTACTACTATGCATAACTTCCTGAAATGGAACAGATAGTAACTTTGACACAGTGATGCAGCTGTGATCAACACTAACTCCAGGCATGGACCCACTTTCTAAAGCTACAGAGCCAAAAACTTAATGGTAAACCAATTTAGTTACACAAAACAGCACTTTTGAGTAGTCTTGGTTTCAAGACGTTCTTATCGCGCAGTGCGCAAATGGCTGTACAGCGCCCTCTACACACCAAGGCCACATCGCTAAGGACGTCTTGGCTCTTTCGCAGGGAACTGCGCGCAACCTGTATTGCATAATTTAACAAGCAGGTCAAAAGAATAATGGCGCTTACGCACGTCACAATTTAGTATGGCGTCAGTGCGATTTAGAAACGGTATGCAAATTACTTGAGAGTTCGCAAACAATATGGGCCCAAACGGTATACACTTGACTGCTCAAGGTCCAGAGGTTGGTAGGCTGCACAATGGAGTACTTATCGGATTAGCCGCCATTGTGATAATAGTGGTCGCTTAAATGGCTGTGCCACTGCTAATCCACTAGGGTTAATTAACCCTGGAGGATTAGCTGTGGCACAGCCATTGAAGTCCAAGCAGGCAGGACGCTCCTTTGTTTGGTAAAACCCCAACAGCAATCGGGCTGTTTTGTTGGACACTTGAAGCTGGTACAAAAAAGCAAACTGTTTGGGGTCTGAAAGTGAGGCCCAAATGATAGTTTAACAAACCGTTCGACAGTCTAAAGACCTAATTTGCATACCGTCTAATGATTCACATACCGTTTGTAATTCGCCCACACGCCTAATTAGCTGGCTAGTCGGGTTAACAAACCTGCGTACCTCAAGCTGTATGGCGTGGGAAAACAAGACCAGCGAGTCAGCGATTATACAACGTATGCAAATACACAATTCTGCTCGCGATGTGGCCAGGGCGCTGTATCTCACTGTACTGCTAAGCATGTCTTGGACTAACGATACAGACTACAAGAAAAAGATTCACCATCCACTGACACAAATTTATAGAAGTTTCAGTATTTTTTTTTTTATTTAAAGAAGACCCTCCGCAGGTCGTCAGCATAAGTAGACAGCTAAATGAATCATTCAGGATTTGTGTTTTTATTTCGGCAATTAATTTGAACGTGTTTAATTTCTTATTTTAGACGCACAAGGAAATAAACCATACTGTACAGGTGAAACTGCCCCAATCACCAATCTATAGGCAACGTACATAAAAAAAAGGCAAGTTTTAAACACAAACATCAGAATGGCTCTGATAGCACAGAACTTTAAAGTGGGAACATGTAGGTTTCAGAACAGGAATCACTATTTAACATACATGTGAGTAGTCTTGGTTCAAAGATGTGTTTATGACTTCTTGCGCCAAGACTACTAATTCACTAATGGAAATATGCTGAGGAAAAGTTCATTTGCAGACCTGTGAATGCCATCACATAATCAGAACTAGCCTAATGAAGCTGACATTTTTCCTTTCCGTACAAGAATACACTTCCCCCCCATATTTTTGTTCACCTGCAATTAATAAAACAAATGTTGAATTTTTAGTCCGAGTTACATAGATAAGCTATTTTTTTCAGCTACTTGTCAGACAGTTTCCATATGTTGATATTTGTTTACAGAAAGTCTTGGCATTGCGTTCAAGATGTACACACAGAATATGAAAGTCCTTTTAAATTCAGCAATAAGATTTGTGAAAGGATGTATATGGGTGGGAGGTCAACTTCATTCATCGTAAATATGTAAATAAATTCATTAACACTGTGTAAACAAATTCAAAAGTTTGAACTCAAAGCTGCTTCAGATTGTCCATGTACCCACAACCAACTCTCTCTCCTCATGGAGCGCAAAGACCTAGGTTGAAATTTCGCTGGGAGTTTTTAGAATGAAAGACTGAATCTCACCCATTGTTTGAATATGCTCAGTTACTCAGAGTCTTTACATGTCTGCTATTGTCCAACATGCTGCTATATTTATACGGAAAAACGACTGGGTGCCCTGTGCTGATTTAAGTATTCTATGGTAGTACACACTAGACTTGATCTGCAGGCCTTGAATGACAACAAAAGCAATCATCTGGTAGATGCTCTATTGTTAGGTGATTTGTGGCTTACAATAGCAAGACCGGAAGACCCGGGCGTGGCCCGACCATGGGTTAGGTGCATACATAGACATGTGCATTTAACGCCACACTGGAAAGATACCATGTCGTAGAACATGGTTTCTCCAACGAAATGTACATTATACACAGGCATGCAACTTGGAATTAACGAGGAATTTTCAATTTTTAATGGCATAAGTGTGAAGTGAAAAATGAGGAAATCAGCTGATCCGAGGAAAAGTTGCATGCCTGTATACAAAAAGTTTAATTTGAGAATTATTTTAAATTTATTTTTGTTGTGTGTTCCCCCTGCACAAGACTTAACTCGAGGTACGGAGACACAAAAAGAATTGCTTATTTCCTTGTGGTTTTGGGGGTTGAAAGTTCAGAGGTCAAACCAGGTACTTGTGAGGTTACTTTAAATAGAATCTTGAATGAAACTGTGTGACCCGGCTCTACAAAAAGGAGTCTGATGTGTTAAAAATACATTTTTAAGCTTTACAGTTGGTCTGAAAGAGCATGAAAGATTTCATGGCACAACTCTGTAGTGTAATGCATTGGGTTTTGTTTTTTTTACGATTTTTGTAAGTGTACGATTTCTTATAGTTATATTAAAAAGTCAGACGTGTAATGCGCGACATTCGACTCATTTTTGCAGAGCGGGTCACATATTGTGTTTATCTTGGGACTTTAACTTCCCCAGAATAACTATTTGCTTTTCCTTGTTAGACAAACAAAAAATTGTAATTTGACATTTGATCAGTTTTGCACTTACAATTAAGCTTTGAAAAAAAAACAAGTACCAAGTGGTACAGCCCACGGCGGGTATACGCGTTAAAACTTCACTGGTCCACGAACCGTACAACCGCGAATTTTGCAAAACACCATTCCCAACTGACTTGCATAGCTGTGATACATGCCGGGCATGGAAACATACACCCGAGTAAACTGTCCACTCATCATCCAACCAAGCAACCCACACAAGTGTGTAAATACCGGCAATCGCAGGCCTCCTATTGTCCCTCTTTTGTTAATATACTCTAACTTTTTCGGAAGGCGTCCCATTGGTTTTGTACACTTTTTTTAATCGCGGACCCTATTGTCCTCTTTGTTAAAGGTCCACGGTCTGAATAGCTATACAAACGCACCCACCATCATAAGCAACAGTAGACCACGGCGCATTTCACGCCGCCGTGGCAAAAAGAGCTTGTGTCCGAGTAAACAAAAAGTGAATTAACCCCTTGAATACAGTATTTTAAGGGAGACGTTGGGGTGCCACAGCGGCCAATGGCGTCATCCGGCCTGGTGGCACTGTTTTTTTTGCGCCATATGGTGTCATCCGTACGCAAGGGGTTAATATGATGCATGAGCAATTGGGTATGCAAATTAAAAAGTTGGGTCCTAAATGTGAATATTCATTACTCTGACCAGTGGTGGGCGCCCTAGTATTCATGAACAGCAGAACTGTTCCACCGATGGACGTTTGGGTCAGTGAACTGACTAAATTTGTTAATATCTACCCAAAATATTAGTATACCATCATACATAAAACATGATTCCAATTACGCTGTACGTTTACCCGTACATTGTATCACAGTCTTAAATATTAATTCACAAAGTACATATACATAACTAAGCTTAAGAGCGCTTTTCTGTGAAAAAATTGCTAGATAATTTTCAATAAAAAAACATCTTGGAGTCCATACACTTTTTAGGTCATTCAAAATTCATTTAAATTCAAGGAAGCCACACCCACAAATGTTAAATATGCATAATCAGATTTACATGACATTAATATTCATAAAGGATGAAAGAATTTCTGCATGAACATAAAAAAAAAAGCCTGCACCATTATGTGTTTAAGGTTAATACATAAATCTACTCATTTTTATACCTTACTGAATAACCTTAAATTCTTGATACAGAGAAACACTTCTTTTTATACAACAGCAAGAAAATATATAAAGAAAAACAAATTGCCTTGCTTTCCTGGCAATTTATCAGCATGGCAGCTACACGGCATACTACCAAAAAAAAAGAAAAAGAGAGTATTCTTAACTGTAGCTTAACATTTCTCTTTCTTTCAACATACAAATATCAATTTCGTTGAGTACTGTATCAGGAGGATTTTGAAAATATAGCAACTAGCATTTATCTTTTACAGTTTACAGAACCGGCTTTTCCTTCTCGACTTCGGGACCCACTAATCCTCGGATCCAGGCAGCTTTTCATCTTTGAATATCAGTCACATGGTTTGTCAGGTGACGCGCAAGAACCAATCAGACGGCTCCGCCACACTGTCCTTGTCTGAAGAGGTTTTCAGAGATTCCCCCGACACTGGCCAAAATGACAAAGGACGCTGCTAAGAGGTGAGAAAAACGGGAATGGAGTTGGCAGTGACGCAACACAATTCCTGCCAACCACTGCAGCATTAACTAAGTGCAGACCTGTTTTTCATGTCACAACTACTTTCTCATCTGCTCGGAAGACAGTTATGTATATCAAATATTGTCCGTATTTAAAAAGCAACCAATTGCCTAGACTCCTCTGTGACCACACTCAAGCTTGCCGATATCCACAGACATCGAGTTGTTCGGGGGAAAAAATTCGGCAGTTCTGTCTTTTGAACAGCAGATGTCCAACAAGGCAAGAATTGAATATCCTAACTTAAGTCGTGAATGTCCAAGGGTTGTCCAGAAATATGTAAAAGTGAAAAGTACAAGTATCTCTATATATTCGTTACGACAGATTTGGAGGATTTTGGAAATGTCTCTCGTGCAACCAAATGTGCCGTGCGGGCAAACATTTTTTTGTTGCCAAAATGTTAAAGGTTGCTAAAGCTTTCAGGCTCGTCCTAAGCAACCTGAAGGGATTGCGGGTCACTGGAGGATATATCACAGTACTAAAAGTTATCTAACATGACCTCAGGTCAGCGGTCTGGCCATTTCCGCCGGATGACACGGGTCCCTCTCATCAACCCCCAGAAATCGAGGAATTATCCCACATGATCTGTGGATCAGAGGTCAGGTCACCCCCGGGCGAAGCACATTCGAAGCAGATGGCTCCCACACTTAGATGGTCATCCTAAATGACCTCTCCATCGGCCGAGGGTGGACTCGCAATTTGCACTTGAGCGTAGAGATCCTCGGGCAACTGGTGCGTCTCCAGCTGTTCGGGCGAAACCTCATCCTGGTTGTCCGGAGTGACCACTCCGAAGAGCTTCTCCGAGTGGTGGACCCACTGCTCGACAAAGGCCGATAGCTGGGACTCGTTGGCGACGTCCTCCAGGCTCTTAAACTCCGGGTGCAAGAGGGTGGGCCACCAGCATACCGTCAGATTCTGCGCCGCCATCTTGTTCATCTCAGAGTTTGCGCTGACCCTGTGAAACCACAAAAAATAATCCACACGGAAGTTTTCAAGAGGGACTGATATATATATATATATGGACCCCATACATATTCACAGCTGACAGTCCTATTGGTCAATTTGGGGCTCAATTTCATAGAGCTGCTTAAGCACATAATTTAATTAAGCACAAAAACGTTGCATAATAAAATCAGGTTACCAGCCAAAACTCCATGTGATGTATTGCTTGTGTTTAGCTGTTGTTAGCTTGACAATCACATGGAGTTTTGGCTGGTAACCTGATTTTACTAAGCAAGGTATTTGTGTGCTTAAGCAAATTTTCTGCTTAAGCAGCTCTATGAAATTGAGCCCCAGATGTTTAGCAGAAATTATTGCATGCACAGGCGCGTACAATGCGATGGGATGTCACATTAGGTGGGAAAGAGAACAGTCGCCTGGGAGCACAAAACTATTGCATAGGGTCATAGAACTATTTCATAGGGGTCATGAAACTATTGCATGGGGGTCATGGAACTATTGCACAGTCACAAACTATCACACATGGTCAATGAACTATTACATCAGAATTAACACAAAGGGTGATTCCTTGCTACAAAGCATTTCCTTTTCCAGGCTCAGGAAATTATACCAAATGGCAACCAATGTGATGTCGTGTCAAACACATTCACAGGACTAAAGATCATCTGACACTAAAAGTCCCACAGCCTGGTTTGTCGGGTGGGTATAACAGATGTATGGACTGTAACTTTAAACAAAAATATTCAGAATTTGTCCCCCAAGACGGGAGAGTTTTGAAAGGAAAGGACTTTACCTGCCAAAATGCTGCATGAGGTACTTTAAGATGGCTAGCCTGATCGGTGGGAGTTTGTTGAAGAATTCAGGCATGGAATCCAGGAATTCCTCCGAGCTTTTACCTGGGGAAAGTTTTAAAACGACAACAAAACTGCATCAGGACGACAACTATTTTTTTCGGATCAGAAGAGATTTTTGCCTATTCCGACATTGTGTGTAAAGCACTGTATGCTCAAGGCCGTGATTGGTCAATTTGTTAAGGTACGGAGCTCAGTAGATCAATCTACTTTTTTTTTCACCGAAGTTGCCCAACACAAGGCTAAAAGCCACTCTAGGTAAATGACTACAACATAGCTGGTGGGGTTAGACACATTTTAGGTTGCCAGCCCTACCAACCCTTACGGTTTTCCTGGGTCCAGATCTAAATGGAGGTTAAATCTTCAGTTGCCAGAGAAATTATCCCAATTTTTCAGACCTACAGACCCAGGCGGAGTAACTTCCACCGTTGACGACACCAACTCACCTGTTACCAAATATCTCCGTCTTGGATACTGTATTTTGATTGGCCGAGAACGATCACGTGTCTGGTCTATAAAAACGACTGGCACACTCCGAGCATAATATCACATCAGCGCAGCCAGCTAGCTATTGAGCTGTATCATTGGTACCAACACAATGTTCACCTACACATGTTGTAAACTATAGTGGGAACAGTGAACTAGCAGACTATCAGCTGTTTTGATCGCGTGATTTGTTTGAGTTAATTTCCACCGAGCAAGGCAAGTTGAACTGAAAAATAATGGGTTTGGCGATATAAAAAAACTTAGCCTCAGGTGTTAAAAACGTCATATCCCACATCACAGAAGTCAACAATTGTTAACTGTTACAGCGACTGGAAGTACATGTAGTAGTATGACAGCCGACTGGTGTACGAACCTTTGAAATTTGTAAGTAACTCTCCCTGCAGTTCATGGGGTATAAGAGGATTGGGGAGGTTCTTGAAGAATGCCTTGACAGCCGAGGCCGCAGCATGGCATGAGATGTCCATGGCATCGATGGAAATATTGGGATCTATAGGAAAGAGAGGAGACATTTCACATGTAGTACATGGCATCAATGGAAATATTGGGATCTATAGGAAAGAGAGGAGACATTTCACATGATGTCCATGGCATCGATGGAAATATTGGGATCTATAGGAAAGAGAGGAGACATTTCACATGTTGTACATGGCATCAATGGAAATATTGGGATCTATAGGAAAGAGAGGAGACATTTCACATGTAGTACATGGCATCAATAGGAAAGAGAGGAGACATTTCACATGTAGTACATGGCATCAATGGAAATATTGGGATCTATAGGAAAGAGAGGAGACATTTCACATGATGTCCATGGCATCGATGGAAATATTGGGATCTATAGGAAAGAGAGGAGACATTTCACATGTTGTCCATGGCATCGATGGAAATATTGGGATCTACAGGAAAGAGAGGAGACATTTCACATGTTGTACATGGCATCAATGGAAATATTGGGATCTATAGGAAAGAGAGGAGACATTTCACATGTAGTACATGGCATCGATGGAAATATTGCGATCTATAGGAAAGAGAGGAGACATTTCACATGTTGTACATGGCATCAATGGAAATATTGCGATCTGTGGGAAAGAGAGGAGACATTTCACATGTTGTACATGACATCAATGGAAATATTGCGATCTGTGGGAAACAGGAGGGGGTGTGCCATGCCCCCAAAATGTCCGTGGTCTAATTACCTTCATTGAATTTTGCTGCGAGGGCGTCACTATCTGCCTGCTTGCCTGACACTCTGTATATACCCTCCTGACTGACTCCTGTAAGGTGAGAACAAGAAGTGTTGACTGATTTCTGGGTGGGATAGGGGTTGGGGTAGGGGTAGGGGGGTTGGGGTGGGGGGAGGGGTGGGGGGGGAGGGATAGGGGTTGTGGATTGTGGTTGGGCTGGGTATGGGGATATGGGTTGCAGGTGGGGATCTGGGTGGGATAGGGGTAGGGGGTGGGGGTAGGGGTAGGGGGGTGGGGGCAGGGATAGGGGTAGAGGATTGTGGTTGGGCTGGGTATGGGGACACGGGTTGCAGGTGGGGATCGGGTTTCTATTTTCAAGTGATTTTTCTATTCAAAGTGGACAGGGGATTAGGATGATGATATTTCGACAAAGGCCGTCCAAAATCACATCCTCTTCTCCACAAGAGCTCATCTGAAGCCTGTAAACTAATGTCCCACCTTGCTTTCTAGATACGATCTGACGGCTTACCTCAATGTGATTCTGCGCTCTGGATGTGATTTGGGCCATCACTGACTCACTGTTAACTGTTTTCTATATTGCCTTCTGATCTCGTGCTTTATATTTGCTCACTTATTTTAATTACACGTAGTGTGCATATATTTCTCTTCGAAAACTGGTTCATTCTCAATTTTTTTGTTATTCTCACATATTTCATGTTTTTATGTTTCTTATCACCTAAGACCCTTTGTATTTATATATACATATTTTATATTTTTAAGCTTTTATTCTTATTGTTACAATCAGATGTGGGGCAGCAGGTCTAAAGATCACAGTAATTACTTTGTTTTTGTTTCTCCTAGCTCATCCAGAAGTACTGTTTTGTATTGTTGTTTTTGTTTGTGATGGCTGAATAAATAATAATAATAATAATAATAATAATAATTATAAATCTCCTGGATGCGGCAAATGGGCGACTCTTCCCGAAAAAACTCTAATTGGGCGACACGAGTGTCGCCCTTTTAGAGCACTTTCCCAACGCGCCTTACTAAAAAACACTCCAAAGGGGCGACTTTAACAATAGGGCGACAGTTATGTGTCGCCCTATTCGACCAGGTCACCCTAACCCACTCTTTTCCAGGATTATGTGTCGCCCTAACCGGCAATTGAGGAAAATTAGAAATCTCCTGGATGCGGCAAATGGGCGACTCTTCCCGAAATAACTCTATTTGGGCGACTCGAGTGTCGCCCATTTAGAGCACTTTCCCCACGCGCCTTACTAAAAAACACTGCAAAGGGGCGACTTTCACAATAGGGCGACAGTTATGTGTCGCCCTATTCGACCAGGTCACCCTAACCCACTCTTTTCCAGGATTATGTGTCGCCCTATCCGGCAATTGAGGAAAATAATAATAACATCACATCCACCTAATTCTCCTGTCTATTAGTAGAAAATCACATCCCGAACCCTGACCCCTCTCCCTAACTCTCCCTTAACCTCTAGACAAATTTGGGCATTTGATTAAAAGGAAAGAGTTCCATATCTGGACATAACTTATTTTCCCTTAATATGACTAAAAAACTACCAAAAAGTGTAAATCTGATGAAGAAACGCGAATTTAGGAGGGAAAAAATTTCAACTTATTCTTTGAAAACACTTTGACTTTTTCTGTCATGGCTTATAGACTTTGTGCATGAGGTGTAAGTGATGTCCGGATATGGAACTCTTTCCGATTAAAACCTTGACCCAGGTCTAGAACCCACCTTCCCTATCAATGAACTCTATACACTTCTGGACAAACTTGGGCACCGGATCGTCCTCCGTGACCAGTTCCTCCAGGGCCACGCCCTTGGGTTTGCTGACGAGGTACGGGGCGTAGGCCGGTGGTTTCTTCTTCGCTTTCTTCTTGGATTGCTGCCGCTGCTTCTGTTGTTTCTGCTGTCGTTGTGCCTGCTCGGAACGGTTACACAAACAATTGTTTTTATCGGAACCAAATATTGCTTTCGCCATGTTTGCATTCATTTGAAAAAAATATACACGTCAGTGATGTAGTCGAGACCATCACAAGACCCTGCAAGACCCTGCAAGACCATCACAAGACCTTCAGTCTTAATTCAGGTCTTAAATGTAGTGTACACGATTGGTAATCCTCCAATTTGTTTTACTGAATTATTACGAAATATTTAACTAGACTGTAAGTTAATAGTAGTCTCAATCATCCTGTGATATAATGGCACCAGGTGTGCTGTCGTTGTCAAGAAAAGTGGAAATTTATATCGTTTTCCAACGATTTTTAGCTGGAAATTGTTGGAAAACTGCCCTGTAGCCTTTAGTCAAGACGCGCGTGGCTACCCGGACATGCTGGCATTCGGGGAGCATCACGCGTCCAGGTAGCCACATGCGCCTTGACAAAGGCTATCATTCGCCCGACGGTTGGAAACGAGCGCCGTTTTTCTTTCGTTTTTTTCGCCCTTCAACTACGCAAAACTTTGAACAGGTCAGTGGACGATATTTCCAATAAAATACTTACCCCCAAATCCGCCCATTTCTGAAAATTGCAACAATGACCAATCATAACTGTAACAAATGCATTCTTTTGTCATGGTTTAAGCCTGTTACTTGTGCCTGTTACAAGCTGGTCTTGCGCCTGGTCTTGCGATGTCTCGACTACATCATTGAGGTGTTGGTGATGGATTATAGCTTCGTAAATATTTACCTTGTCCCGTTTCTTACTGGCAGCCAGTTGTCGTTTCTCTTCCTTTTTGCGGTTCTTCTCTTCTTCCCGGAGTTGTCTGTTTCTGACCTTTGGGTCAACCTGACAAATCAACCAATCAGAGAGCTTTTACTTTTCCACTGCCCGTAAACAGTAGTATACACCATTTGCAAACATCAAAAACAAAACTACTGAATTATTACGAAATACCGTACTCTAGCAGTCTCAAGCATCCTGTGAAATCATGGCACCTGGCGTGTTGTCATTTTTAAGAAAAGTGGAAATTTATATCGTTTTCCAACGATTGTCGGAAATAGTCTAGTTCCCCGACCTGATAATTCCCAGACGTCTATAAATTGCTCAGTTTTGTCTAAGGTATGGTGAGGGCACCAGACTACTAGAACAGAATTTATTTCTGTCCGTTTTCCCAGCATCTGTGCACACAAAACTTCAAACAACTCAGTGTTAGAGTATTTGCTAGCACGCTATACAATACTAACCCCCAAATCCATTTATTTCTGAAAATTACAGCAAAACCAAATGGTGGAAACTACGTTTAATTCACAACCTCAAACTATCTTCCCACAATGATTTCCTACCAGTGCCCCTGAACTGAGATCGACAAATCTGTAGACTTCCAACGAGGCAACATAGCTCACTTAATGGTAGAATACTTGTACAGTGTTCAAACTCTGCTCTCGTCAATTTTCTATACTCACTCTACAAACTGATTGGTATATGGTCGGTTTGCATTGTGGTTTATTTGATGGCGTTCAAAAAGCTGATATGCTAAAGTGGCAAAAATATATAAGTTGACTATAAAATTACCAATTCAAGGCACACATTTCCCTGAAATCCCAAACATTTCATCTCTGGCTAGTTATTTCCAATGTCCGAGTGTAAATAATATACAGTGGAACGCCGCTATAATGATCACTGCTATACCGAACATTCGGCTATACCGAACACCATCCTTGGCTCCCAAATTTTGTGTACAAAACTTACCGAACATTGTTGTTGAAAAACAGGCAACGGATTAAAAAAACGTACCGGGTATTTGGGCTGTTTGTAATTCCTAAACGGCCGCAGCTTTATGTTGAAGAGTGACAGGCGGCTTTTATTTCCTCAAGGAATAGAAGGGAAAAGCCAACTGTTGCTTTAGAATTTGGTAAGCTGAGAAAGTATGAACATGTAATTACATAATTTAATGGCCGGCACATGTTCAATTACAATCAAAAGAGGGCGCACTTCAAATACGACGCAAAAGGGTGCTATTTAAAAGAACAGCCGTCATGTTGGCGGAAAATCGCGATACCGAACGATCGCTATACCGAACAAAATCTGTGGATCCCGCAATGTTCGTTATAGCGGCGTTGCACTGTAATGTGAAATATTGATACCACTTTCAAACTGATCCGTAAATAGTTGCACCCACCCCATCTTCATCTGGGGAGAAGACGACTGTGTCATAGGTGCGGTCCTCTTGGTTGCTCGGGGGGAGGGGGGTGCCGTCGTCGTACTGGCCCGGTGCGACGCAGTCCTTGTTGTTCTTCTTCTTGCGGAAGCTTCCCGGTTTCTTCCGGCGAGGGTGGTCCCGATCTGCCTCCACGCTGCCTTTGCTGTCACTGTCGCTACTTGCGTTACCTGCAGCATGAAAAATGTGACGGTGTGACAGCTGGTGTGACGGTGTGACAGCTGGTGTGACGGTGCGACACTGCACTTTTTCAAAACCATTTTGCCAATTTTGAAATTTCTATTACTATGAATTTTTCATCCACTTTCACTAAAATAGACAAAAAACTTATTTGGTGCTCTGAACAGAAACCCGTATTCGAAAGAAACTCCGTTTTTCATGAAATTTAAACTTTATCTGAGAGTCGGATTTTTTTTTCGTGCAGCACAGTCCGCACCGCTGAAAACGCAATGGTTCTTAATAGTGAGAATGACATTCAGCATACTTACATGGATCTCCTTAAAGACGTTGATTGCTGAGAGAAGTCTGCGTCATTTTTTATTTTTATGTAGATTGCGTATTGTAAAATCAAACAGTAAATTATTTCCGCCACAAAATACAAAAAAAGTGACTTTGAGAGCTATTTTTATCAAGTCCCCTCTAGTGCAGCACAGCCCGTCATGGGACGAACTCTCCTTTTGTGCCTGGTGCCAGACACAAAAAGGGGAGTTCGTCCTATGACGTCAAATTGTTTGCTGCCCGCAGTGACGATTTTTAGACAAATGGCACCAGCGGGCTAAAGGGGACTTACTAAAAATAGCTCTCACTTTTTTGGTATTTCATGACAGAAATAATTTGTTTGATTTTACAATAAGCAATCTACATAAAAATGAAAAATGACGCAGACTTCTCTCACCACTGAATTTCCTCTTTAAAAAAAGTGGGAAATGCTATTTCTTCTGCTAAAGCTGAAGTTGCATGCATGCATGCGTTCTGTTAGGATCTCAATAATGAGCCTATCATGTGCACTAATAATAGCATAATATGCTTGACAAAACTTCATGGTAGGATTTCACAAAAATCATATTTATACACAAAAATTCAAACTTCCGCATTTTTCTTAAATGTCCGTACGAAATACGGAAAATATCCACTGGTTGGAAGCTTTGTATATCCTTTGCATTTCTTAAAAATGGGGGGGGGAGGGCTGGGAATCCTACTGAAAAGAAAGCATTCTTACCAGAAATATGACCCCACTTTGTGAGCCTGACGGACAACCAAAGTGATTTCATTTACCTTTCTGTCCGTGAGGCAGATGTTTCTCCGAATATTCATGCACGACCTTGTCGTGCTTTTTCAAAACATGGGCGTAGATGGGGTCATAGTCGCCCGACCCCTCATCACCAGTGTGACCTTTATGCGATCTCTGTCTCTGAAAAACAAGATTTGGGGGTAGCAACTAATGACGGGAGTTGATTAGTCGGGGGGGGGGGGGGGTAGAGGTGGTAAAAGACCTCGTCTGAAACATTTTCCGCGGAGATGACGACATGAATTTCATAGATCTAAGCAGGAAATCATTTTAAGTTGAGCTCAATTTCACAGGCTTGCATTGTACCAATAAGCAGAAAATTCAAGCTAACTACAGCGGGAAAAAAAATTGCTAGCTTAAAGCACTATTTCAAGGCCACTATGTGCTAACGCCTGTGAGTGCATCGAGCATTTTTCTGCATCACTATTTGAAGCAAATTCTGCATCTGCAGTAAGCAAATTCTCGGCTATGAAAACTGCTTAGTCTCTATGTTCTGTAAGCAGAAAATCATAAGCTTAGCAAGACTGCCAAACTGGGCCCGGCCTGACCAAGCACAGGCAATTTAAAGGGAATATACAACATTTGCAAACATCAAAAAACCAAACTACCGAATTATTAGGAAATACCTCACTTGACTGCAAGTAAATAATAGTCTGAAGCATCCTGTGAAATCATGGCAACTGGTGTGCTGCCATTTTCAAGAAAAGTGGAATTTTTGTATCAATTCCCAGCGGTGGTCGGCCGACAATCGTTGGAAATAGTCTTAGTTCCCGACATCTAATAAATTGCTCCGTTTTGTCTGAAGTAGGGTCAGGGAACAAGACTACAAGAACAACCTTTTTATTATCTGTTTTCCCAACATCCATGTACACAAAACTTTAAACAGGTCACTGTTACAGTATTTGCTATAAAATACTAACCCCCACATCCATTAATTTCTGAAAATTACAGCAAAAGCAAATGTTGTATACTACCTTAACGCCGTATGAGAATTTTGCTCATGCTCTGCTCATGCCTTGTAGCAGTATTTGAACATCTCCACTAAGGGAGCACTGCCTAACCCATGGTCGGGCCAGGCCTTTGAAAAGCCTGGCCAAACCCGGGAAAGCCCAGGCCTTCAGGCTTCTATAATCCCCTGGTTGTACACAATAAACTGCCCACTATGCTTGAGTCCAGCCAGCTCCCATTGTTCACCCAGACTTGATCTCCGGCCCATAAATGGAATGACAGCAATATGTTGGAGGGGCCACAGCCCAGCCTAGCCTGGCAGAGGCCGGGCTATTTCGATAAGCAGATGCTCTATTGTTGGGTGATTTGTGGCTCACAATAGCAAGACTAAAAGCCAGAAGGCCCGGGCGTGGCCAGGGTTTTCAACAGCCTGGCCCGACCATGTGTTATGCAGAGTTCCCTAAATTAAGTTGTCAAACACAGGCCAATATTTCAAATACTGGCCAACATACCGTCCGTCCACATAATTTGCATCGGGGTTCCAATCTGAAAGGGAACCCTCTGAGCAAATCAAATGCAGAGACAAACAAATGGAGTGGCAAACAAATGGAGTGGCAAACAGGGTCCTAAATACACCAGGGGTGAGATTGGCCGAAAATGAAAAATTAACCAAATCTGCAGAGTGTGGGGTCACCGAGGAACCCAGAGCAACATAGGGTCTATAGTTTGTATTTGCCTAAAGGCACCCCTTAAAATACCCGTTTCTATTAATCTATATCCACTTTTACAGGTAAAAACACCTTTAGGGTAACACCGCAGGAATTTCAGATTCTTTAAAAAAAATCTGCAATCCGTAAAAATCCCGACATAAAATCATGAAATCAGGAAAAATCCCGACAAATCTCACCCCGGATACACAGGGGAAGTGTGCCGTCAATTCTAACCTCAAAAGACGAGGGGTCCAAATAAACACATCACAAAAAGTAACACATCACACACAAAATAACTCCTCATAATTTTCAAAGTAACAATTTCTTACAGATTACACCTAGCATAGAATATACCTATGGTTATCAGGAAAATGTTGTGTGAAGATTGGAGGCATCCATGACTTTATGGTTGACTGAGCACAAATTTAAGACAAAATCACCCAAGGTCAAAGTTCACATGTTAGTCCAGTAAGTTGTCTGACCCGCCTCATTCACTAGTCGTACACCAAGAACATTGGGAATCAAAAAGCATGCTGAAGTTCTGTACGTCAAATCATGCCCAGATTATCTGACCAAGAGAAAGCCATTGCAATTGGGCTTTTAGAGGCTGGGACCCCTGTTAAACAGGTAGCCCGAAGGATGGGTGTTAGCCCAAATGCCATCAGAAATATTCCCGCCAAAAGTTCATGGAGACTGGTCAAGACCTCATAGTGGACGACCCAAAGTGACGACTGCTGCAGAGGATTGACTTGTCATCAACCGAACACTAAGACGAAGAACATCAACAGGTATAACATGCTTTTCACACAATTCGAGTTGAACTGTTCCTTGTAAACACATTTGATAATCAAGCTTCTTTCACTCTTGTGAACTTTGACTTTGGGTGATTTTGTCTTCAATTTGTGCTCAGTCAACCATTAAGTCATGGATGCATCCAATCTTCACACAACATTTTCCTGATAACCATAGGTATATTCTATGCTAGGTGTAATCTGTAAGAAATTGTTATTTTAAAAATTATGAGGAGTTATTTAGGGGGGGAACTTACTTTTTTATGATGTGTTTAGATACTTGGGTGTAAGAAGCAGATTACATGCACTACTTAACACACAGGCAGCAATTTCTTTGCTCTAGCTTTGCAATGAATTCTGCAGAGTTGTAGTCGAGTTCCTGCAAGTCCTTTCACAAGTCCTTTAACAAGTCCTTTCGCAAGTCCAGTCAGAAGTCCTTTCATAAAGCCGGTCACAAGTAAGTGGATGAACAATGACCAAGGAATGCCTTTGTCAAAGCTCATTTGAACAGCTTGTGATTGGGATGAGGACTGGAGGGCTTGTGACGGACTTGCAGGGACTTGTGATGGACTTGACTGCATCTCTGGTATTCTGTCGATCGGGTACCCAATTTCCGTACTACCCGTAAATGTGCACCCCTAATCTGCAGCATACAATGAAAGACGGAGATCCATGGGAAAAACTGAAGTCTCACCGACAACCAAAGTCTCGTTGCGAAAATCCCTGCCACTACACCGATTCATTAGGCCCCCACCCCTCGAACATACTGACCAATCGCAGCCACGATAAAAAGTCTGTCAAAAGTCTAACATGCATGTGTGTACATGGATTCAGTCGGCGGGGCTTATGGATTGGTCTAAAGGATCTTATCATCTACCATAACAAGGCATCCATGTTTACTTTCATGCGATCTGAATTGCCTCAGCTTTACCAAATACAAACTAAAGCAGCTCTTTCATATTAGGATACCGTAGCATACGGTTTTTAGCAAGGCTTCAAAACCTGGGTATTCCACAGGTCCGAACGGTCAACTGTACCACAAGCTACTCCAAAACTTGTGATAAAATATGTCCTTCTGCCAGGCACACAACGAAATAACTGAGGCAGACCGAGCTTGCCTGGTGGGGCTGTGGAATCTATCTCTTCCAGAACAATATCGCTGCAATCAAGAAAGTTACATCAGAGGGAGCACCCACAATTTCTACCCCGGAACCCAGCAGACGTACTACAACATCCAGAGCTTGCCTCCTTGTACCTGGGAGTCCAAGATCTGGGCACATGCAACGCTGCTGCTAGGGGTGTTTGTACACTGGTACCTGGGAATCTGTACCCCCAACATCTGGGGATTTGTACCATGGCACCCAGGAGTTTGTACATGTAACCCAACACCTGGGTGTTTGTACCCTGGTACCTGGGAATCTGTACCCCCAACATCTGGGTATTTGTACCATGGCACCCAGGAGTTCGTACTTGTAACCCAACACCTGGGTGTTTGTACCCTGGTACCTGGGAATCTGTACCCCCAACATCTGGGTATTTGTACTACGGCACCCAGGAGTTTGTACTTGTAAGCCAGCACATGGTACCTTTAGTACCCAGGAATTTTTACCCCAACATCTGGGTATCTGCACCATGGCACCCAGGAGTTTGCAGAGGTAACCCAGCACCTGGGTATCTGTACCATAGTACCCTTGAATCTGCACGCCAACATCTAGGCACTTGCACCGTGGCACCCAGGAGTTTGTACATACCCAGCACATGAGAGTTTTTATTCCAGCATCTACACGTCAACCAGAACCTGTGATTTTGTGCGCTACCAAACAGAAGTTTTTAAACCGACTATCTGGGTGCTTGTACCCTACACCCAGGAGTTGGCACCCAGGGCACCCAGTTGGCACCCAGGGGGAACCCAGTTGGCACCCAGGGCTTTGCACCCCAACTTGATATCCCACACCCTAGAGTTTGTGAATGGTATGTAGGATTTTGTGCCCTGCCATCTATGTTTAGTACCTGATATCTCAACACCGTACCCCAGAAAATAACACCTACAAATAACAGACCCCCAGCCCCTCCACCCAAACCTTTGAACATCAACTATTCAAGGATGTACATTTTAACTACGTGTCGACTTTTATAATAGACTTTTTCAAATGAAATGGATGAATTGTGAAACTGGCTGATTTGAAATAAACAACAGTCCCTCCACCGATTGCAAAGAACTCAACGAAAAACCAAAAGCAAAATGCGGCAGATTTTTAGTAGATTAGGCAAAAAACAAAATGCACTGTGTTAATTCTCTGTTGCGGCTGTCCGTTTGAAGCATGATTAGCACGATTGTTAATGATAGTCATGTTAAAGCCACAGAAATTAGTAACGGAAACTGCACGAATTATTATTTTTTTTATTAGTAGAGCAGCAAGCCAGAAGAGAGCATGCCCACATCATTAACAGAAGGATGCTCAATGTTTAAAAAAGACCGACCGAGGGTAACCATGACAACAGGTGATGATGCACACCTATGATTGGCCAGCTGTCAATTTTTGTTCATAAAAGAAGGTTTCCGAATGTGCAAGTGACTTGTATACACTTTGCAAATGGCTGAAAAGTTGCTGGAGCCTAGAAAATTGTGGGCATGAGGGCAGACTGGGTTTAAAGCAAGCTCTTGCTGAAATTTAGCAAGCCTTCACCCCAAACTTATACTTTTTCCCTTTTTGTTTAATTTTTGAAGTTGCAAAGAGAAAAATCAAGCCTGTCTGAGCATATCCAAATGTTACATTACCATCCAAAAAGGGACAACATTATTTTCCCATCACCCATTTTTCTTATTTTTTTTTTTATATTTATAAATTTTTTGTAAAGTTTCGGGAAGGTTTTAAAGTCTCCGACTGATTCCGAGCATTTTTGTACACAATATTTCTTCAGGGTTGTCCTCCCATTTCTATCAAAGTTGAAAGATTTCATCGTCCTTTCTCCACGTTCTCCAAAGCTTGCAAGCTGGAGTGCGGCGATGTAGTCGAGTAATTCTGACTCGTACGAGTCTGGCCAAGAGTACATAAAACTCTTACTTTGGGTTTATGGGGTACTTGCATTGTGCTCCCATTATCCCTAATCTTTGGAAATTCTCCTGTGGGGTACTGTTACACAAAGACCAACTTGTGGGGCACCATTGTTTCCATAGTGTGAGTACCCCAAAAACTCATACCTTGGGTGTGTGGGGGGTACTTGCATTGTGCTCCCATTATCCCTAATCTTTGGAAATTCTCCTGCGGGGTACTGTTACACAAAGACCAACTTGTGGGGTACTATTTTTCCCACTGTGAGTACCCCACAAGGCTGTCCTTACAGGAACTTCTGAATGCATTTGAGTAGGAGTACGAGTGCTAAACACTCGTTCAAAGTAAAGGTCCTCCACTCAGGTGCAACATTTTGAGTACTGCAACTTTACTATATTTCCATTGGCACTTTTGGGGTAATCCTCGCTTTTAACAGCAAATAATTGAGCATCCTTACATTAATATTGCGACTCTCCCGTCAAGCCAAACGGATCAAAAGACCAGCACAACGGTTTGAAGTCTGACTCCATCGTGTAAAAAAAAAAACCTACCATCACTTTGGAATGCGCGTCCAGTGAGTTGGAATGTTCCCCCACACCAAACACATGCTTTAAAGCTTCCACGGGGCTCAAGAAGGTCCCCTTTTCGGGCGTGGCCAGGGGAGCACGGGGGGCGTGCCTTCCGGCTGTCGTGTTGGTGGAGGAGGCGACGGGGAGGTTGTTTGGGCGGTTGAGTCCGGCCCCGCCCCCGCCGGGGGACAACGGGTCCCGGGGTTTGCTAAGTTTGTCCGCGACGTGTTGGAAATTGGCCATATTGAGCTTGGGTGGTGACGCAGACGGAGTGGAAAGGAAACAGGTTTCCAAAAAAATCAATTGGACAATGTTTTTTTTAGCAATTTTAGCTGAACAGATAACTGTATAACCCTTGAGAGAATAGTTCTGGATACACCACATGAACTCTCGAGAATTGTTATGTTAAATGTGGCTCATAGACCGAGACGTATTAAATTGATGTTTTAGCCAGTATGCTCCAATCATCATCTGAATTGTATAACCTTTGACTTTTACCCCTTGTGACATTCAGGAGCACATACACGACGTAACTCGCTGAAAGGGTAAATGCTTTGTAGGATTCTGATAGCAGGCATGCAACTTGGAATTATAACCAAAAAACGAGGAAATTCCAATCTTGACAAGACTTTGTACAGTGTTTTTCAATTTTCAAGTGTCAAGTGAAAAACGAGGAAATCAGCTGATCCGAGGAAAAGTTGCATGCCTGTGATAGCCTCCGCACTATGCACTGATGAGTAACATGTATTTTATGAATACAATGCATTAGAATGACTATGAGTAGGTGTGACTATATATTATTGTAAACAGCAAATTTAACTTTTCGTCCCAAGAGCATCAGCTTTAACGTCAGATGTCTAAACTCATCAGCCCCCCCCCCCCCCAATAAAAAGGCTCAACTCTGCCATAAAACCTAAGAACACTAATGATTCTAATTTCACACATTACAAAATACATCAATGAAATCATATTAGTCTGATATTGTAACCAAAATCGGTTCAGAGTCAAATCTGGTTTAAAAACAAAAACTGGTTAAATGGAAACGTTGGGAGGAAAAAAAAGAGATCAACGAAGATACACAACAAGAATTTTTTATTAAAAGCAGGCAATAAACAGCAAGCATGGAAGAATCTCTATTAGCCCCGAAACCCAAATTAGTCAAACCCCAACAAACTGGTTTATTAGATGTCCTTCACCTGGTCATCTTGGTTAATCAAACCATGGCTCAAGCTTTGAACGGATAGCATCAACCGTTTAGCTGTTAACTACGAAAAGTGTCATGAATTGCACTTGTAGTAAATACATGTAACTGAACTTTCACAAATGTATGGGAAAAAATCAGAAAGTTATCTAGCAAAGAAAAAAAGTTTTACGCAATTATTAAAATTCTACTTCTCAATCCCCTTATTGCAACAAAAAAAAAAAAAAAACAACAAAATACGAATAACTCTGAAAAATAAATTACAAAAGCTGAATTTTGGCTAATTGTTTTTACAACAAAAACTTAACTGAAAAAACAAAACTGCTGTTGAAGTTTAACTGCAACCGTCAAATAACACAGCTTCCCTTTACAGATTCCTATTACTCCAAGCATGTTCAGTGCATTGAATACAATTGGGCTTTTTTGTGCCACATTATGCTGCATATGACTCAAGATAAGCGAGCATTTTTCCTGCTTGACAAGTGAATTGATACACTTTGTATTACAGGGGTGAGATTTGCCAAAAATTAAAATTCCACGAAATCCACAAAAAAATCCATGAGGACCCCAGATCAACATATAGTTTGTATTTGCCTAAAGGCACCCCCTTAAAGTATCTGTTTTTATTGGTCTATATCCACTTTTACAGGTAGAAACACCTTTAGGACAACACCTTTAGGAATTCCAGATTGCAAAAGAGATTCTTAAAAAATTCTGAAATCCAGACAAAAAATCATGAAATCAGGAAAAATCCTGACAAATCTCACCCCTGGTGTAAACCTCTAACTTTTTTGTTTTTTTTATAGAGCAGGACAATGTTGCTGGGCTGTCGTTATTTCAGCCCAAGTCAAAACAAAATAAAAGGAAATGTTTGCCAGCCTTCTGGTGAATAACGTAACGGCACCCAAGAAAGCCAATAATTGTCTAGCAAGTCCTACATTTACGTCATTATTTGCCAAAGGAATTTCAAACTGAAAAATAAAACAAAAAATTATCTTCGAGTAGGACATAACGAACAATGACACAAGTTTGTTGCTAGTGTTAGAGAAAGTGCAGCAGGGAATAAAACACGATTTCACGGAGCCCCTTATCACAAAATATTGCTTAAATTTTCTTGCTTAGCGAAAGACACAAGAGTGCCAGTCACAAGCCGTTTACAGCACATGTAATTCTGGCTGGTGAGCCAAACTTTCCCATGCTTAGCAAAATTTTGTGCAGAGCAGCTCCTGGGCAAACGGACTTACCGGTTTGGGCGCCACGGGCGGCTTGGGCCGATATTGGGGCATGTTTTCAGCCGAGTCGTAAATGGGGTTCGGAACCATATCACCTGAGTGAGCATCAAAGAGTTGTGTTGAGGCATAGTGAACAGCCGAGCCTTGAGTTGGAAATGACAAAGGTCAAAGGTCACAGACAAGGGCATTTTCACAGCATTTGACACAGACCTTGCCGTTAAATATTCCAACTGCTTCCCCTTCCCCCTTTTTTTTTCAAACAAAAAGTTCTTGGAAAATGATTAACTTTTTTCCAATAAAATTCTAAATTTGTAAACAAATTAATTCTTCTTTTCAAAAATAATTTTTTTTAAAGTTGGTTTTTGTATACTAACAACACTTTCACAACCACTGGGTGGGCGGGGGAGGGGCCTGGTATGCCATGAACGGGCTGTGCAGCCAAGCATAAACGCAAACAATAGGCACCACACTGAATAGAGTGGTCCTATTTATCGCACTTGGAGCCCCACTTCATGTGAATGAAAGCTTTGCTTGAAAAAGCTCCATCTATTCATTACATTCCCATTCAAGAACAATACAGTTAAACATGAATGGATTGAGTATGTGCAGGAATGCGCATATAGGCTTCGACATTTTCTTACCATTCCCTGGAGTACGATCATATATGACGTTGTCCACAAATCCTGCAGGAAAAAAAATAATAATAATAATCCATCAATGAAAATATTTGATTCAAGATGCATTCCAATGTTTTAAGACCAAATTTACATGTGACTTTGTCGTACGACAGCGTAGAGCTTTTTTTCTCAAATGCACACAAGTCACCGCATATCGCGTTGCACAACCCTGTCGCGGAAATTGAAGCAGACTCATTGATTTGTGTCTATTTAGAAAATTGTCGCGCGACAAAGTCACGTACATGTATGTGTAAAAAATCGGTCTTTAAGCTTATAGGCCCATTTTCCGCAACATTACACGCGAAAATGCCCACACGCACAGCGAATGCAGCAGTGTCCTAAGGCCGATAGACACACAAATGAACAACACAAAATTCAGTCCAGCTGCACTCAAAATGTGTGTAGAAGAGCAATGTATGTCAAAACACAATTCATTCATTAAAGTTCTCCGCCTGCCTCAATTTTAAGAACGACATGGCTAACGCTTGAACACCAAAACTTGTCCTGCTGTGTTAATCATTAAGCAGCGTCATGAAATCAGGACCTGTAGACTTACAAAACTGACCTCATAGCTTTGGCCGAAAATGCTGATTTAAGCAGAGCACTGACACAGGGAACACATTTTCACAACAACGTAGGGCTGTCCCGAAAATTGGGCTCCGACGTACAATCAACCATTTTTAATTGAAGAAACGTGGGGTATAATGCTTTGCCCGAACATACAGAACATACAGCATTATGTCAATGGTTCAAGACGTACAAGTTACGACACTGCTGTACCTTGTGCAAACCATAAAACTATACAGGCCAATAATTGGGACCCTATACAGCATATGCTAAATACATTTTGAGAGCAAAGGAAAACAGATTTATTGTGAAAGAGCAATGTATTACACATTTTCCGGCTGCAAATTTTGGGGTGTGTTTCTATTTTTAGGGTGAATTCAAGCAAAATAAACAAACAAAACAGTATTAGAGCTCTGTAAAAATATGCAGAGATTTTTTACTCAATTATCAAAAGGGTAACTACATCAGTTCCGAATTGAAGCTGTGGATAAAAAGGTTAAATCAGGCTGTGGGGGTCAGACTGGCACAAAACAACGGGTGGCATTTTTGACGTCACCGTAATGTGTTGTACACATATAAGCCACACCTTTTTCTCCTCCCAAAAAAAATGATATAACAAAATATAAGAAGAAGACTGCTTTAGGCCCCGTTCTCACTTGAACGATTTTCTACGCGAATGCCGTGCGACTACCAAATCGCACAGGTTGTAGGGGTGTCATGTGTAATTCGGACGGGTCGCATGCCCGTGCAAGTTTTTTCAAATGTTGAAAATTTCCATACGGCTGTCGCACAGTTCGCATAGTTCGCATTGGGGTCGCACGGCAGTCGCACCGCGGTCTGATAGGTCTCACGGGAGTCTGAAAAGCCGTGTGACTCCCAGCAGACCCCGTGCGACATCCATCAGACTGCCGCACAACTGCCGTACAACCTGTGCGAATCTCATGAGAGCCCGGTGCAACTGCTATCAGACTGCTGTACAAGCTGTAGGAATCTCATGCAAGTGCGGTGCGACCCCATGCGAGCGCGGTGCTGCCGCCGTCCAACCTGGGCGGATCTCACCAACAAACATATCAAAAGCGGCCTCAGCGGCCTGAAAATCATTCGCCATCTAATGTTCAAGCTGTCCACATCAAGATGGAAGACAACCAGAGAAGATTGAGAAACGGGGAAATTTGTACGGAAATCGCACGGCTGTACGATCTTTTAGTCGCACCGCAGTTGTACAAAAAATCGTTCAAGTGAGAACGGGGGCCATACCAATTCTTGGGTGTGGCAATTTTCAAAAATTTGAGCCAGTCTGTTCCCTCCATCCTTCAGCTTTGTCTCGCTTCCACCCGTTTGCCCAACCCTTAGTCAAACTCCTTCAATTTTTAACAACCAAATGTTTGAGTTTATTCGAGTCTTTTGCATGAAATGCAGCCCGTCTAAAAACAAAATGCGAGTAAAGCAAGATTTATTAATCCTCCAAAATCCTCTTTGCCAAATGGAGGAATTTGGAGGATTGAGGGTCTTTAGAAGTTGAAGCATCGGATGATTTTGCAGGATTCAGGGCATTAGAGGATTTTGCCTCTGGAGGAAAATGGAGGATCCAGGTCATCAGGCCCAATTTGGTGCTGGATGATTTTCCCAGGATTGAGGTTACTGGGGTGTATATCCAAAACCCACTGGAAGATTTGGCTGGAGGATTTCGGGAATTGGAGGGTTATTAGAGGATCCAGTTTACAAGTAGTCAAAACAATGTAGGGAGTTAGGGTTAAAACAAACTGTGATAAAGGCGTTTATATACGCTGGGAGTATCACAGCTTTTCATGAATGTTGGCAACAAAATGCATCATCCTGCATTTATTTTTCTGTCATGAGACAGAGATGTAGTCGAGTCCATCACAAGTCCCTGCAAGTCCATCACAAGCCCTCCAGTCCTAATCCCAATCACAAGCTATTCAAATGAGCTTTGACAAAGGCATTCCTTTGTCATTGTTTATCCAGTGACTTGTGACCAGCTTTATGAAAGAACTTCTGACTGGGCTTGCGAGAGTACTTGTGAAAGGACTTGCAGGGACTTGACTCCAACTCTGTCATGAGAAATGCGACTTGAACCTTGGGCTAGAGGAAGCAAATTTATGGAGCACTGTCGAAAGAAAATAAGCGTTAGTACACAGCAGGCAAGCCTTAAAGTCAAAGCAAAAAAAAAAGAACGGAGTATTGATGCCATCGGAGACATTCTTAAGCTTGCTCCATCTAAATTCAAACTGATGAGTTAGCTTGCTACAAAATCAAGTCTGCGATGCTCATGATCTTTAGAAAATCAAAAATTACACAAAACGCAAAGTTTTCCGTGATTTTTCTCAGTGATTTCCAGCACGTTTTAGTGAGTCCGGTACCACGTACATGAAAGTGCTCCACAAAGGTTTCCATTTTCCTTGATTTTCCCTGGAAATTTGTTTTAAATTTTTCATGAGTCCTTTTCTATGTCAATGCTCCACAAAGGTTTCCATGGTTTTCTTGATTTTTCCAGATAATTTCCAGCAAATTTGTCATGAGTCCTTTTCCATGTCAATGCTCCAGAAGTGTTTCCATGTTTTCCTTCATTCTTTGCAATAATTCAAATTAAATATTTTGTGAGTCCCATACTATGTGAGTGCTAGTCCATAAATGACTTTCAAGTTTTTCTCACCTTTTCCTGAATATCCCCGTCAATTTTTAGTGTTATACCATGTAAGTGCTCCAAAAATGCCTTTGTATTTTCTAAAAAAATTTCAAATTTTTCCTAATTTTTGTAGTCATTCCCATACCACAAATGACTTCCAAGTTAACTTTTCCTATTAACACATGCGTGCTCCACATATTTCGATGTTTTCGTTTTTTCCAGAATTTCAATTACTAAGATGGATGACAAACCCATAATTTTTTACACAGCATATATTTTTATTCGCAATTTAAGATCTGCGTGGCAAATAAAGACTAGAAATCAAAACAAAAACAAAAAAGAAAAAAATACGAAAATTTTTCTGAAATCGTACTTTTAGCTTTTCCACAACTCAAACTAAAATGTATATAGTTGCAAGAATTACATAACAAAAATCTCTGTACGATGGAAAATGAAATGACAGCAGATTGAGCCAAACTGAAGAAAGGAACATTTTCAAACTTCCACCGTCTTGGTTGGATCCCCCAAAGCAAAGAGTTTTAAAGAACTGTATTTATCATGCACAAGTCTAATTTGCACCCGGGACTTTTTTTTTTAAGGCCACAGCAGTCGTAAGGGCAACTAATGGCTACAGAATGATTAAAGGTCTACAGCCTTCAATAATCAACCTTGGTCTTCCTCGGCTTCTGAGCTACGAGTGGAAGAGGAACGGCTCAGGCTACGGCTCATGCTGCGGCGCCGCCGCCATCCTGTTGTAAGAAAAATCAACAACCGTTTGATTTCGACCAATGAAATGCAAGATTTAAAAGACCTCGTGTTTTGGGTTATTCTTCATAATGCTGCACTGGTCTGGAGAATATGAGCAAATTACTTGAAGTACCTGTTGGAGAGGATAAGAGCTGTGTCAGTTAGTGAGAGGTCTGCAGAATGAGGCCTATAGAATTTCCATAGAGATTCTCTAGAATTAAAATCTAAAATATGCAAATAAACCGGCATGTTGTCCAGGCCGTGGGTCAAAGTTTCCATAGAAATTGGCTTGCGCTGTACAGAATTCTTGACAATTCTGGAGAATTGGTTTTGGGGAATTTTGCATTTAACACCATCAGTGGATTTCTATGGAATTTCTATAAAACTTTAGCTCCAAATCGTATCTACTTTAGTAGAAATCATATCACAATACAAATTGATAATGTTAAAAACTGTACACGGCAGAAATGGCATACATGTATGTCATCCTCGCAGCACTTTTGTGTTAGGCATTAGTAAAACAGAAACAATTTATTACGCTCGGTCCTATTCGGGACAGCTTTGAAGGTTAGAAAAACAAACAAACAAACCAACCAACAAAAAGACCACATGACTCGAGAAAACACATTGATATGAACCAAACATTTGTGTACACAGACGCTTGTCCTTGATTGAGCTGTATGGGTGTGTGTGTGTGTGTGTGCTCATGAAAACATATTTGGGGCTTTGAGTGAACAGCGCACAGGACACCTGTTTTTATTTGTGGCATAACATTGACAATATGCATACGTACACATGAATGTACCTTCTTGAAGGCACATAGAAACACAGCGTCATTTTCATGCAAACTTAAGACTTTTTCAATGTCACAGAGCTGAGCTAATTGCCTGTATAGCAGGAAATTATAGCACACAAACTGATTTTTATACTGCACGGCCTATTTTTTTGTATCAAGTTTATGCTCACTAGAAAGAGATATCTTTGCTCTTTCTTGACCTAGTGTCTGAATCACTGTATGCTCGATGCTTTCCGACAGCCTGTGGGGAAAAATTCACAGGCTTACTCGGGTGGGATTCGAACCCACGACCTCCAGCTTACTTAAATGCAGACGTCTTAACCACTCAACCACCGAGCCTGCCGAGTTTGGGCACCTTTCCCCAAATACCATCACGGAGGAAAATCCCTGTCGATGTTTTTTTTTAAGCGAATTACATGTACATAAATTTGGTAATTTTCTGAATAACCAATCTCAAAATTCTATGTTCCATTGAATATAAAAACAAATAAAAGCTTTTCATTCACTTACACTGACAAGTCTACTGGATTAGATAATATGGCACATATCGTCACCGTTTTCACGAACTGACACTCGTGCGCAACTGGGTGTCAGTTCGTGAAACCGCGTACTGAGTAAATTTCGGTTTCACGAACTGAAACCCAGGTGTGCGCGCACATCGGGCACTGACTCGCCAGAGAAGAATTTTCGTTTTCACGAATTGACACGCAAGCATGTAGCGGAAATATTATTCCAAGAAAAATGCTTTAAAAGCTTTGACACGAATCTACTCCATCTGTATACTTGTGGGGTTACAGAAACATTGAACTGAAAACCTCTAAACTCGTGAAAATAAAAATGGGGTTAGCGCGCGCTACCCTACTTGGGTGTCGGTTCGTGAAAACGAAAATTATTCGGTTCTGTAAAATACGCGCGCGTGCGGGCACTCACGCGCTAGAGAGTGTCAGTTCGTGGTGTTGGTGACGATATACATGAGCAGGTTTTGGTACAAGCCGTTTGAAAAAAAATACACCTTTTGAAAGAAAAAGTAAAAGATAACGCCACAGTTACAACAGTGTAACGCACATCTATAATGTCTATAGGAGAAAAAAAAGTGCTTTAGGCAGCAGTGAAGGTTTTTTTTTTTTTTTTATTCTATTATTTCTACCTTCTTCTGATGACGTACGGTTGGAGTCGTCCTGTGACCCACGCTGACCCTCTGTTTTGGAACGACGACGAAAGGCATCTGAGAAATTTAACGTTTATTCCTGGGGTTAGTAGATTAGTTCCCCCACATATTTCAAGCACGGGACCAAGTTTGTATGGCTGCTATTTAGAGCTGTCCCGAATATAACAAATATTCGATCGTCAACCGAATATTCCAATACCATTTTGCCGGTTCGAATATTCAAAAATATATATGCACGTACAGATACGACTTTGATGCCATTTTAATAGAAAAGTTGCGGCGCTTAGCAGTGTCAAATGCCGCATTTTTGCTAATCATAACTTTTTGTGGACGGAGGTTTATTGTTCCCGTCCGTAAAACCCTCGATAGAACGGGGGGCATGCAAAAAAATGCCAATCGAACGGTCCATAATATTACTCGCCACACGTAAAACACCGGCGTGCTTTTTACATGCAATTTTTTCTTTTTACCGGCGCGGCATGCAGTGAAAAACGTGATCGGCGAGTATCAAAATATTCAAATATTCGGTCAAATCCAGTTTCGAATATTCGAATACTAAATTATTTGAAAATGGACAGCCCTACTGCTCTTATAACCACATGAACCACCCCAGACTACAGACCTTGGATACTACTAGGGGTGTGCATCGGAACCGGGTACCCGACCGTTCATGTCAGGAACCGGTTCCAGATTATGGAATCGAGTACCCATACAACTTTAAATTATCGCATAGTTACTTCCCAGACAATGAAGAAAGAAAGGTTTTAAATGTTATTTTTTGGGAATTTTCAAAATTAAAACCGGACTATGTGGGAAAACAGCACATATTTCATGTTTATGACGCTCACGAAAGTTGACAATAAAGGGAATTTCCTGGTAGTGGCTTTTGCAGTCTGGGTATGGATAAGAGCCTCGACGAGACATAATAGCATGCCGCAATCCACAATAAAAACAACAGTATATAGGGGCCTAAAGCTTCCGGACAAGTCTTTGTGATGATACCGGTGTATGCGCGTGCCGACACACACAAAGGTGGAGAAGTGACCATGTTTACTGGACAGGCATGACTAGATTTTAAGAATTTTGTCTGAATTCAGACTTTTTGAATCTCAGAGAAAGATATTATTACAACTTCCGGGATTGGAAGTTTTGGGTTGGGTTTTTTTTTACGGGTACCCGGGTACCCGTATTTTTATTAAATCGGGTACCCGGTTCTTTTACTACCCGTAAATGCACACCCCTAGATACTACGCTCGAATATTTGAGCTGCTTTACTGTCAGTCCAATTTGAATTACATGATCGCAGGTGACATTTTCAAATTGTTGTCGAAAAGGTCCAGGAAAAAGAAAAGAAGAGCTTCAAGAGAATTGAAGCAGGAAAAACAGGAAAAATGAAAAAACAGGAAAAATGAAAAAACAGGAAAAATGGAAAAACAGGAAAAATGAAAAAACAGGAAAAATGAAAAAACAGGAAAAAGGAAAAAACAGGAAAAAGGAAAAAACAGGAAAAAGGAAAAAACAGGAAAAAGGAAAAAACAGGAAAAAACAGGAAAAAGGAAAAAACAGGAAAAAGGAAAAAACAGGAAAAAGGAAAAAACAGGAACAAGTTTTCAAATGTTCTCGCAGAGGTATAATGTAACGGTGTATTTTGACAACATTTTTGACTGAAATTTGTCCATGATGTATCCAACAGCATCCAATAAGGTCCAATGAAAATGGAAGTCGCGCAACACAAAGCTGAAAGCCACTCTTAGGTAAAGGGCTACAACAGAGGTGGTTGGGTTGGTCACATTTTAGGTTGCCAGCCCTACCACGCTTGCAGTTTTCCTGGGTCCAGATCTAAAAACAAGATAAATCTTTATAGATACCAAAGAAATTATCCCAATTTTCAGACCTATAGACGCAGGCGGGGTAACTTCCACCGTTGGTGAGACCAACTCGCTTCCCAATCCCGAATACACCAGAATCTAGTATCTAGTCAAGGTTTTTTTGTTCAGATTAGCAGGATCCAACAGACATTGCTTGGACTCAGCTTGTTCAGGGTAAACTTCTGTCAACTGATTACCGTCCAGTGTTGCCAAAAATAGGAGGAATGCACTTTCATTGGAGTCACAACAAACCCAAATGGCCCGCTTTCGAAAAACACTGATTTCTTTCTCTTCCCATAGACAATATCGCAAATAACGCCTGGTTGAGACGTCACAATGGTCAAAAGGCATTGTGGGAAGGAAAAAGAGGTCGCATTCCTTCCCACAATCCCTTTTGACCATTGTGACGTACGTCTCAACCAGGCGGTATTTATATTTGCGAAGAAGTCTATGCTTGCAGGAACTAATGCTGCATTGTTTGTACCATTGATTCTGAAAGTTTGATGATTTTACAATACACCGCACACACACAGCAGGTCATGGGTGTACACAGTTCCTACAGAAATTCTTTAATAAAAAATCAAGCCATAAAGGCCTTTTCACACTACACAAATGTCAGGTTGACAACGTTGACAGAGGGGGGGGGGGGGGGGGGTGAAAACAAGCAACGTTTCACACTTGACAATCTTCAACCCTGTGCAGACGCCGCACCAACTCCAAGCTGCGTTTCAACCCGGTTTGAACTCATCCCAAATCCACAACCGTGTTGAGATTCTCGGCACAGGTTGAAACACTCACCTGGGTTGGAAACAGTAGCCTGAAATGAGCAGAGGTCGAGTTCGCCTCCGATTGAATTTGAAACAAGTCTGAAATGATGCAGGGTTGAACACGGGGTTGAAAACAAAAATCGAGAATCAACCCTGGGCGACCAAGGGGGTTCACAAACAGTTGACCTCAATTTTGGCTGAGAGAGGCTGCCGTGTGAAAAGGCCTCTACATGGACTCTGTACTAGACCAGGGAAAGGAAAATCTTGGGAGGTCCGATGCTCTAAGAAGAAAGATGATCCCTCTGTGCACCAATGAAGCTACCTGTCAGAACCTGCATGGGCTTACGACAAGCGAGAAGCTGCATTACGCGAAATGAGCATGAAACACATTCTGACTTCTTGTCGTGTTTCTTGGATTGCAAAAAACATGAAGTACGAGCAAGTTAACAAATGGTTTGACTGCTTTTTGGGCCACAAAATCAACACCGAGTAGCTGATGTTTAGAGCAATCTTTTATCACTGCAAGAAACGGATGATTAAAGCATGAAATGGACAACACATCAAAGTTGAGCAATCGCTGTGTGACAGCATCAGTGGTATATGAGGAGTATATCGCACCCCATCATCCTGTTTCACCTCCACCACCTGCAACATAAACACTGCTTGTACTAATCAGTGTTGAAATGACATTAACACATGAAATCACCATGACTGAGTCTGGAGCTTGGCATGATCAATGGAAACAAAGAGTTAATGACATTGGCAATGCATGTTAACCCAAACCCTGCCAGACGCAGCACAGTGCATCTGTGCTGACAGCTGCACTCTGCACACAAGTCAATGTGACAAAGTATGCAATCTGATGCGTCTGGCAGGGTTTCTAGCCAAAATGCCCTGGAGGGTTAGGGTTAAGGTGGTTTCTAAACCAAACTTGACTTTACCATGATGGCATACCAAAAATGGCAGCTTAAGTTTAGTCATTGCTTGTCAGTCACTAGTCAGGTGGTCCCCCAACTTCTTATATTGTCTCCACGGCATCGTCGGATACGCAGCGCCGATCTCTAGAACAGCGTGTGATGTTCCAACTGGGCACGCTCCATCCTGACGGGATGAACGTGGAGTTTACCGCGTTTGTTCTACCAGCGGTTCATCACAACAAGCCATAATTCCCCTGAAGAAGGTGCATTGCACCGAAAGCTCGGGTAAAACTATCCGGTGAGCACTGTTTCACCTTTACCATATATATTTTCTATGCTCTACAGTGCTACGCAGCATCCCCACATTTGTTATTCTACACTTCTTCCGCTGCGAACTTTTAAGATCTATTATCATTATGGCTCATTTGATCTCCAAGCTTCATCTACGTCAACGTCTTTTGGATAGCTTGCCTGATTCTACAAGTTCTGTTATCCAGACGTCACTTGAGCTTGCCACTGCTGTCTACACCAAAACAAGATTTAGCAGCCACAAGAAATTCATCAGTACGTGCCTGCATCGTAAGCTGATCCCAGGTGGGTTTGAGTTGAACTTTCATCCATCCGACCTCACCCCTGGTGATAACTCTTATCGCGAAAATGTGCATCGCATCTTGACCTCGTCTTCCCGTAAATTAATGAGGTGTACATTAGACAGTATGCATGCTAGAATTCGCACTCTCAATGACAAGATTAGTAGTGCTCGTCGTAAACTGTATTCCGTTACATCAGGCCAACATGCCTATTTGATTCGTGGAATTATTCACGAACTCAACTCTGAGCTGCACATAGAGTTAAGTGCTGTCAAGAACAAAAAACTGCAGTCCATGAGCCCAGATTCCACCCAACCAACCCATGATCAACCGCATCCAGATTCTAACAAAGAACATATGGTTGTTACCATCCCCTCGGAACTACCCTTGACCGACGCCCAACTATCTGTCCTTCAACGGGGTTTGAACTTTGTCCCTCTCAACGCGTTCAATGGTGAGTTTTCTACTCGACGAGATATTGAAATGTTCTATAGACGTCTGCGCCTTAAAGCCTACTTCCACAGCAAAGAAGTTAGTTCTTCCACTGTTACTCATCATGATGATACCCTCACTGCCAGTACCATTGATGGACTAGTCCCAAAATCATCTAACTGGTGTCCACCTACTGGCCTCAATAAGTCCCTCGACCGAGTTATTGAAAATTGTCGCGCTGACGTTTGTCGCCTCAATTTTAACACCCGTTGCACCAGGACCAATATCTCTTCTGCAGAACGGCAGGCCCTGCGATCGCTCAAGGAAGAAGAAAACTATGTCATCAAAAGAGCAGATAAAGGCGGTGCCACTGTGGTTTGGCGTAAGGATCTTTATCTGTCTGAAGCCGACCGCCAACTTTCAGATACCTCATCTTACCAAGTGATCGACCACGACCTCACCCCTACGTACCAGGGCATCGTGTCCGACACCATCAAGGCCTTTGTTGACGCAGGTGAGCTACCCGTTAATGCGACTAAACTCATCACTCCGTATCCCAGAACCTCTGTTTTCTATATGCTTCCCAAAATTCACAAGAAGGAGAATCCGGGCCGGCCCATTGTTTCAGCTTGCAATTGCCCCACTGAGTTGATTTCCAAGTACCTAGACTCAGTGCTTTCACCCATTGTCATCCATCTGCCCTCCTATGTGAAGGACACTAATGACGCACTCCATACTTTCGCCAACTTTGAATTCACGGGCTCCTCTAACTACCTGTTCAGTATGGACGTCAAGTCTCTGTATACATGCATCCCCCACGCTGATGGCCTACTTGCGCTACGTCATTTTCTTGACCGCCGTCCAGACCATGACCCCCCCACCAGTACCCTCCTTAGACTTGCTGAACTTGTCCTCACTCTGAACAACTTCACCTTTAATGGGAAACACTACCTGCAGACCACTGGCGTTGCTATGGGCACACGTATGGGTCCGAGTTATGCATGTTTATTTGTTGGCTTTCTCGAGGAAAAGATGATGTCAAATTTTCCCGGACCAAAACCATTGTTGTACAAACGATACATTGACGATATCATCGGTGCTACATCTGGTTCTAAGGAAGATGTCCAGGCGTTCATCAAGTATGCCGATAACCTGCACCCAGCCCTGCACTTCACCTCTGATATTTCCATTGACACCATCACCTTCCTCGACATCAAAGTGTCTATCAATGGCAACTCTCTCACCACATCGGTCCACTACAAACCCACCGATTCCCACAGCTACCTTCATTACGAGTCGTCACACCCCAAGAATTGTAAAGATGCCATCCCATACAGCCAATTCCTCCGTCTCCGTCGAATTTGCAGCGAGGATGCTGAGTTTCTTCACCGAGGTAAAGAAATGAAGGGGTTCTTCCAACAACGTGGATACCCACCTTCTGTCACTGATGCCGCTCTTCGCAGAGTATCATCAGTCACCCGCAATGCCGCCATGAAGCAAACCCCTACAATGCAGCAAGATCGTATCCCTCTAGTCCTCACCTACCACCCGCACAACATGGCTGCCAGGGATATCATTCTCAAGCACTTCAAGACGCTGCAGGAAGATCCAGCGACCAGCACCATCTTCACCCAGTCCACCAACCCCCTCTGTTCATTCAGACGTGACCGCTCCATCAGCAACCATATTTTGCGGTCAACTCTTCCCAGCATCGCTAGTACCGTAGACAATGACCCCTTCAAAACTGTTCCCTGCAAGCGTCCAAGATGCAAAACTTGCGCACACGTTGATGGTACATCTTCCATCACTGGTCCCCGTGGCCATTTCAACATCCGGGGCCACTTCAAATGCACCACTACTAATCTTGTATGTTGCATCACGTGTACCCGCTGTGGCATGCTCTACATTGGCGAAACCAAGCGCCGACTGGCCGACCGTTTTACGGAGCATCTCCGAAGCGTTCGGCTGAAACAACCTGGTCTGGCTGTCGCCCAACACTTCAGCGCGCCATCACACTCCACAAAGGACATGAGCGTCTGCGTTGTCTCCACGGCATCGTCGGATACGCAGCGCCGATCTCTAGAACAGCGTGTGATGTTCCAACTGGGCACGCTCCATCCTGACGGGATGAACGTGGAGTTTACCGCGTTTGTTCTACCAGCGGTTCATCACAACAAGCCATAATTCCCCTGAAGAAGGTGCATTGCACCGAAAGCTCGGGTAAAACTATCCGGTGAGCACTGTTTCACCTTTACCGTATATATTTTCTATATATATATATATATATATATATATAACAAATGTGGGGATGCTGCGTAGCACTGTAGAGCATAGAAAATATATATGGTAAAGGTGAAACAGTGCTCACCGAATGATAATAGATCTTAAAAGTTCGCAGCGGAAGAAGTGTAGAATAACAAATGTGGGGATGCTGCGTAGCACTGTAGAGCATAGAAAATATATATGGTAAAGGTGAAACAGTGCTATTTCCTACGGAAAGGGGAAACGAAGTTGTGTAAAAGTGAACGTTAAGGGGAAAGGTGACGTTAAGGCGAAAAAGTCGTTTCGCCTTAACGTCACAACTACCTTTTCTAGCGAGAATTTTACTGTCGCAAATGTCTTTATATCGTTCTTTGGGGTCTAAATAGAATGATTCAACTTGTTTGGTCGGAATAGGTAAAGTTTGGGTTAGGTTACAGTAAAAAGAAGTTTGTGCACAAGTCTATGGGATTTCGCCTTTACGTCGGACATAGCGTATATATATATATATATATATATATATATGAAATAAATTCAGGATATGAGTTAAATCAACTTTGGCATATTTACAAAGTTAGATAAAAGTGAAAGCAGTGCTCACCAAGAATATTGGAGCTGAATTTTCGGCCTGACTAGGCCTTCATCGGAGCTGGGAGTTGGTATATATATATATACCATGGAGTCAAGTTAGGCCGAGAAACCACTTTTTAATACTAGATGTATTCCTTAGAATGTGGCAAGATAGTTTTCACTCAAGTGGCTTTTCACTTTGGGTCACTCCTTTCTGGACATACCCGGGTGCTTCATGAGGCAATGACAAGTCAAGTAAAACAAGTGCCAAAGTTTTCTAAACAGTGGATGCAAAACTATGTGTTTCTGAGGGTTTTGATAAAAAATATGCAAATATTTTTAAATAGGGAATAAGAGCCTTATTGCATGACCCAATCTTTACTCATCAGCAATAGGTCATGGCAGCTTTAAATGGAGCTAGGTTTTGGCTTGGTCATTTAAGCAGCAGTCGCTGCCTTCCTTGGTTATCACCGACATGGTAAATTTAGGGACATGAAACTTGTCCTCTTTTTAATCTTCACCTCCTCTAGCTTGAAAACTATCCTGAAACAGTTCACGGAATACTGGTGGAATGGCTTGTTAGACCCATTAATGTCTATTAGCAAGTGAGCGTGATGATCCGGCATGTCAAGATGATGGGTGATGTCAGAGCATGAGTCTGTATACCTTCGCCTCCATCTTTTGACCCTTGGGACTGGGCACTATTCCGTCGCCTTGGTGCTGGTTCTGGCCTCTGCTTGGGCGGTTTCTGGACTACAGCGTAAATAGCCTCTGCAGAAGTATTCAAGGGTGATGATGGATGGGTATTAGGGTAATAAAGGAGGCTGAGGGGGTCTAATTTCTAGACCGACACAGGTCAGGCTCTGGTACATCACCCTTGGAGATGCATCTTTTGGAAAGAAGTTTAATAGCTACCATAGCACCTGTTTCAATTAGTGGCTAAATATGATTTGAATGGTGGGTACGATACGAGATAGACTGAGATTGCGGGTAACAAACGTTGTATTTCCATGTAATGAAAGCGATTTTTAACACCATTAATTGCTCACTCATTTCACCACAGTTGCCACCAAATAGATTTTTTTTTTATGCAAGTTCACCCCAAAACAAAGCTAAAAGCCAGCTGAGGTACGGGGCTAAAAAAAGAAAAAGAATCAAAATACAATAGGTAGGAATTAATATTCCTCTTGAAGCAGGAAAGATCGTATGATGAAGGGAAACTTGCACCAGGCAAAGAATTCCATCCGGATACAGAATGAGAGACAAAGCTATTTGTTCTACAAGAGTATATTGGTGATAACAGGCCGAAAGATAGGTTTTTTAGCTCAAACACCCAAACCAAGCTGGACGAGCCGGTGAAACATTTACCATGAAAATACCTGTAGAACAGACTGAGAGCAGATATAAAAGCTTGCAGAAGAAAGAATCGCATTCTTTGAAAGATGAAGGGTCAGTGTGAGGATAGGTAGACACGGCGTGTCAAGGTCAGAATTGATGCAGTCTGTAGAATCCTTGGGACTAGGTGCTACTAGAGTGTGACACTATACAATGTAATAGGTTCTGCTGATGTATTCAGCGAGGGCTGCGAGTGGAAATCAGGGTACTCGTGTGGGCAAGATGCGAGCCCGTGGGTCTCAGCACCTGGTCCTAAGTATTGACTGCCTCAGAAACACTTTCAAGAAATCAAATTCACAGTTCCCTGTTGATCTTCAGGGAAAGCAATTTTACTCTTTCTGCACCAGCTGCTGCCACCAAAGAAACCTCAAAGCTTGCATCAGATAATATTGATTTTCGAAGTGAACAAAGAAAACTGGCAGGAGCGGGATTCGAACCTGCAACCTCCATAATACCGTACCGGCGCTCAGTTGGTAGAGCACCGGTACGGTGTTCCGGAGGTCGCAGGTTCGAATCCCGCTCCTGCCAGTTTTATTTGTTTACTTTGAAAATGTATTCAAATTTACCTAGTCAGTTTCCCTTAAATATCGAGTTAGTTTTACCCTATTCAGACTTGGGTTACAGCTGGTCAAAATGTGTAGTCCCACTACCACTAGTCAACAAAAAACACCTTGAGCTGTATTCTGTTGTAATCGTCTTTACCAAAACAATCCCCCAAAGTAAAAAAATTACGCCAGAAGAAGAAAAGGCTTCAGAAAGTGGCCGCCAAAAAGGACAAGATCAGGCTTCACCTCAACAAACAGAAAGAGGAGAAACAAAAGGTAAATAGGCATAATAGCAGAAACAGCAGGTCAGGGCTCTACCTTCATCACTGTCTACCTTCATAGAGTTCGGTGAACTATATTGTTCTTGAATGGGGAGTGTAATGAATAGACGGGGCTTTTCATTCATACTCCCTTGTAGGATACTTGGCCACACTGCCCTCAAAATCTCCGCATACCAGCACTTTATCCACGGCCTGCGTGCCCACTCACTTGTCCGGTGCTCCACACTGCCCTCTATTGGTAATACCAGCCAGGAGTACGCACCCTCGATTACAGTGCCGAGGACTCATCAAGGGGTTAATAGTAACTCTCCGAGAATCTGACCCTTTTTTCCAGTTCATTTCCGGCAGAGACAAAACTTGCGTACTGCGGTACACAGCTGAGCATGATCTAATTAGATGAGATCAATCATGATGGTAACCTCTAAGAACAAGTACTGTTTCATAACCCAGGGAAAGTGAGGGTCTCCTTCAGGGCCTGAAGTTATGGCAAGTGAAGCATACACGTTAAGGCTTGAAGTTGTCCATCACTTTACAGAAAAAAGCCAGGCTGTGAAAAGCCGAGCTGTGAAAAGTCAGGCTGTGAAAAGTCAGGCTGTGAAAAGTCAGGCTGTGAAAAGTCGGGCTCTGAAAAGTCGGGCCCTGAAAAGTCTGCAACCCGGCCGCTGTTGTACTAGCCTGGACTTGGGCAGTTTCTCGACTATAATTTGCAAGCACTCGCAAAGCAGTTTTTAATACAGTGCATCTTGTAAATTCTGTTGCTTTTTTCTTTTTTCTTTGACCACTTAATTTCAAACACATAATTAGCACAAAAGAGGCCATTTTAGACTGAATATTAAACAGACATTTAGAGTTAGCACGTAGAGTGGCGGAGAAGACAGCAGGTCAAAATCACTACCTTCCCCGGCATCTTTTGAGCCTTTTCCCTGTGGCTCAGGCTTCTGCTTGGGCGATTTCTGCACTGCGCAATACACATATTCTGCAGAGAGATTCAAGCGTTTTCTTAGTGCAACTAATAAGGTAAAAGGTTAGGGGTAAAGGGGTAGAGAGACGAGAGGGAAGGGTCTTCTACGTCTTGGTTAGGCAAATCAGAGCCGAGTTGTTGAGGCATTTTCATTCATGCCTCCACAGTGTCTTTGCCCCTACTGCGTCCCTCAGGGAGCATTTTATAATATCCATGCGTGGTATTCATTGCAGTATGTTAATGAAGGTACAGCAAAATGCAGTGGTACCGTAACTGATACTACTTTCGGGCAAAATGAAATGATCCCTTAAGGGATTGGTGTTTCTCCCAGGGTGTCGCGAGTGGAAACAGCGTAATAATTCTAGACATTTAAACAGGGAATAGTCCCAGTGGAGAGTTCTATAGTGCTCTGTATTTTTATAAGACATTCCCAATGTATACCAGAGCAGAAAATGTGGATCAACTAAGTACAGAACATACAACACAAAATATGACTGTTACCCTGTAAACATGACCGTGTATGCATTTCAGCCTTACCTTCGCCCTTGTTGGGGTACCTTCGTGGACTTGTGGGGAACTTCTCCGGCTGATCATACAAGGCTTCTTCTCTTTTATCTTTGAACACAATACAAAAACGAAGGCAAATTACTGTAAACACCTCTTTAATTTTGTTTGATAAGTTTTCCTGCTTCACAAGCAACCAAACTGCAATATATATTTATTTATGAATGATATTTGATAACAGTTCCGCTCTGAGATCATGCGGATTTTCAAAAATATCTGTGGCTGGAGGAATACCCAGATTTTTGTGTAGGATATTCTGAGATGTCAGACATTCCAGTCAGTGTAAAGCAACAACTGGCTTAAAACCCTAGTATCCAAGTGCTATAGTAATTTATTATTCCAAGATGGCAGAGCAGTAGTTGGAGCAGTACATCTAAATGTATTAGTCGGTTCAACTAGTGTGATACTCTAGTAGTCCAAGCAACATCACATTCCAGTGATGTAGTCGAGACCATCACAAGACCAGGCACAAGACCATTCACAAGACCAGGCACAAGACCATTCACAAGACCAGGCACAAGACCATTCACAAGACCAGGCACAAGACCATTCACAAGACCAGCTTGTTACAGGCACAAGTATTAACAGGCATAAACCATGACAAAGGAATGCTTTTATTACAGTTCATTTGAATAGCTTGAGACTTGAATTAAGACTGAAGGTCTTGTGATGGTCTTGCAGGGTTTTGTGATGGTCTCGACTACATCACTGGTATGTATTTAATACATCAATGTGGGAGTCAAAGATGATGTTCGTTATAGCCAAATGTTCGGTGTAGAGGTGTTTGTTATAGCGAAGTTGTACTGTACTAACCTCTAGGCAAGTCTACTCTTAACCAGTTCGCGTCGGATGACGTGTATACACGCAAAGGCTTTGCAGTATTCAGAACGGATGACTGATAAACACGCACTCGAGCGAGGCCGTAAATATCTGTCAGTGAAACGCTCGCAGCGAGCGAGGCCAGAAATATCAGGGTTGCTACCCACAGATTACAGCTTGATTCCACCTCAACCTGGCTGGCATCGAGGTACGTGAAAAATAATCCCGCGCCTGGGTCCGGTGAATGTCAAAATAATCCCGCCGTGAACTGGTTAAAGTTATATTATGAGGGTGGGACTACATTTTAGGAGTGGGTGTATCAGTTTGACTGTTTACAACCCAAACCATAAGTATTGTGCTCTGAATTTATGCCTAATGAAATGGACAATAAAATGCACAACTAGGTGTGTACCTTGATGCCGTAACAATTTTTGCTGGTTTTTAATGTCACTCGGTCTTACAAGGTGATCGTACGTTCTGCACGGAGGAGGTGTCACTATTGTTGAGGTTTCACCAGCGGAGAGCGCCCTCGCTCTATTGTAGGTGCCAGGCACTACTGATTGTGCTAGTGTAGTGTGGTGGTGGATGAAGGATTTTACAACATGCATTGCGTGGGGGAGTGTGGTCCACAAACATTGGTACGATTAGGATTTGATCCGAAAATGGTTGCAGAAGTGGGATTTGATCCGAACATTTTGAAAGACAACATTTGACCCAAAAATAGAGGGAAAGTTGCAATGGAACCCAAAACCAATAGTAGATGTGCGATTTGATGTCCGTAAGTGGTGGAAAAGTGAGAAGTGAACCCCAAAAGGATGGCACAAATGGGATTTTAACCGACAAAAATGTGGCAAAAAACGGTTTGAAGCCCAAAAATGGTGGCAGAAGTGGGATTGCAGTTGACATTACACACAGGAGGTGCAAATGAGCAATGAAAGTGGAACACATTTTACACATGTAGATTATAATTTGTTGAAAAAAAAAAAATCCGATAATGCCAATGAAGATAAAAGTGACAATATTTTTTTTAGTGAACAATTTATTGTAATACATGTCGATCAACACACAATTAATACACGTAAAACATATCAAAATATCACATGCATAAAGTGGAAAGATAATTTTTTTATTTTTAAAAGGGCAATTCCAAAGAAAACCAAAACGAAAATTGATTTTCAAGATTTGGATGGTAGAACAAAAAAAAAGTGTTGGAATGGATGACAAAACAAAATGAAAATCAAAATAAGTAACATGTACAAACAAACAGAAATACGCCAACAGAACAAACAGATGAAGAACGAACAGATGGAGAAAAAAAGCATGAAAGAGAGTGGGAATTTTGTATTATTATTATTATTATTATTATTATTATTATTATTATTATTATTATTATTATTATTTTTCCAGAAAGTTACGAGTTAAGCATGAATGCATGTGGTTAGAGTAAGAGTGAAAGAGTTTTCAGAGCGAGTGGGAAAAAATGGTGACGTATGAATGATGGAAAGGGGAGTGCCAACGTCAATGGAAAGAAAGAGGAAAGAATGACAGGTTAACAAAAAAATTGGGCTATTGGTCGATGTCCTTTTTAAAAAAAACTTTACCAGTTTAGTAACAAGACCGGGGCCATTATCTTTTTATAAACAGCACCATCTTTTGACAACCCATAGTCCAGTAGCCAATTTCATAGAGCTGCTTAGCATACAAAAATGATAAGCATGAAATTCTTCCTTAACCCTAACTCCCTAGGCACTTTTATTAGGAAGTGTCCTCAACGTGTCAAAATCCAACACTGCGCAGTACACCTATGGCACATTCTTTGGACAAATTGGGGCATCATAGCTCCATGTAAAGTAATGGTGCCAAGGCCCTACAGTCCCGAACCCATCAAAATACAACACAACCTGCTGTTGGAGTTTGTAAGGTTTGGCGTAGTTAGGCTTGAAAAACAAGATCACTACCAAATGTTCAGGTGATGTATACTGCTTTCGACTGGTAACCTGTTTTTACTAAGCAAGACTATTGTGTTGGGGCTGCTCAAGGAGATTGACCAATGGTTATTGTGTTGCTATCGCCGAAGGCATCACCTTAGACATCATTTGAATACAGGATTCGTGTTGGTTTATAATTGGTACGATGGGTATCTACAAGCCAGTTTAGAATTAGTTGTGCAATGTTCTTGAGAATAAAAGAACTTTTTGAAGGCATCCAAATACGGGCAAAATGAATTCAAACTTACCGGGAGGGTAATGGACACCTTTGACAAATTGCGGTCTAGCGTACACAGCGTCAAAACTGCATAGAAAACAAAATTCAGTACAACAAATACAAATTCAAATGAAGACGAAATTTGCATCAGGGATGATGTAAAATAAAACACGCCCTACTCAAAAAACCACCAACTACATGTAAGCTAAAGCGTTAAATCAAAGATTCAATGGCGGGAGTTTTTAAAGAAAAATTATGAGACCGCTAAACTAATCGGTCTCTCTTGTCCACCGCACCGATGCCCAAATTACAATTAGTGATTACAATTATAAATAATACAACATTTTGGCCGTAGTCAAGTACATTTTCATAAGTACGGGGTCAAGTTCAAACTGATTTTCTCAAGTACAAGTTTTAGTCAATGTATTTCATCCACACCTACCCGGATGGTGGGGGCTCAACTGGCGTTCTCAGAGCCGGCCTCTCGTCCTCAAAGTTCTCATCTTCAAAAATGGGGCCAAAGATTCTCTCATGGACATGCTCTGTTTCCATAATTTTGTCATATGCCTCGGTGAAGAAGGTTGAGTAGGCTAGTGCTGCGGGGAAAAAAAATGCACAGGCTAAGAGTAGTGGTCAAGACGAACTAAGGGGTCGAAGCTAGACTAGTCTGTGTTTGGTAACAAGACTTTCAGGTAACTTACACTGGTTGCCGAAGTTGGCACCTGCCGTGATGAAGGTGCAGTTGTCGGTCTCGTCCGCCAACTTGTTCCCCTCGGCTATCAACGCCTGCATCTCATAGTCCGAGGAGAACTTCTCACTGTCTGAGACTGCAACGATCTCGATTGGAATCCCTGTGACACTTTTTACAAAGAACCTGAATGGAAGCATTGGCGAGTGAAACGCAATGTCAAAGGTCATGTGAATTCTGTAGTGCTGTACTAAAGCCGTTTCTAATGGTTATTGGTACTCTAGAGCAAAATTACTGGCACGACAGATTAACCCTTTCCTTGCCAATGTCAAGTTTACTCGACAATCCACGGCACCCGTTGCTTACCAATGTCGAGTTTACTTGACAAGCCACAGCACAGCTGTGGCTTACCAATGTCGAGTTTACTCAACAATCCACTGCACAGCTGTTGCTTACCAATGTCGAGTTTACTCGACAATCCACTGCACAGCTGTTGCTTACCAATGTCGAGTTTACTCAACAATCCACTGCACAGCTGTTGCTTACCAATGTCGAGTTTACTCAACAATCCACTGCACAGCTGTTGCTTACCAATGTCGAGTTTACTCGACAATCCACTGCACAGCTGTTGCTTACCAATGTCGAGTTTACTCGACAATCCACTGCACAGCTGTTGCTTACCAATGTCGAGTTTACTCAACAATCCACGGCACAGCTGTTGCTTACCAATGTCGAGTTTACTCAACAATCCACGGCACAGCTGTTGCTTACCAATGTCGAGTTTACTCAACAATCCACTGCACAGCTGTTGCTTACCAATGTCGAGTTTACTCAACAATCCACTGCACAGCTGTTGCTTACCAATGTCGAGTTTACTCGACAATCCACTGCACAGCTGTTGCTTACCAATGTCGAGTTTACTCGACAATCCACTGCACAGCTGTTGCTTACCAATGTCGAGTTTACTCAACAATCCACGGCACAGCTGTTGCTTACCAATGTCGAGTTTACTCAACAATCCACGGCACAGCTGTTGCTTACCAATGTCGAGTTTACTCAACAATCCACTGCACAGCTGTTGCTTACCAATGTCGAGTTTACTCAACAATCCACTGCACAGCTGTTGCTTACCAATGTCGAGTTTACTCGACAATCCACTGCACAGCTGTTGCTTACCAATGTCGAGTTTACTCAACAATCCACTGCACAGCTGTTGCTTACCAATGTCGAGTTCACCATTACAATATTTTTAGAAATCTATCCGAAGTTTCCCTGTAGAGTTATGTGTATGGAGTGCCACTAATTCATGTGACAGACAACTTTCCTGTTTGATAAAGTGGGCCAGAAGAGAAAACGGCCATAACTTTTTAAAACCATATGGAACACACTTTACACACAACATTTTCTTTTTCAATCAATTCTTGGGGGTGAAATCTTTGGTTGAAAATAGAACCATTCTACAAGCAGTCAGCTGCTTTTTCTGTGTAAGTGGTTTTATGCTTGACTGAACAAAGAATGTGGTACTGGGGGAAGATAAGCCAATAAACAATGTGGTAAGGAAAGGGTTAAACTGACAAATTCCAGAATACATCATTAAATCCTGATCAAATTAACTAGCTGTAGCTAGCAAAGGGTCGACACGCTGTCAACCTGTCTATAAAGGTGAGCATCTTTAATAAGCAGGTCATCTACTGGAAAGAGTTCCATATCTGGACATCACTTATACCTCGTGCACAAAGTCTATGGGCCATGACAGAAAAAGTCAAAGTATTTTTAAAGAATAAGTTGAAAAATTTCCCCTCCTAAATTCGTGTTTCTTCATCAGATTTACACTTTTTGGTAGTTTTTAAGTCATATTAAGGGAAAATAAGTGATGTCCGGATATGGAACTCTTTCCCATCCACTTTAATAAAAAATACAACAGAACATGCAGAACACTTTCTCAAAAAATGTGGAAGCCTTTCAACAGGCATAGGAAGGCCATCAACTGACTCAAGTGTCTTAAAAGAAGGTCTCTGCTTCGTGGATTTAACCAATTATTTTTTGGAAGGCACTTAGCTAGCTTTGTAAGGCCATCAACTAACTTGATCGTCTAAAAAAAGGTAATTACATGTATGGACTGTATTGGAAGGCATTTAATAGGCATTTGAGGGCCATCAACCTTCTCAAGGATCTTAAGGGATGTCTTCCAATTTGAGGCGTTAACAGATGAGGAGTGCCTTGGAAAGCATTCAGAAACCATTACGAATCCCAGACAATAGGCAAGCCAACATGATTCACTGTAATGAATGCAATCTAATATTTAATATTTAACTAACGTCCTAAGATATCCCTCTAAACATTGAAAGCATTCAAACAAGCAGCTGAAGGCCATCAACTTACTTCAGCGTCTCAAAGGAAGCCCTTCGCTTTGTGGAGTAGACCAAGATGTAGCCGTGATGGACGTCATCGGCATACAGCTTGGCCTGGTGGAAGGACGTGATCTCTATGCTGACCCGATGCTTGACCATGTTCAGAAACATGTCCACATTGACCGTCTGATTCAGGTCCAGGTCCCGGCAGCAGGTCTCGTTGCCGATGATTGGCCCCAGCACCAGATCGGGTAGGTTGGGATCACCGCACATGAGGGCCATGCCAATTCTACAGGAAAGTCAACGTCATTGAAATGCACTCCATTAGACCCACGATCTAAATTCCTACAACTCCCCGACTTTTATGACCTTTACAGTACAGAAATTCACTTCTAAAGTTTGTATCAAAGTTTTTATCATTTTCAAAATGTCCAACTTTGGACATCAGGCCATTTTGAAAAGCAACTTCCACCGAGGCGGCAATCAAAGGCAATCTGGTTAACATTGGTGTATGTTCAGTCATATTTTAACTTATTTGTTTCAAAACAGCTTTAAAACAAATACTTGCAAAAATTAATTTGTAAACTACATGTACATGTAAGGTGACAAACAATTTGATTTAGCTCTAAACACGAAGGAAAAAATTAAATTGATTTAAAGTCTTTTTCTTTTAGTCTTATCAATTGAAGAAAAAAATATTTTGCATCCGTTTTATAGGCTAAAATTAAAATGTCAAAAACCACCTAACCAAAGTTGAATGGAAAGAAAGCAAGACGATTAAAATCCCTCAAAAAAGCCTGCAGAATCCCGGAGCGTCATTCTGCTGATTAGCTAGGCAAGATATTTCGTCTACGAGAGCACTCACCAAAAAACAGCTATGTTTAATACATGAGGAAATTCTTTTGCAGTTAGCATCACTGAGCAAAAAACAGGGGCCAATTTCATAGAGTTCCTTAAGCATAAATTTTGCTTAAGCACAAACAAAACCTTGCTTAGTAAAATCAGGTTCACCAGCTAAAACTCTGTGTGATAGTTATGCTAAGCAAACAACAACTTTGCAAAAATTTCATACGAAAAACTAATTCAGATTATGAACTATACGTGCTAAAATTAGTTTCCCCTCAACCAGCGCGAGTTGAAAAAATCTACACTGAAGCAGCATCCAGGCAGGTTTACCAATTCGCCCCGATTCTCCTTTTCGGAGATTTTTTTTTTTTTCATATTCGGAGCTACGGAACTCAACTACTGGCTGTTCTTTGGTAAGCCACCGACTCTGAGCCATTCACAGCAGCTACAGTGGAAAGCAGCGTAAGGGAGGAGTGGTTAATCTGTGGTCGGGCCAGGCCTTTGAAAAGCCCAGCCATGCCCGGGCCTTCAGGCTTTTACTCTTGCTATTGTGAGCCACAAATCACCTAACAATAGAGCATCAACTAATCAATAAAAGCCCGGCCTCTGCCAGGCCAGGCCTGGTTGTAGCCCCTCCCACACCAATTTGTACCCATTCACGGCAGGATCAAAAGATGCCTCAGCTGTCAGTCAAGCCTGGATGCACAATGGGAGCCAGCTGAACTCCAGAATTAATGGGCAGTTTATTGTGTTTATAGAAGCCCAAAGGCCCAGGTGTTCCAGGGGCGTGGCCAGGCTTTTCAACGGCCTGGCCCGACTAGATTAGCCACTCCACCCTAAGTTGCTGTGACTGTACAGCCACGAGAACATCTACCACCTCTAACCCTCAATTTATAACATACAGTGTGTTGACCAAAAAGGTCTTAGAGGATGCGCCATTCTTTGAAAGTGACAACTGGCAAACTTGCTCAGGAAAGTATTCCTTAACCCTAACCTTTTAGGCATTTTTACTAGGAAGTGTCCTCAACCTGTCAAAATCCATCACTGTGCAGTATACCTAAGGCACATTCCAGTCTTGTTGACTTGACTTGCTGACTCGGACTCGAGTCAGATTCAAGTCACGATTTTTTTGACTTGAGACTTGACTTGACTTGACTTGACTTGAAAGAACATGACTTGGGACTCGACTCGACTTGAATAAATTTGACTTGCTGACATCAACGCTTTTGTTAAAACAAACAAAACTTTTGGGCCTATGCACATACCAGTTGAAAAAAAATGCCAAGCCTACAGCGCCTAGCGAGCTGGGTGTCCAGTACGTATGCGGGGCTGCAACACTGGACGACTGCATGGAGAATCGTCAAGACCGGGCACGCATGGTTGATTTTGTACAGTGCATATGTGCCAGCCAAAAGTCATTTGTAAATGGAATTTGAATTTACTATGTGTAACAATTGACTTGAGACTTGTTACTTGACATGAACAAAATTGACTTGGGACTTGACTTGACTTGGGAAAAAAATTGCCTTGGGACTTGACTTGACTTGTTAACATTTGACTTGTGACTTGACTCGACTTGAGAAAAAATAACTTGGTTACAACACTGGCACATTCTTTGGACTTAGGCAAATTGGGGCATCATAGCTCCATCTAAAGTAATGGTGCCGAGGCTCTGCAGTCCTGAACCACAGTTTGTAAGGCTTTGGGTAGTTAGAGTTAATGCATCCAATTAAGAGCTCCATGATCGTATGTTACAAGCACTAAGCAGCAGTGGCCGAAAAAACATCAGAAACGTCCGGATTATACCTCAAGATGGTATCGTCAGCGTCCTCATCATCACTCAGCGCCTCCTCAAAACTTTCCCCCTCCCCCAAACGGGGCGATTGGACCAGCAGATCCTTTCTCTTCACTTGAGGGCTGTTGGGTTTAAACTTAGACTTAGACTTGGTTAAATCCAACTTTGGTTTCGGGGCGGGCACCGGGCCAGGCGGCCGGCTTTCGCTGCCCGCTGCAGACGAGGAAATGTCCGAGCCACGGCTGGACAGAGTGGTGCTGCTGCTACTGCCACTGCCCAGAAACGACTGGACTTTGTCGCTGGACTGCACGATGACGTCATAGAGGGAAGAGGAAGGTTTAGCATACCTGAGGTCCGGGTCGTACTGGCTGCCGTCGTGTGACTCGTCATCGTCTCGGTCATGGCCCGAGCGTCGGCGACTCTCCACGATAGAGCGGATGGAATGCCGGATCTGAGAGTCGTGGAACTTCTTGCCGTGCCAGAGGATGGTCTCATCGGTGGGGATCTCAATGATGGTGCAGTCAAAAAGCCTGGGATGCAAAAAAGGTAGACAAAGAAGCCCCTTTAATTTAATTTTTTCCTCTACATACACGTAATAGCGGTTTTCAAACGTTCCAGCGGCTATCAAACGGTACAACGAGCAGCCGGAGCGATGAGCTGTCGTGTGGCTGACTCTCATCCCTCATTAAAATCTTTTTTTTTTTTTTAACTATGTAAAGTGTTTTGAATTCATAATGATTTTTAACTGTGTGATTGTTTTACTTTTTAAATTATCGTATGCCAAGACCATTTTAATTTCCTATACGAGGGATAATAAAGTTCAATTAAATTCAATAACAGCGTGGTGTATATATGAAGACTTCAGGAGGCAAAAGCCACTAAACGCCAACAAAAAATATTTGATTATTGTATACTAGGAACTGAGAGCTTTCAATTGATATTTTATTTTTTTTTTTTTTTTTTATGGAAGCGGCGTTTAGCGCCTCAAGTCTTCATATGCAAAGCAGATTCTCTTCCTGGCATGCTTTTTGTCAGTGCTTTCCAAGAGCCTGTCTGAAAAAAATTACAGGCTAACTCATCCTGGACTTGAACCACTGAACCCTATATAAACTGGATAGCTCATTGGCCATTGCGCGCTGTACAAGCAACTGAAGCCAGCACCCGCCATATTACCACTCCCAATTTACCACTGATAGGTACGTAAGGAGAACGAGGATGAAAGGAGACCCTGGGGACAAGGTTGGAAAACCTGTTGTATTGGGAGTGTTAACATGGCGGACGGTGGCCTCGAACTCGAACAGCCGATGCGCTATCCAGTTTACATAGAGATCAGTGACTTGAACCCACGACCTCCTGATAATAAGTCGTTGTGTGCCCGGAAAAAGGTTGTAAAGGATGAAAAATAGGTCAAAAGGTCAAATTCGGGTTTTGGGGGTAATCGATAGAGTATTGAAATATCTCTATTTTGATATACATTTGGTCTACAGGGGTTACGTCATTTTTACGTAATTAACAGAATGAAAAGGGGTTTTGCATTTTTTTTTTTTCCCGGTAAAAAGACGTTAGCGTGTAATACCAATGTAACAAAACATGATACAAGTGCATTCACCTCTCCACTTCAGTGAGACGTAAACGCACTTGGAGCAAAGTTTGTTCACGGCAAAAGGTCATTAGCATTTCCCATGCTGCTTAGGCGCACGTTTAAGGCATAAGGACTTCCCGGCAAAAGGTCGTTAGCATAAATATGTAAATAGCTTTAAAATGAAATAATATTTTTATTTAGAAATGCACAGCATTATTGGAAATATTAATAGATTTCATCTGACAAAAATTCAACCTTTTGCGATGCTTAAATTTGAAATGCTTGAAAAACGTTTAAGTCGATTTTCTCGGAAAGTGTAATTATGCGTCAAAGCACGCGTACGTCCTTCTGCGGGCACACGACGAAATGCAGATGTCTTAACTATTCCAACACCGCGCTTGCCGGGAATAGCTGGGTTCAAATCAAGCACAAGTAAGCCCGCCAATTGCTGAAAAAAATAAGTCCGAGAGAGAATCTTACCTCTTAGCAAGCTTGTTGACGTCCAGCCTCATTTGGGAGATGTCAGACTCGGGGATGGACAGGTCACGGGCAAAGAGTAGGATGACCGGTAGCTCTGGCTGCAGGGTAGCGTAGATGCTCTCTTGGGCCTCTGGAGATAGGGCTAGCTGACTCTTGCGCAGGCTGTCAATGATGTAACGCAGGTCCTCCAGGGATCTAAACGTGCATATAACACCTGGAAATGGGAGAGAGAGGGGGGGAGAGGTCAGATGGTCTCAAAGAGGGGAGCTTGAAGTCGGGTAGTCAGTTGGTCTCAAAGCATGAAATTTAAAGAGGCCTTTAAATGGAGGAGGTGAGTTGGTCTCAAAGAGGGGAGCTTAAATGGAGGAGCGAGTTGGTCTCAAAGAGGGGAGCTTAAAGAGAGGAGCGAGTTGGTCTCAAAGAGGGGAGCTTAAAGTGAGAAGTGAGTTGCTCTCAAAGAGGGGAGCTTAAAATGAGGAGTGAGTTGGTCTCAAAGAGGGGAGCTTAAAGTGAGGAGTGAGTTGGTCTCAAAGAGGGGAGCTTAAAGTGAGGAGTGAGTTGGTCTCAAAGAGGGGAGCTTAAAGTGAGAAGTGAGTTGGTCTCAAAGAGGGGAGCTTAAAGTGAGGAGTGAGATGGTCTCAAAGTGGGGAGCTTAAAGTGAGAAGTAAGATGGTCTCAAAGAGGGGAGCTTTCAGTATTGCATTCTGTATTTGTTCATCTTCCCATGTACCATATTCATTGTTCAGTGAAGCAGGAATCAGTTCAGCCAGAAATAGCTGACTGCTTACTGAATGGTTGTAATTTCTAACAAATATGTCACTATCAAGAGTTGACTGAAAAGGAAAATATTGTGTTTTAAGTTTGTTTTTTTTTCATGAAAATTTCCCGTTCACGTGGTATAAATATGAAAGTTGTTTCTGTCAAAACAGCACACTTATGGGTACTTTCTCTTCTGGTTCGCTTTATCAAACAGGAAACCTGTACGTCACATGAACAAAATGGCACTCCATACACATATGACTGAATAACTTGCTGCATAGCATATTCTCAGCATTTGGGCCGATCACACCCGGAAACAAATTTGTCCTACAAAATTCCGCCAAACATCAAATTTCCCCGAGTACAAGCAGGTCTTTTTAGATTGCCGTTACTGATCCCGAACCTTGGGGAGAGAAGTCTTTGGTGTTGAAGTGGTTCTGGGGTCTGTCGACATCGCCTTCGATGGGTCTCAGCTCCAGCGAGTAGATGGCGTTATCTAATGTATACTCTTCCTGAACAGACTGCGCCTGTGCGAACAAGTTGAAAGAAAATTGCAGAGTGAGCAGCGAAGACCGACAAGAGCGGGATCTGAACTTGCTACCTCCTGATTACAGTACCAGTGTTCTAAAAGTTATCTTGCTGTAGGTTGGTAATATGGCAGTTTGTCAACAACTTTGTTCAGGAGGCACTAGTCAGAAGACACTTTGTCATGTAATTAAAGGAAGTCATGGCTTTGTTTTTTTAAACTGAAAAAAAACACACTCTAAAGGCCACTCTAGTAAAGGGTTACAATCAGAGATGTTAGGGTTGGCAATATTTAGAATGCCCTACCATGCATACGGTTTTCCTGGGCCCAGATCTAAATAGAGGATAATTCTTCAAAAATCTAAAAATTAAACCAAAACAAATACCCATTAGCTCCTTTAGAACATGTGGAAATTGTGTTATTTCTAGACATAGCGCAACGGAGAGAAATATATGGTTAACTCATTCATCTACTCAGAACTATACAAAGTTGAAGACGCAGTGGGAAGCATAGCTACGTTTTTAATCCCTTTTCAAAGAAATTTGGCAAAAAAGGCATTTATGAATGGGAATAACCATGCTCATGCATGAGCCGGGCAGCAACCGTGGCATTCCTGGCTATGGGAAGAGAATACAAAGTTGACAACAGTCGTCTAACTCACCCTGATTTCATTAGCTAATTCATCGGCTAGGCCGTTCTCTCCTAGTATGATGAGGTTGAGCCGGCTACTGGGCTCGCTCCATCGGTCCAGTATCTCCCTCTCTTGGCACCTGCAATCAAATTTGACGACAGGTATAAACCGTGACAAAATACAGCCTTAGAACTCTCTCTTACAGCAGTTGACTGATTGACAAAACTTCTGTGGAACTTGCTCATGATTCTAGCAATGGACTGATCAACTGAACCGGAATCAGGGCCGTCTTAAATTAATTGAAAGTGGTTAATTAAAGCTTAGAATTTATTCTTGTGGATCAACTGCACTGACATGGACACTTGCTGTTCTACTAGTTGATTGAGATAAACTAATCTGATACAGAGGGTGATTGAGGATTCAGGTTACTTGGAAGAAAAATGCTGTAGGGATAGTTGGGGTTAATCAACTACCTCTGGGTGAGTTTGGCTCTTATCAGTGAAATCAACTGACATCGGCACAATCTTCATAGAGAGTGTTTGATTAAACATTTGAACTTAGAGTGCACTTTGTTCTTGTAGTGATCAACTGGACTTACTTGGGCACTTGTTCCAGTAGTTGATTGATCAACTCATCCATGCACCTGTGCTGGCAGGGGCAGGTTTGCCGGCAGGGGTTGTCGACAAATGCAGCGTGTTTCATGAGCAGTAGCCTCCTCTCCTGGATCAGCCCGTCGAGGTTCTTGTATCTGAGAGGGAAACAAAAATAAGGAAGATGGACATCAGAGTTGTAATCAAGTCAAATCATCAGTTAAGGCCCCAAGTCCAAATAGGGCCGGTATGTGTACCGTCTCCCAGTACGCAAACCGGTTCATTTTAATCCTCTCAAACCGGGTTGGATACGGTCCGAGCTTCTACTGGAAAGGCTGGCCCTGTTTGGGAGTCCATTGTGTCCAACTCCTGGGCTGGTGAACTCCTTTTAAAGGCAGACAATAGGATGACTTTAATCCGATAATAATCTTCCACGGGTTAACAAAGGCCCTAAACATTTGCTCAGTTTCAAAGAGTTTGCCACTATACAGATCTGACCACACAGTATTCACACTTCAGTAATCACTACACATACGCGTATACTCAGTCATCAGTCAATAAACTCCCAATTGTCAACACTCTGCAGGGCCATCAGGCAGCAGGCTAGCCAAGCTCAACCGCAAGTCTATTCATTAAGATGGCTTGGAAATGCCGACGAGCAAGTGGACTTGTACCGTCCGTGATTTAAACCGGTCTCATACCGGGAGCCGGTATGCAAACCAATCACAAGTCAATCACAAGTCAGCTCACCAGCTACCACAGGGGTCGAATTTCAGGTAAAAATCTACTAGACAGCTCGGCTAGTAGCACAAAAACTTTATTAGACCAGAAGGTATTTCACATGACCAATGGTAAAAATAAGAACACAGTGTTTTGAATGAGTGTGCTGTTTTGATTTTTCCCCCCCCCTTTGCCGACCTTGTTGGGGGAGGGGATAGGAATGCTGTTTTGATTGAAACTCCCTGCCTCAAAACTAAAAATGGCCATTCCAGAAATTATGGGGCTTTTTCAGTTTACCAGATTTAGAAAAAAAATTTACTTTAGTGACAGCATTTCATGCAGTGTATGAAAAAAATCGCAAGACTACCGGACTAGTTGAGTCAAGAGTTCACTAGACCAACACTCAAATCACTGGACTCGATCCAGCGGTCCAGTGGATATTTCGATCCCTGCTAACAGGGATGAACAATAACAAAGGATCGCTTTTGTCCCAGCTCATTTGAATAACTTGAGACTTGACTTGTGATGACTTGGATAACAAATCTGATGGAGTTTCTCCGGAATAAAAATGAGCAATAACAGAATTGCGGCAATGAGGGAGAAATTGCTTACACAAAAGTCTCAATTTCACAGAGTACAAATACCTCACCTGGGTTCCTTCTGCAGTTTATGCTTGATGATGGCCTCCATGTGAGCATTGACATTGTCCATGTCAAAGTCCTCAAACGTCTCAATGTTCTCCAGGAGCAACTCCACAAACTCTTTCTTGGCCTGTTCGGTGATCTCAAGCTGGTGGGCATCGTAGATCTCCTTGCGCTCGGACACGGTCAGATACCTGTAGCTCTCCTCGTCCACCAAGTGGGTCAGGGTCTCTTCCAGCTGACGGCCGGGGAGCACCACGTCGTCTAGAGCCTTCAAGAGCTTCCCGAAATCGACCTTCATTCTGAGTGTAGAGAACAGCGGCCATTTTCATAGAGCTCAAAATTTTGCTAGCGTAAAAAAGTTTTACTTTGAGAAAAGAGGGCACCACCCAAATTTAATGTGAAATACATGGCACATGACTGGTTCTCAGCAGGTATTTGCTTAGCAGGAATATTCTATGCTAAGCGGCTTTATTAAATAGGGCCCAGGGCTCCAACTTCATGCTTAGCAAATTTCACGTCTTAACCCTAACCCCCTAGGCATTTTTACTAGGAGGCTTCCTCAACCTGTCAAAATCCAACACTGTGCAGTTTACCTATGTACATTCTTTGGACTTGGACAAATTGGGGCATCATAGCTCCATGTAAAGTAATGGTGCCAAGGCCCTGCAGTACTGAACCCATCAAAACTTGACAAAACCTGCTGTTGTAGTTTGCAAGGCTTGGGGTGGTTGGGGTTAAGCCAATTTTCTGAGCTACGCACAAATACTGCAGAGAACCAACACAAGCAATATCTATCACATGCAATTTTTGCTGGTTACCTGTTTTTACTCGGCTAATGTTTCAGTGCTAAGCATCTATATGAAATTAGTCTCCAGTGAATGGTGACATCATTAATACAGCAACTGCAGATAGTGCACAAATATACAAGGTCCGACGTAGCGCCTCTGCAAAGGGGAAAGGGGGGTGTTGACTAATTGAGTGTCACCATATGGGTAGCCCCCGTTAATCAAATCCCCACAGAGGGGGACGCATCTCCCTCCTTTGTGATTTAAAATCTGCTGATCCCCTGATCCTTGTACCTTTCTCTCTTCAGGGCTTCCTTGAGTCGATCGTCGTGAGCCTTGAAGCACTTCTCGCAGTCCATCGCGTTGGTCTGCAGGAAGTCCAGGGCGATTTGCTGGGTGTCGCTGTCGATGAAATCGCTGGTCCGCCAAGACTCGCCTACAGGAAGCTTGATGAACCAGGTATCAAATTTAGGATGGTTCTTGATAATCTCCTGACAGGCCTTCCAGTCCCTGTGGGTGAGAGGAAGTCAAAGGTTATGGGTAAGTGTGGGTCAGAGTTCAAGTGAGGGGTTCATCAGGGTTTTCCACTTTGGAAAATAACATGGCATGGCAAAGTACATGTACATGTATCCTAAAGTCCGAAGTCCTCCGTGATACGGAAAACGGACGGAATTTCACGGAAAATGAGGACAACACGGAATTCCATATTAACTGCCAAATAATGCATGAAAACTTGAAAAGGAACCTAATAAACAGTTTTCGTGATTTTTCGTAGTGTCGACTTCATTTCTTTCTTACCAAATATGCACATCGTACCGGTACTGAAGCGATTGCTGGCCAAACGCACGCACGTACGTACATGCTGCGACATCACTGGTAACACGGCAGTACTGCAGGGATTCGTATTTCATTGGGAACCAGCTGAGTTCGTGTCAAAATGAAGTCTTTGTTCCAAGACGCCTTTCGCAGTGCGATTCAACATGTGACAAGCACGCTGCATGCAGCGCGTGGTATAAAGCCGCTAAATACACCGCGCTAGGAATGACCGCAAAGACATCTTGAAACCTAGACTACCACATCGCCCATTCACAACTGCTACACGACCTGCATGCTGGGCTCTCACAGCGCGCGCACAGTGGTCCCGGATTGGTGCACAGGCAAGCCGTCCGTCATGAATTATCACAGAACAACATCGCATCCATTGTTTTTTTGTATGCCCGATTTTATGTATGCCCGCCCCCGCAGCCATGCCAGCAGGCTACCACGTGCCTGCGTGTGTGCGTTGACATCTAGAGCGAAACTTCAACTTGTGTGTCATCGCGGTGTCCGTTTTTGGGGATTTGGATTGCTTGTGAATAATTAATACGATTAAAAAATCATGCCGAAAAGGAGTGCAAGCTCGAAGCTGGGTGGGACAGTATTGTAAGCAAAATACAGAGCTGCAGAGCCCCAGTTTTGCAAGGACTTTTATGTGGATGGGGAAAGCCTGAAGTGAAAGGTATGTTAAAAGAAACCCGAAGAAAACGGAATTTGCAATTTTAAGAAAATGGAATTTTAATTTTAGAAAACGGGAAACTTGGGACTTTAATGTATCCCATTATAGCTTGATCCCCTGTGTATGGCAACAATTGACATACCATTTGGAGACCAGCTGTATAGCGACCATTGAACAATCAAACTATAAGTCCGAGTACAGAGTACCCAAGTGAGCCATCAGATGGCATGACAACTGGTTCAAAAACTTCCATGAAGGGCTCCGGAGTGTGGGGCATTGTGAAAATGGTCGTCTATTGCAAACACATTGTGATTTAAAACCTTTCCTTTGTTAATTACCAGCCAGGTAAACATATATCGGCACAGTGATCGCTAAATAAATCTGGTTCTAAACAGGGCAGTGATGTCATCAGTTTGGTACTCTATTGGATAAATTTCAAACACAAACACAAACACCCTGGATAGGGTTCAACTTGTACTTTTGTCTCGGGGGAAGCCATTAATTAACCCTAACCCCCCAGCTGTTTTTTCTAGTAACCTTCCCCAATCAGCCAAAATCCAACACCGTGTAGTAAACCAATGGCACATTCTTTGTACTTTGACAAAATCAGGGCATCAAGTCCCATGCAAAGTGATAGTGCCAAGGCTCTACAGTACTCAATCACACAAAAATCAACACAAATGCGCTGTTTGATTTTGGCAGGTTAGGGATGGTTAGGGTTAATCTACAGTACTTGTTTCCATCAAAATATGCATTTGAAGTTCATGAACGATGATTTCACGATTTATTTTTGCATGGGCATGAAAAGAAAAGTGACAAAATGACTAAATAATAACAAGCTACAATCAACATAAAATTAGACCCAACAAAAAAATACTTGTGTTGCCCTTCACAACCAACCCTAAAAAAAAATTGGGTTTTTTTTAAAGGAATTTTCAAAATCTCACCTTTTCCCACACAAAATGAACAAGTTTGATTATAAAATCATTGTCTTTAACTACAGCTGCGATGGTACAATCGTACATTTTGCCATCTCACTTTTAAATGAGCTTACTTTTTGCCTCCCAACTTCCGAGTTACACGACAGGTATTGTTTTGATGTTTTCATGGAGAAAAAAATAAGTTTTTACTAGTCTTTACTACATGTAGTTTTATTAGTTTTGTGCCACAAAGCATTTAAAAATCCAGGTGCTTCCTGGAATAACCAAATTATGTTTTTATCAATGTACCGGCAACAGGAAGCATCGACGTGGAAAGAACAATAGTCAAGGCCAGAAACAGAAACATGACTGGTGTTAAATAACCAACTCAAAGAGGAACAGGCACATTATTTGGACTTGGGGCATCATACATGTAGCTTCATGTAAAGTAATGGTGCCAAGGCCCTGCAGTCCTGAACCCATCCAAATTAGACAAAACCTGCTGTTGGAGTTTGTAAGGCTTGGGGTACATGTAGTTAGCGTTAACGTGGGGTCTTTAACTGCATTGTATGTACTTTGAAAAGAATCTGCACTTAATAAATGTATGAACTTTTATTATTTATTATATGTGATGTGATCCAGCAAAATCAGTCAGAACTCGGCAATCCTTGGTCTGAGATATGGGCCAAAATATGTTCATAGTGGAAAAATCAAAATTGATGAAAAACATTCTTCTTTCACATGAAAATATGACATGTATTATAAATGTGCTAAAAATGACTCAATTAAAGTACTGTAACTTTAAACTTGATTTTCTCAGTTTTTCTTCTTAACGTTGCCGGTGTTCAAATATTTGTAACTTTTTAACCAAAGGTCGCATTCACATGGAGTTTTCACTAATATGGAGCTTGAAGTACGCCAGAAATGAATATGTACAAATCCCAAAATTGACCAGGGCCGACTTCAGACTGATTTTTGCTTGATCGCATCACATATTGGGATCAGAAGTCACTGACCTTCCACCTATGGATGACAGATCCGGCAGCATGTCCTTCAGAGCTAGTGGCAGCGTCTCCAGGCACTGCTGCTTCTTCCGCTGCTGTTGTGTCTCTTTCAGCTTCTTGGTGTGGCTCTTGAACTTTTTCAGGGCGATCTCCGACCCAAAGTACCTCAGGTACGTCTGGTAGTTGTCCTCGTGAGCCAGCTTCTTGCGGGTCCGGTTCCACACGTCGTGGTAGTCGGTGACCGTCTTCCCTAGGAGGCACATGTAGGCTTCCTCCACCTTGTCCAGGATCTCCTTTTGCTTCTTGATGGCGGTGAAGAAGGGCACCTCCGCCGGCCGCTTCTTGGTCCGGTCAATCATATTGACCAGCGTCAGGAAGGCAAAGTCCACGTTGACGTTCTCGAAGGCCGAGGTCTCCACCAGCGTGACCTTGCGCTTGTCCTTGATCTGTTTGACCTCTTCGTAGGCATTGCTCTCAGGCTCCTCGCATTTGGTGGCAACCAGGACGCAGGGCTTCTTGGACTTGTGGATGGGAGAGGACAGCAGTTCTGTGATGAAGGCCAACTGCTTGTTGGGCGGGCGGTTCTGGACGTGGCTGACGTCAAAGACGACGATGAAGCCATCCACAGAAAACTTCCCATCGGGCATGATCTTTCTATCATAGTTTGCTTCGTCACCTACAAACAAACAAACAAACAAACAAACAAACAATAACCCCCGAAATTTAAGAATGTACCATACATGTATGAAGATGTCTGCAAAGAAACCTCAAGCTCAATGGGTCTTTTCAAATGCTCATTTTGGATGCAAAGACACACAAAACTAAATCTCACAATAAAAATCTGTTCTCTTTTAATACACGGATGCAGTGCATTTAAACATTATGTCAATGAGTATACAGTGTACAATGTTTTTTCACAGAATATTTTTTGGACTGAATATTACTTGCATTGTACATAAAACAAAGTTTCAAGAGTGATGTACAATATATCGCCACTTTTCATATACATGTACATGTACATGGAATGTACTGAATAATTTTTTTATTGAAATCATCCAATACAAGGTTAAATGTCATTCTAGGTAAAGGGTCACAATCAGAGGTGGTATGGTTGGCGACATTTTGAATTGCCACCCCTGCCACCTTTACGGTTTTCCTGGGCCCTGGGGCCAATTTCATGAAGCTGTTAAGCACACAAATTTGCTTAGCATGCAAATGCTTCCTTGATAAAAACTGGATTACCAACCAGATGTGTGGAATATTGCTTTTGACTGGCATTCAGCTGTTGTTTGCTTAGCATGAACATTACATGGACTTTTGGCTGGTAACCTGTTTTTAATAAGCAAGACATTTTCATGCTAAGCAATTTTTTGTGCTTAACAGCTCTATGAAATTGGGCCCAGATCTAAAAAGAGGATAATTCTTGAACAGATTCCAGAGAAATTATCCCAATTTTCAGACACATGTACATGTATAGACCCATACAATGTATGTAACCGTTGTGCAGTGTATTTGTACGTGGAGGTACAATCATCTATTTGAAATACATTGTAAGGCTTACACATGAACATTTGTACAGAGACCATTTACATATGGTACATGTACATATGCACGCACACGTATAGACCTGCAGTGCAATTACCTTGATTGTACATTGCTCAACTTCATTATCTTGAGTATTTCATTTCATTTCCTTAATCATGGTAAATGTACCCCATCTCACAGACAGATGTTTTCCACATTTCTTTTAATATTAATGTCTTCCTTTTCCACAAGGATTCATCTTAGGAATCTTGGGGAGTAGAGCAGCCAGCCTGTAATCATTTAAAACCGGCACGGAAACAGTATGTAGTCAGGGATACCAGTTGGTCCTGGCTGCAGGGCCGGAAAAAAATTGCGTGTCCGGAATCTGGGACACGCTTCAATTCCATGTCCATATATGCGTATGTACAATCGACTTTGCCCAATTTCCGGACGCCGCCTTCTGCTTGATTTTTACGAAGTGCTCGATTTATATTTTATACTTTTCCAAAGCGAATGTAGATTATCGTACAACGCTGCACAGTACTAGTATATGCAATCACACAGTAGATGTTTAATAAGCTATGCATAATCATTATGCAAACGATCCCCGCTGTTGTTATTCCGCCATGTTGTATACACGCTGCACACGCACGCGCTCGCGAAACCATTTGATGCACGAACATAACTGGTTCCCTGCTTTGACTGCGTAAAAACGAGTTGCATGGGAATCAACGAAATCAGCAATCTGTGTAGAACTAAACTTGACCAAGTCGTCGATTGATTCCATTTTGTTTTGCATGCACATTGTGTGTATACGCACCAGTGGAGCGCAGCGTACACACAAATTGTGACCGTTCCTCACAGACTGGAATTTATGTAAGTCTACAGGTCTAGTGTCCGCTGCATACGTATATTTCAAAGGACACTGTTTATATCGAATCGTTGTACACGTGTATTGCAGCATGAAGGTAGGAAAGCGCTGTACATGTATGTATGGTCTTACAGTAATTTGTATAAATGCCGAAAGCCGGAGCTTTTTTCCAAAAATATGAAAAAAACAGAATTCCGGCAATTGCCGGAAGTCTGGTATCTCTGTGTAGTGTATATGTATGTCCAGCACTTGTATACACACACAGCTCTACATTACATTACTTGTGTGGACATTCCTTTGTATTCATGTAGTTAAGAATTCTCAGCCAAAATACAAATGTTTCTCAAATCCAGAAAAAATTTAACCCCAGTTTTTGATAGTGGCCCCCCTACCCTTCTCTTTTTCAAATATAACCCTAACCCAATGTTACCTCTAGAGCTCTTTTTCAGAGAGGGGGAAACCAAGTGTGGACGTGGGCAAGTCCACACAATGTCTTCGCTACCTGCCTAGTGTGGACATCTTTTGTTCCGAGGTCCACCGCCTGTCCACATTTGTACATGTTGTACATTGTAGCAATGTTATTTTTTTTTTTTTTATTAATGCAAGTTCGCCCTGAACAAGGCTTAAAGCCACTTGAGGTATGGAGCAGACTTCATTTATTCAAAGAGCAAAATATTTGCTCATCATATTAAAACAAAAATTAATGAGTTTTTCTTACATAAAAAAAAGCCAACCGGTCTACATGTAGTTTTGTCCCGAAGCCTGCGAGATCAATGCCAAAGCTGCTGGACTCCGGGCCACTGGTCAAGTTTTCAAACCCCACCCCACAGGATTTTTTCCCTAAGTGCCTAAATTGTTACCGTATCAAAACTGACGATGGCAGTGTTTGTGACACAAAAAAGTGACAACTCACCAAGCTGATCCTTACAAATGTACATGAGTTTCTCGGCGGACGACAGGCTGGTTTTACATCTTTTCTTGTAGTCCTTGTCCCCGTGACCCCTCAACGGCTGGAAGGACTGATCATCGATGAACTCCGTCAGCTCCACGATGCTGCAAGTCACCAGCGTCCCATCGTCCAGGCTCTTGGTTACTTCTCCCCAGTACAGGAAGTGGTCGTTGTTGATGACCCGCCCGCTGAAGTCAATCTGGCTGATGATGGAGATGTGGTCCTTGTAGAAGTGGTCAGCGTGCGGCCGGACGAAGCGGTTACAAAGGCAGGACTTGCCCACCCCGCAAGACCCTTTGGTCCGCTCGTCGCCAGAGAGGCCGACCACTGCGATGCGGAAGATGCGGTCAGCTGGCTTCTTCGAGGCCATGGCTGGTTGGTTAGTCGGTGGGGGGTGTTCCACTAGAGGATAGTGCTTCTCTTCAGAAGATCGTTCACAAGATTTCTCCCATGTCAGGTATGTTTTCGGAGTTCTTATGCTTGATCTCTAGGGGTCAGTCAAGATTCAAATTAAGGGTTGATGGTGTTATCAATGGAGTTACTGGGTTACATGGAAATAGCAAAATCTGCTTGACCATTGGAAATGGATTACTACAATAGAAGTAGCCAATCTGTGGATGGCAAAGTTTTCTCCGAAGTGAGACTCACGGCACCCTTATTTCTCCCAGTGTAGTCCTATTAGACAAAGGTGTCACTGGCCCCTCAAAGGGGGCTTAGTCTGATGCTTGGCGTTGGGTCAAACGGCATTGGGTGGCCTCGCTGTGCCAGACTGCAGAATCTCCGAAATGTGCCGAACAGTCCTCTTCCAAAAACGGATTTCTTGTCATTTCACGGCCATGACCTGGAAGGGAGACGAGGAAACAAACAGGCAAATAAAATAATGTTGTATGCCTATGATATTTATAGATGTGCATCAAAAGCAAATGGTTCAATAACTTTTTTGAGGATACAAAAATGTATGTGAACTTTACACTGTGAAGCACAGACACGTACATGTACACCGTGTTCCTACATTAGTCTCCTTACGGGGTACCGGGAAGAAAGGGTAACAATGGGGACAATGGTACCCCACGAGGGAGTCTTTAGAAATCCAGGTACCCCACAAAGTTAACGCTATGGAGTTTGAGATCTCAGTAGGGACAAAGGAGAATAAAAGAAGGAAAGTAAAGTCTACAATAGAGGTACCCCATATGGGTGCATACATGTGAGGATGTGTGCACACAGTCGTGTGTTCCTATACTCCCGAGGACAATGCTTTGTGTTTCCTATTGTTTCTTTAGTAAAACACAACCCCATAGACTAAGCACGTACATGTATTTTTACGTCCGAGGACCGATTTTTAACAAAAGACCGACTCCCGAGGACAAGAAAGTTTCCTTTGTATTTTCTTTCTCCTCTTGTCATGCTAGTCCTCTAACGTACAACGTGCACATGGACAGTACTCATTCTATTTTTTCCCTGACTGCAACACTCTGTACATAAACACCAGTCTATTCACGTCGAGTGGGGCCATTCAAACAAAGTTACAATGGAGATGGAATGATTGGCAGTACGGTACTGGTTCACAAATCTACTAGTCAAATTGAATGGTTAAGGAAATTAATTTTTAGGTTTGAGTATGTACATGTAAATTTAAATACCGGCAATCGTGGACTATAGGGACAAAAGGGTTAGGGCAAAGACAAAGGGTCCACGATTGACCGAACGTCCACGATTAAAATTTGTGTACAAAACATATAGGAGGACTTCCGAAAAAGTTCGAGTACAAACAAAAGAGGGACAATAGGGAGTCCGTGATTGCCGGTATTTACATGTACACACTTGTGTGTACATGTAAATGTACAATGTACATGTATTCAGGCATGAATTATGAATGCCCGAAGGTAAGAGACTGGGAAAACCCCATTTCATCATATTTTTCTTCTGCAAGCTACAAACACAATACATTGTACCTTGGTTCCCCCCCCCACACCCCCCAGAGTCCTGAAAGCCAGGGGAAACACCAATATGTGAACCTAAAAAGATGCTTTTCCAGTTCAATGCACCATTACTCTTTGTATTTGCATTAACCAATCAATGCAATACAGCTAAATGTTCCTTACTATTGTGGATCAAGTGGTCCCCCCCCCCCCCCCCCCCACGTAAAATGTGTGAAACAGTAAATTTCCTTTCTACATGCTTATTTCTAAGTTTTATACAAATACAGGGTACATCTACAAAATGTATGTATACTTCCTCATCCTATATGTAGTACAATGTAAGTACATGTACATGTAGACGACTGTCTTCAACCCAGGCAAAAATCTCAATCCCGGTCTGTTGAGCAGGGTCGAGTTTAACCCGGATTAAAACCAATATCAGTATTTTGCTGAGAAAATCTGTATTTTTCATGAAATTTAAACATTACCTGAAAGTCAGATTTGTTTCCGTGCAGGATAGTCCACACGTACCACTGTATGTAACGGCAATGGTTTAACAAACCCATGCACTAGATGGAGCGTTTCCTCTTTCTTTTTTTATTTTCAAAAGTAAAGTTGCATCATTGCATCCGTTCGGTTGGGATGGCAATGTTTTATTCAGAACAATGAATGAACATACCAAAATAGCCTATTAATAGTCTATTGATCAGCAAAGTCAATAAACTATACAAAATAAATATGAAACTGACTTGTTTTTGCTGTCACCATATATATAACAAACTGCTCGCATGGAGTCACGATACAGTGGTACAATAAAGTATTCCATGCCGTACATACGAATAATTCAGTATTTGATTATTCAAAACTGCATTTGACCGAATATTTGAATATTCGATACTCGGCGATCAAGTTTTTCACACGTCAGCTGCAACTGCATGCCGCACCAGTACGCCTGTGTTTTACGTGCGGCGATCGATATTATGGACTGCTCGATCCACATTTGTTGACATGCGCCCGTTGTATCAAGATCATTTATGGGTACATAACGTTCTGATAAGAAACCAAACTCCAGCCTGCGTTTTCTGTCAAGGGTTTTACGGACGGGAACAAAAACCTGGCCACAAAAAGTTACCTTTGACAAAAATGCGGCATTTGACGCTGCTAAGCTCAGTAACTTTTGTACTAAAATAGCACCAAAGTCATATCTGTACGTGCATATATATATATTTTCGAATATTCGAACCGGCAAAAAGGTATTCGAATATTCGGTTGACGATCAAATATTTGAATATTCGGTTGACGATCAAATATTCAAATATTCGGTATATTCGGGACAGCCCTATTACCGTAACACGTTGGCCACACATGGAATTATTAGATTTCCAAGTCACCTTGCATGCTCTAAAGGCCTTTTCACACTACGAAAAATCTCGGTGTTGGACCCGGGTCCGACCCGTGTTAACTAGACTGACCTTTTTTACACTGCAACATTTCAACACGGCACTGACCCGTGTAGAGCGCTCAACCCGGGTTGAAACTCAACCCTGCTCGGGAGGTGCGTTGAGAGCTCTCGACCTGTGTAGAGAAGTTGGACCCGTGTTGAAAGTCGTAGTATGAACACCTCCGGGTTGAGTTCGACCTGTGTAACCGTGGATCGGAGTGTGCGTGCAGAGCACCACATACTAGGCTGTTCGATATGACGATATTTGCCGATGTTTCTGTATTATGTTGCTTTTTCAGTTTTTGCAGCATTTATGGTTTCTCAAAGTGTGTATACGTTTAAGTGTGGATTAGTCTAGATTACCTTGCTCGAAATTATTTCCAATAAATTTGACGGCAGAATAGTGCATAACGTATATGGAGGAATAAAAAAATACATTCTGTACTAAATGTGTCGTTTCTTTAATCGTTTTAAACCCCGACATGACTTATCGACATCTCCGCGCCGTACGTAGCGCACATTGCGTGCATGCGTATTCCATCGTTAGTGTAGTCTTGGTTAAATGCAAACAACCGCACTGAACGCTACCATATTATTCCCAGTGTACAATGTACGTACATGCAGCTAACATTTTGCGAACTTCGTCTCGAGAAAAGGCTACCAAGACATGAGGGGGCCGGGGTTATTGCTCAATATGGGGAACCCCAAAATTGCATGTGCGCGTGCGCGTTGCTTTGTTGCAAACAGCTAGCTAATTGGCCGGCCGGTCAAGTACAAGTGCGCGTGCAAGTGTGGAGGAATAAAACACACTGGATACTTTACCTCCGATATGTCGGAGAAAATGGGCCCCAAATCAGACAAAAGATCGACATGGAGTAAGGAGGAGGTGAATGCTATATTGGACTGACAGCTCCATCCAAAGCCAGCTCGATGGAACGACGAGAAATAATAAGGTTTTCGTCAAAATAAGCGAAGCGTTGATGGCTGCCGGGTTTCCAATTCGATCCGTACATTCAGCAACGAACCTGCAGCATTGCTCATGCACGCGCACCACACACGTAACACGCGTACCTTCCTCCATGGTTAATGCTACTTTCATGAGATTCTTTTACCTCCGATATGTCAGAGAAAATGGGCCCCAAATTAGACAAAAGACCGACACGGAGCGAGGAGGATTTCAGCTGACAGCTCCATCCAACTAAAGCCAGCTCGGCGGAACGACCAGAATGCAGTATGGGGAATTTTCCAAACCGACCCGTGTTGAACGGCCGGCCGTGTGTTAGTGTGAAACGATCGCACAATACACGGGTCGAAACATTACACGTGTAGCAAAAATGCTGGCGCTGCGTTGAGTAGTGTGAAAAGGCAGCGCAATTGACCCGTGTTGAAATTTTAAGAAGTCTACACGGGTCGGACCCGTGTCGGACCCGTGTCGGACCCGTGTAGATTTCAACACGGGTCGAACGTACATAGTGTGAAAAGGCCTAATGTCCATCTGATCACTGAACTTCATTATCACCTGATGGCTGGCATGTTATCATGAAAAGAATGAGCAGCATACAATGTGATACTGATAGCCAAGGCAGCCAACTGCTGTTTGGAATGTACACACAGAAGCACACATTCTTTGGAAAGATGGCAAACAATGCCTGGCTGGGATGTTCCAAATTACACAATGTCAGGGATTAAGGTTATAAATTAATTAGACAGTTATGTGTCAAGTTGTGAACCAGGGTTTAAAGAACTTTGTGTACAGCTTCTGTGCAGCCAGCTGGGTGTATAAATTGTGTAGTTTTGTTTGGTCTGGGAGCTTCTGTGCACTCACACTGTATGCAATTTACAAAAGTGTATACATTGTATTAATACAAGCACAAAATTCTGGGCAACAATAATGCACCACTGTTGCTCACTCCATAAAAATCCTAGGGTTGGCCACATTTTAGGTTGCCAGCCCCACCCCCCTTACAGTTTTCCTGGGTCCAGATCTACATGTAATGAGAAGATAAATCTTCAATAGATACATGTACATGTACATGTACCAAAGAAAATATTCAAATTTTCAGAACTATATATCTATCAGCTTGCTGTGTCTTTTCTTTGTGGTCATGTACATGTAGGTACACTGTACTACCTGTACATATCACTACTGTGGTAGATGGAAGTGGAGAGGGGGGAAAATGTAATATATACTATTATACAAAAAGTGAGGACTTTGGTTCACTTTGATGGGTCAACAGAAGTCACTCTACAAGAAAATGTATACATGTATACATGTATAGTCCACATCTTTGCTGCACATTTGTATGCTTACAAATGTATGGAAAATATTTTGGGACATAAATGCGTGTACATGTACATGTGTGCAGTTTGTCTCACATAAAACTAATATGTAGCGTGTCTGGTCCATCACTTGCCTACACAACTACACCTACATCTAAGTTTTAGTCTTAAAATCCTAACCCCATGGTTCACCAGGACTACCCTGCTAAATCCAACAGAGTCCAACAGAGACTCATATGAGTTTCCTGCTCAATCCAACACCGTCCAACATGCCAAGTTGTTGGGTAACTAAAAAAATAACAAAATGACTTGCCTGCTAAATCCAACAGAATCCAACTGTGACATATTTTTCTGTTGCCTGCTGATGAATCCAAAAGGACTATGAATTACATGTACATTTGTAGCTGCTCAATCCAACAGGGTCCAACAGGAATATCAAATTGTTGGATCAGCAGGGTTAGGGTAGCTAGGATGGGGTACATTGTAAGATGAATGTATTTTGTTTTAAAATAAACACAACAAACTCTTTCCTTCTTCCTTGTACACATGTACCTGCATATCCGTTTGCTGGACTTTATTAGACAAAACAAAAACACACATTTCAGCAAACAAGGATTGGTATGCATCCTGTGTGCTCTCCAACACTTGCTGAATAACATTTACAATGGAAAGTCGTTTCCTCAAGCATCAACAGCAGAACTCTTATATTTAATTTTTTTTATTTTTTTATTTATTTCTTTCTCTTTATTTTTGTTTTCTTGATTTATTTTTGTATTAATTTATTTATTAATATTATTATTATTATTATTATTATTCAATTATTTTAATTTATTTATTTATTTATTTATTTTATTATTTTGTTTGTTTGTTTGTTTGTTTATTTATTTATATATTATTATTATTTTTTTTTTTTGGGGGGGGGGCTGGGGCTGCGCATTCCCTTCCCCATGCCTTCTGACCCCATTGTAAAATTTCCATGGTAAACTACAGAACAGTTGGTCCAATCTGAGGCAATTCCTTACATGTACATTGTGTATATTGAGGCAATTTTATTATATAGGCAAAATTTAGTTCATTTGAAATTGTTTAGAATATACTCTTACTCTTAATTTATAGTGTAGTGGTACGTGTAGCGTAGGGGCAGAATTCAAGCGTAGTGGTAATTCTCGAAAGTGTAGTAGGTGCTTGTGCTATTTCATGCCTGGCTAGAACACATGTACATGCATGTACAGAACATGTACAGAACATGTACATGTACATTAGAGTTGTAGTCGAGTCCCTGCAAGTCCTTTCACAAGTCCTTTCGCAAGTCCAGTCAGATCAAGTCCTTTCATAAAGCCGGTCACAAGTAAATCGATGACAATGACAAAGGAATGCCTTTGTCAAAGCTCATTTGAATAGATTGTGATTGGAATTAGAGCTGCGGGCTTGTAATGGGCTTGTAATGGGCTTGTGATGGGCTTGTGATGGACTAATAGGGACTTGCAGGGACTTGCAGGGACTTGCAGGGACTTGCAGGGACTTGCAGGGACTTGCAGGGACTTGCAGGGACTTGCAGGGACTTGCAGGGACTTGCAGGGACTTGCAGGGACTTGCAGGGACTTGCAGGGACTTGCAGGGACTTGCAGGGACTTGCAGGGACTTGTGATGGATTCGACTACATCCCTGCTGTACATGTGCATGCATTTTTCTGTAGATCATGCACTTGAACTATACTGAAGGTGGCTTGTGTGTCTTGACGTGCGGTTCTCATTGCAAAAGCGGTTTGACTTTGGCCGAGTGTTCCAAGAGGATATCCTGTAAAAATCATCACGCCAACGCTTTTTGTCAGTCATCTTGGCCACTGAAGAAAAAGAAAGAGGGTCTTTCCTGCTGACCTCCGGAGGGAAACTCTTCATCAGTGGTTTCAAAATAAATAAACTTTCAAAATCACTTTCTGGCAATTAGGGAAATACCCTTCCTTGTTGGGTAACTTTTTCAGCGCGTGTCAGGACGGATGCTGATTTTATCATCCAGTCATTGTACACCACCATCACCATTTCTTCAACTGCCAAAATTTGAGCCATCAAAATGATACATAAAATATGCCGTCAAATATAAAAGGATTTCCACAAGAAATCCACAAAAATGCAAAAACACAGAAAAATTCCTCATTTGGTGGACTACACTGCTGGCGACAACCGGCAGCCATCTTGAAAAAATGTGCAGTTAATTTGGGAAAATATTGCCCGACAGGAACCAAGAACGGAGGCAAAAAGGAAAAAACAAAGGAAGTGAAAAAAACAACAACAGGGACTTGAAAAGGGCATCAAGATATAACACGTTTTACATGTAGAAATGTACTTGAAATGCCTAATTCGTAGGACATCTGGCAAAATGGTACTGTGCTATGCAAATTTTTACAATGTACGTGTAGGCCTGACCTGTACATGTGTACACGTACATGTATAATGTATGTACAGGGTTCATGTACATGTACAAATGACACCCGCTCCAGAAAAAGGTGATATAAGTCGCGCTATGCATTTACGTGTAATGGCCCTTTCAACGTTGAGAGGGTGACATTTTTTGTCAAAATTCATTTCTTTTTTTTTCTTTAATGACATCTTAAACATCTAAAGTTTCAGGTTTGGTGCACAACAATGTTGATTTCAGTGAATAAAGTGAAAAAATCACCTTTTTAGAGTGCATTGTTCCATTGCATTGTATTAGAACTAGCTATTTCAAAGCCTGTTTTTTCTGTTGTGCAATTTGAACTCATAGAACTAATTAATATGCAAAAACGCGATATCTCCAGAACGGAAAGGGCTTTTGAGCTCTATCATGTACCAAATGAAAGCCTACATTGTGGGCTTTCCAAACATAAATACAACTCATTTTTCATATTTTGCGACATAATATACCTTTTTCTGGAGCGGGTCACATATGTACATTTTTATGTATACATTTTACATGTAATTATCGCAAGCAGTCAAAGAGAAAGGCTCTGCACATGCACATGTACATGTTCATGCACATGTACATGTTCATGTTCATGCACATGTTCATGTTCATGCACATGTACATGTTCATGCACATGTACATGTTCATGCACATGTACATGTTCATGCACATGTTCATGTTCATGCACATGTACATGTACATGTTCATGCACATGTATGATAAACAGCATATTTACACGTACATGTACAATATAAATGTACAAGTTGTGTATGCAATACAGACATTTACAAGTAACCCTAACCATCCCAAATCTCCAAAAATCAAACACCATGTTGCGTTGTACATGTATTTTGATGGGTTCAGGACTGTAGAGCCTTGACAGCATTCCTTTACATGGAGCTACATACTGTACATCATGTGCCATACATGTATATGTATATGTACATGGGCATAAACAGTGTTGGATTTTGACAGGTTCAGGACACTTTGAAAACGAATTGTCCAGTTTATTATACATTGTTATACACGGACATGACTGTACTGCATTGTACCAGTATTAGACTTTCAACTTAAACATTTTCCAGGAGTAATTGATGACATGTATTCAAGCTACATGTATGTCTATACATGTACATGTAGTTTCTGTACACTGGAGAAATCTGAAACTGATCCCACAAAATCCCCAAGAATTTCCAATTAGAATTAGTGGGCATTCACTTTCAGCTTACAGTTCGTTCAGGTACAGATCTGGGCTTCAATCATTTCTGTTTCACTTTACGAAACGGCTCCACAATTCATCAGTTTGATCAGTTCATAACAATCACATGTAGTTAAGTTCTGTGGGCACAATTTCACATTCTGTGGCCCGGGTTCGATTCCTGCCCCGGTCCACATGTGAGTTTTCCCCAGAATATTCTTCTGGGGTTTTCCTCCCACCTCTAAAACTGTAACTTCTTCTCATTGTCTTCTCTCTACAGGTTTCTTTTGAGGAATCCTTGGTTTCATTACCAGAAAGAATTAATAATAATAATAATAATAATGTGACCCGCTCTGCAAAAAGGGCACTTATGTTGCAAAATTTGAAAATAGTGTTTTATATATAGCTGGAAAGGCCATTTTATAAGCTTTCATATGGTATATGTGTGAGGTCTGTAGCATTTTGCAATCACGAGATATTTGGAAATTTACATGTTTGTTTTCAGGAATTTCTTGAAATGACTTAAGGAGAAACAAGCCATTTAAAAAAACAAAAAGCAAAGCACTAGATGGAAGCACTCGACAAAAACACATTCTTTTTCCAACTTTATTTACTGAAATCAAAGATTTTGGTTATGAAATAGAATAATATAGGTATCAAAGATGCAAAAAATTCCCTCCCTTCAAAATCACTTGTTTGAAGAATTTTTCACCCTCTTCACATTGAACGGCCCATAACTCGTAAAAGCATACAGCGACTTATGTGCCCTTTTTGCAGAGCGGGTCACATATAACCCCAATCTGTCCGGGTTGAAAGTGAGGCTGTCATTGCTAAACGTAACAAATAGTAGTGCTATTCAACAAATCCATCTACATGTACAAAAATGTATGCATGCATACATTCTGGCAAATGACAGCGCAGCATACGGTCATCATCATGGTCAAGCAGTACTGGTTCACCACGACAAAAATCGTCCGAATGCATTCTTAATCAAGATGCTGTTCACGGAAGGATATTTCACAGAACAATGATTCTCAAATTAATTTACCTGCATTAATTACAGCATTAGATTGGTTTTGAGACAATGAAAAGATAACAAAAATCTGCCAACATGCATTTATAAAAAAATAGTTCTTTACAAATGTTGAATTATTTACGACCCCACAATTCAGTTCCTTTTGGTGTGATAGTAGCAGAGGCACGAAAGCAATAAGCCTTTTTTTTCAGAGGGTTGCAAGTGCTCAAACTATAAAAAAGGTTGTTTTATTACACGTACATGTAGTTAAAATAAGACACACAAGTTTTAAAACTTGTTAAAAGAAAAAAATGTGTTAAATAGCAGGGACAGCATATATCTGTAAGATTTTAATTCTACTGTGGAATCTTAATGAACATCTTTAAAAGCAATTTTTTCAGCATATGGTGTCTGGCCAGACAGACGCTCGGACAGGCACGGTATGGCACAGAACATACATGTACGCCCATTACCCACAATGCACAGCAGGCCCATACAGTGCATGTGTCCCGCCTCATCATCCTCCAACTAAACGAAAAACCATCGTAATTTCCAATCTCAGAATTCTTGCAAAGCAGATTACAACGAATTACAGGGAATAAAAAACTCATCTGAACACCGCAGCATAACGTAATCACGGCCGCAGAAAATCCCGGGGTGTTGACTTTCGCAAGCGCCCAACACGACCAATCTGATACTTGAACGTACAGCGCCAAAAATAACAGCCCTTAAATCGCCCCTTGGGTCTGCTTCACACAAGACTTGGTAATATTCGCCAGCTTCAGATCACCGAGTGCACGGATGGATGGAATAATGAAATTCTAATCAATTTTTTTTTTTATAAGACGTACAGTCCTACCAACAGTGTATGGTGTTTATTTCTGTGGGGACATCATGTGTGCCAGAGCAGTATGCTAGATATGTATACATGTACATGTAACTGTCGATGGGAATAACAAATGTGTGCGTTGGAAATATTCCCTTAGGACGGCATATTTAAAGGGGGAGTGTAGGGGACATGTAGATGTACAGTACATGTACATACATGTATACTGTACACAATAAGATCTGGATAACATATTATAAGCTTGCATAAACTTTGTACAATGTACATACATGTACATGGTGTACATTTTTTGGTGGGATTTTGGTCATATTTTATGAAATTCGCAATAGAAATTCACGGAATCTTGTAATTTATTATTCTTTCTATAACATGTATAATTAAAAAAAAAAAAAATGGAATACCATGTATTGCAGTACATGTAGGTCCAACACTATTTTAACCAGTCTGTACAGTTGGTGAACTTAAAATGTACATACATGACACTGTAGGTATATACATGTATCCCCTGAATGAAATGTACTGTACATGTATTGGGCAATCCCTGTTGGACAGATTCCATGGAAAATAGGGTTGGTTTTCCTAACAAGATTTGTACGATTCAGTTAGGCCAAGTAAAACCAAAAAAACATGTTTCACGTCCGGGTCCAACCGTTTGTGTTTCCCTGTTCAAAGACGCATTAAAAATGAAAGAGACATGTTGGACAAGAGAACTGAACATATTTAACGTGTTTTTTAGTACGTTTGTAGCACCATATCAGCAAAAAAAAAATAATAATTTTCCGATTGACTGGTTGACATTTTTGTTTATTTATACATAATTTTGCCAGGCAGCCTCCAAAAAGGAAGCGGGCAGGGACGCAAAACATTTTTTGTTTTTTTTCGCCTTACTTGTACAGATACAGTTCCTTTTGGATTTTTTTTTATATTTCCAAAAAGTGTGGAATGGGAAGTACATGTACGTGTAAATGTACAGGTTGTACATGTACAATGTAGGTCACAGCAACTACTGTAGACCACATTTCCTACAACGCATGGCTTGCACATCTGGTACAAACTGTACGGAGAGGAAATGTCAGTTTTTATTTATTAAAAGATGTGTCCATGCCTTTTGTGTGTGGCAACTTAAAAAATAAACTTGTAATTCAGTACCATTAGAAGTTGAGATTTCCACAAATGCAGAGTCAGAGCTCTATTTTCAGAAGTGAAAAAAACATTTTGTGAAGCATTTCGTGTTTGTGATTACTGTAGGACCAACGCACATGATTTAACACTTTTCTTTTGAAACCGGAAAACATATCAATTTGTTTATTTTTTACACGATTTTGCGAGTGTCAGGATTGTAACAAAATGTAATACAGTTGCGTGTACTTGCACGCAGACTGTGTGTGTGGAAAGGATAGGTAAAACCCAGTGCAGTCTGTATACATATGTGGCCCGCGTGACTCAACTAGCAGCACGCATAAACAATAGCTTGAATGCTCGTGTAAGCGGGATTATGATTGGTGATCATCTTCTTTAATTTAACTCTAAAAGTATGGTTCTTAACAAGGTCCAATCAAAATAGTTTTTATATTATTACAATAGACCAGAATCTCCCTTAACACTTTTTAAAGAATGTCACACGATGATGGCGCTGTTTCTATTCCATCGAGTTGAAGAGATGTTGATCTACTGAAAACTGCAATTTTACACACAAAATGGTGATAAATTGTGCTAAAACTACGATGATTTTAACCTTAAAAATACAGGCCTTTTTTCACTCAAAATTCAATAGTTTATATCAGTTTGATGAAGAATTATGTTTTCTTTCTCATATTCTTTTAAGAAATCAGACTGTCATTCCTCTTTTCAATGGTGTACACAAATGTACAATGAGGCGCTAACAAATACTACTATGCTTGCATTTAGTGTGGTTAAAGAAATCTCCCCCAAAACAAACACCCAAACAAACAAACCAACAAACAAACAAACCGATGCTGTGTACATTCTCAGTACCATAACGGAAACCTGCACTACATGTAACTGCCAGTTTGCATTGAAGTCTGGTGGGCGTGTCTGCAATGTACATGTACGTGCACTGTATAATATCTCCGAGGACAAGAGAAGAAAGGAAACACAAAGAAACCTTTCAGTCCTCGCACGAAGGGTCTTTTGTTGAAATCGGTCCTCGAACGTAAGGATACATGCTTAGTCTATGGGGGTTGGTTATATTAAAGGAACAATAGGAAACACAAAGCATTGTCCTCGGATGTATTGGGGAAGTACGACTGGTTGTACACATTTGTACCTGTACACATGTGTACCTGGGTAATAGGTCAACTCGTACCCGAGTCAACTCGTACCCGAGTCAACTCGTACCCGAGTCAACTCGTACCCGAGTCAACTCGTACCCGAGTCAACTCGTACCCGAGTCAACTCGTACCCGAGTCAACTCGTACCCGAGTCAACTCGTACCCGAGTCAACTCGTACCCGAGTCAACTCGTACCCGAGTCAACTCGTACCCGAGTCAACTCGTACCCGAGTCAACTCGTACCCGAGTCAACTCGTACCTACAATTATACAAGCAAACGTAACACAAGCACGTCTTCAATTTGGTTTCGCGCGAAATCTTCATTCAGTTTCATTTCATATTAATTATATAATCAGAGAATAAACATAAGGCATACGGTGATCCATTTATGCACCTAATCTGTGGAACAGAATTTTAAATCACAGCTCAAAACATTTCTTTTTAAACGGTATTAATCAGTTATTGTTAATGTAGTTGTGATTTTTTTTGTAAAGCGTTTTGAGATTCTTTAATGTAAAGCATCTAACCGGGCCAGCTGTAGACGGGCGCCATTCAAAACCAAACGGCTCTTTTCAGAGCCAACCCATATTTAAAAAAAATTGATTCAAGTCATGTGCAGTAACTGCAGTATTCATTAAAATAAATGGCCAATGCACAATAAATTATTGAATGCAATTAGTTGAAATTACTTCTTAAAGATAAATATATTTCAAGCGCATTATATGAAGCATAATTTAATAGTAAGATTTGTAGAATTTGGTTTTCTTTTCATATTACTGTAATATGAAAAGAAAACCAAATTCTACAAATCTTTCTTGCCTATTCTTTGCAAGGGTAAAACAGTTCGCACAGTCAATCATTATCAATTATCTAAAAATATGACAAGGAGGGGCAAAAGAAAGTATAATTCAGAATATTTAAAAGACAGCAGATAGAAATTCAAACCAATGCAATTTTTTTTTATTAATTTCAATAACCCTCCAGGGTATTTTGGCTAGAAACCCTGCCAGACACATCAGATTGCATACATTGTTTGTACTTTGTCACATTGACTTATGTGCAGAGTGCAGCAAGGTCAAGCTGTCACCACAGATGCACTGTGCTGCGTCTGGCAGGGTTAGGGTTAGGGTTAAAGACGTTCGCACAGTTACCCATTACCAGTCGTCGTTGGGAAAAAAAGAAAAATATAATTTAGAAGGTTCAAATATTAAAAACACAGTGGAAACTTTTTAATAGGGGAGGACGAGTTGACTCGGGTACGAGTTGACTCGGGTACGAGTTGACTCGGGTACGAGTTGACTCGGGTACGAGTTGATGACCCAAAATCGTGTACCTGTAGCAATAATGGCTATTTAAATATCTTCATGCCTTACAAAACTGAACACTATTAATAATAGGTACATGTGTGTAACATCATCTCACCAGTACAAAATAATACATGTAACGGTAAATTGTGGTACATGTACATGTACATTTACGCAATTACTACTCTGGCATATTAGAAAATATGCAGTATATTGTACTTTACCTCAAAATGAATGCCAAGGACGTTTGGGTTAAGGGTCAAATGGCCAAGCAAGATTGGATTTAACCCCTTGAAGCCGGATGACTTATAGACGCCAAAATAAATTTACCACCAGGCCGGATGACGTGCAATCTCTGAATTTTCAATCCATTGTTGGATTATTGTGTACATGTATGTTACGCTTGATTACTTCATAAGTTGCCATACTATCGGAAATAATATCAGAACATTTTTCACAATAAAATCTGAACCAAACAAAACGCCTCAAAACGCATTCATCATTCATGTGTAGACAGATTAGACCTTCGTTAAAACAAGGGTCATGCTAATTAGCGTCAACAAAGCATCAACAACTTATAAAAACATGTTATTCACATTATTTAGTGGGCTCCTATGATTATTTAAAAATATCATTAGTAATATTTAAAAGTATCTTCAAATGTGTGATTTTTAAGCAAAAAAGTACGACATCAACGGTGCTTTTTCCCGGCAGCCATCTTGTTCTTCTGGGACATGGTGCAATCGGCATGCGCAAAAGAGAAAACAAAGATGGCGGCGATTGTGAACGAGAATTCGCCCAATTTCTTGCATAATACGAGATGCGAGAGTTTGTTGAATACAACTTACAAGTATAGCTTTTGTGAAGCTTAAATGTGCATTTTGAGCTTGTTGACGCTTTGTTGACGCTGATCGGGTTTGTTGACGCTTGTTGATGCTAAATAGCATGACCGTTAAAACAATCAATGCTATCGATAATGTCAGCAGGTTATTATATAGGCGCACATGGTCGCCACTTTTACAGACACCGGCACCCAGAAATTACACCTTAAAGTGCCATAACTCTGAAATGCAAGTACCTATCAAGCTAATTTTCATTCAATTAAATTTGTCTTGCAATTGCCTTTCCATTTATTGGTATCAAATTTGTGACAAATGGCAAAAAAACAAAAAAAATGTAGACTCCCAAACGTTACATCATAATTACCATGATTACATGTACTTAATAAAGGGGTCACTATAATACAGAAGTGATGCTTATTTGTATATTTTATTTTAAACTGTACCAAGAGCAATTGCCTTTCATGCATGCACTTCCTCGCCATTCATGAAAAATTACTGTACAAACTTGTTATGTCTATCGAATGTTTGTTGACTTCTAACTGTTATTGTTAAGTCTCTAACGTAATTAGTTCGGTTCCAATTCAACGAAACCAAAACTACATCATACGGCTGATGAAGGAAATATTTAATACTTACAAAAGCAGTTGTGTTCTCTTAGTGCACCAGTTCCTGTATGACACTTTCGAAATTAAAATCAGCATCGGGAAACCGCACGACAGCAGCAATTATCTTCCACTTCTAGTGTTCCGCATTGCAGGGAAAATCAAGTTCACGAACTTGAGCCAGAAATTGTACTCCCGTCTCTTTTTCGCTGGTGTCCAAAATTAAATCACATGTCAATTCACTATCCCGGGAACCAGTCTTTTCATGCGGTCCCCATATTGTTTGTGTACCGCGGGAGATCGTTCTGCAAACCACGCCCAATATGTGATTTTTCCGCGAATCTCGTATTTTTTCTGAATTACGTGAACAATATCCCAGCTTTTAAGATATTTTACACAACGTTCCTTGTAAAACAATTAAAAGTCATGGACATTTCCCAAGGTTTTGATAATTTCGGGGATAAAAATTGTAACGACTTCCGTGTTCAGGAGCGTACGTATATCGGATAATCTGATTGGCTAAATCAACCAATTCATGAATTACTTAAAATTACTGAATTTTATATTTTAAGGAATAAAATAAGAAAACACAATGTGCGATTCTGACCTATGAAAAAGTAGAAACTTTCTGGTTCACCAGTTTAAGCTGTTTAGCTAAAGTGTGCTAATTTGAAAAATAAAAATGAATTGCAATTGTTGGGACGCGAACCAATGAATGCAGGCCAGCTGGTTCCATCGTCGAATTGAATGCTTATTTATCGTTGAAACTAATAAGTTAACAGTGATAAAGTAAATGTTTTAAAGGGAATCCTTTTTATATATGCATTGACCTTAAACGCTGATGGTGAATTATTGCGGCAATTAACGATCCTTCTACATTTAATAAACATATTAAATTGTTTTTCTTATGTTTTTAACGGTCTTGTGGCCCAATGGATAAGGCATCTGACTACGGATCAGGGGATTCCAGGTTCGAGTCCTGGCAAGATCGGATATGTTTTTTTTTACGTTCTTTTTTCACCTCCAAAAATGTTTCATCCGGCTTCCATGATCGTATCAATGTTCTGGAGTCATTTTCTTATAATCTTTATCCCTGTATTCTCGTAGCATGTGTCCCATACCTGTATCTATTTTGTGCAAGTGGGTTCAGAATAAGGCGCGCACGTACGTACGTGCAATGAATGCCTCCTCGGAATTTAAATGGCAGCGGTGATGAGGCGTGATGAGAAGGGGGATGCCATGAGGATGCCCTATAGTCACACCTCACCGCTTCCAGTCACTACTTTAGTCCCTACATTGTTGAAATCCTTCAGTCTCCTAATGAAGACGGCTAGACAGGGGCGGATCCAGGAATTTTTGCAGGGGGGGGGGGGGGGGGGGGCCGGTTTTGAAATTTGCCTAGAAAAATGTTCCGCCTGCGAAAAATTTACAAGGGGGGGGGGGCGGGCTGATACACTTTCTCACCGTTGGTGGCGCCATTTAACCTCTTTGTTTTGTTCTCACCCATAGGCAAAATAAGACCTGTATTTGCAAGGCGTATAGGTAGAACAAATTGGCGCCCCCCCCCCCCCCCCCCCCCCCCCCCCCCTTCCCCCCTGGATCCGCGCCTGCTAGAGTATACTGTCTGAAACGTTGAGTTTCCCTGGTTCTTTTCAGAACCACACAAACTCACAGAAGAGTTACAATTTCACATGGTGTGTAACGCAAACCTTCACCTTGAGCAATGCAAACCTTCAAATCTTTTCTGCCGTTGGTGGCGCCTTTTGTGGAGATCAATGGGTCTAATCATTGATCCATTATAATAATGGAGACCAATGGGTCTATTATGGGGCCTGTTTGTTTCACACAGATCGGGAGGTGATCCAGAGCCGGTGTCACAAACAGAATCGCGAATCCCTCTCGCTATATGTTGCATGCTGGGAGAATTTGTACTACGTATACGACATGTCGTCTGCTTCAGATTTTGTAAGGTTATTTTTATGATAAACTATAATTATCAAGTATTTCTAGAAAAGTAAATAAATCGTACATATATATATAGCTTTAATAACAAAATTACACTGCAAAAGAAGTATGACTAAATACTGTCACAAAAGCTCGTTAAATGCTTAAAATCTACCAAAAAATACAGTCACTTTTTCTCAGTGTCCGTCTCGCACGTCGCCATCTTAGATCTTGCGAACCCACCTCGCGAGCAGGATCCCTAAAAACGTGATCCGGAGCAGCTTTCGACGCTGATCACTGATCGCGCTCCGGATCTGCGTGAAACAAATTAACACGCCCACAGAGTACCGAAGTCTGACGTCAGTTGCCGCGGCAACTGGTTCCAAACATATGCAGTTTATAATGTATTCTGGTTCCAAACATTGCATTGATTTGACGTCATCACTTCAATTCGGTACTCTATACTTTAGTGACAACTTCTGACTTTGGACTGAAGATGACCGCTCATATATTATGTACATTGGAGTCAGAAGAGCGTGATAGTTGAAGGGAAAAAAGGATGACCGCAAACGTTTATCTTTAGTATGAACACAAATCTTTCTGGCATGGCAGTACACATCGTAAGGTGCAAAAGATGAACGTGTGGAGCTTCTCCAAACTTCGTCTTGGGCCGTAAATTGTCCAAAGGTTACCCCAGTTTGTTTCCCGCCAAAGCGTTCTCCAGAATATTTCCCAACCAATATTTCTTTCCAAAGAATTTACCCCATTTTATTCTTCCATTCTCAATGTTTCCAAAAGTGTGCTGTATATCATGAATATCGAGGGTGCAGAAGAAATGAATCGTATAATTATAAGAGGACAATGTAACAGAGTTGTAATCAGATCAATCACAAGTCAATCACAAGTCAATCACAAGTCACCACAAGTCATCACAAGTCACTTCACAATTCTGGTCTCAAGCCATGTAACAAGTTATTCAACAAACACACTACATTGTATGTAACAAAAGCATTCCTTTGTCATTGTATATCATCCCATGTAGACTTGTGATCTGCCTTTTGATCTGACTTGTGGTTGAATTGTGATTGACTTGTGATTGACTTGTGATCTGACTTGTGATCTGCCTTTTGATCTGACTTATGATTGACTTGTGATTGACTTGATTACAACTCTGCAATGTAGGTCGTCGATTGGCAAGTTCACCTCTTTTGGGAAAACATGAACAAGTCAAATGAGAATACATTTGTATTTTGAAATAAAAGTTTTAGCAAGCTAGCCATCGGAAAATGAAAAGCCGTCGATGTAAAAATGCCCCCCCCCCCCCCCCCCCCCCGTCCAGTGGGGCACCGTCTATAGTGACAAGTATTTGTCCGTGGATGCTTACTAAATAGGTTGGGTACATTGGTCCCTCTTTGAGTGGAAATTATATTTTTTTAAATGTGGGGGTATTAATAAGCCCGGTTAGGCCATGGCGGGGCAGAATGTGTCCCACCTTCCGTTTGTAACGCTAACCGTGACAATGAGTGCACACTGCACTTTATAATGTTGAGAACAAGATTGAACTACACCCTGAGAACAAGTAATGCTAATTAGAATGGTTCCTCGAGAGCTAGCTGTCAGTAAAGAGCAGAATGACGACGGGGATGTTGGGTGCCAGTCTCGTTAGTTACACGTAGAAAATCGGCGGACGTTCGCACCACTTAAAATGTTGAAAATGTGGAATTTGTCATCGAAAATGTTCAATTATTTTGTTGCAGTAATTCTAATAAGTGTTATAGGAACATGTAGGTGCTTGGAGCACGACCTGACGGTCGTTGTACCACCTGGCAGAAGGGAATGTTTCCATCAACACATCAAAGAGCAAAAAACGCTTGATTTCGAGTTCCAGGTAAATAATTAATAACGTTAGGCCTAGTATTAGTATTATAATAATAATAATAACAACATTTATATATCGCAATATGAATCAAAGGAGCGCTGTCAAGGTACGTGTATAGCCTTGTTTAATTTTAATACTGTTCTAATTGCAGAATACCCTGCCACCCGAAAGGACCCCCCCCCCCCCCCTCCCCCCCCCCCCCCCCCCCCCCTAACTAAAAAACGCGGATACAAAAATTACGCGGATATGGGTGGGAGGGAGTCTTTTGCCGAGGGGGCTGGAATCGATCTTACGTGCGTAAATGGGAAGCTCGGGCAAAAGTCTCAAGTCCAAAGGATGTCCCAGGAGGTGGATTCGCAGATAGGGTGGCAGGGAGTCGGGTGGGCGATAGAGGGTGCCATTTTTGCACGTCCGACATACGGTATTTGAATAGTTTATTAAGGGCAATAAACCGTGACCTCGTATCCGCGTATCCAGGTACGAGGTGGAGATACAAGTGGCGGGGTATTCTGCAATAAGCACTTTCATGGTAATATGCGCCATTTTGCTTACGGGGCAAATTTACACGCGCTGCTGTGTACGCATCGTCAATCGAAAACTTCAAAGTCATCATGCGTTCATTCCAGAATGTGCTTGCGTCTAACAACGCGTGTTCTTTTTGCCCCGCATATTACCGTGAAAGTGCTTATTGTGCCCTGTTATTTATAATGGGCAAGCATGTGAAGCACAGTCTCAAAGAATTTTGTGCATTGTTAACACGTTTAATAAGTATCTTGCACACTTTGTAAAATCTGGTGAAAATAAAGAGTGCACGACATGGGTGAAATATTCGATTGTGAGTTGACACGTTTCCTTGCTCTATGCATAGACTATATCGCAAATACCGCTTGGTTGAGACGTCACAATGGTCACAAGGTATTGTGGGAAAGAAACGGGAGCAATTTTTGTGCTTAAAATATCAATATTGTATTAGGCCCAGGCCTATATCTGAAATTATTTTTGGTTGCCATTTTTTTTGTCTCTTCTTTATGCTCAGGTCATTGAAGGAGGTGACATGGATATTAATTTCATCTTAAGGTCACCGACAAACAAAGCATTAGCCACCGAAGCACGCAAACAGGAAGGAATTTATACGTGAGTATTGCATTGTGAACTTTATACACACCAGTGTTGAACTGGACTTCTTGGAACATGTAGTGGAAAGATTTTACTTTAATACCCCCCACCAAAAACGGTAAGGAACAGCAAATCTTGGAAAATAACCATCCATTTGTGTTCATAATTGTATAAACACTTGGCACAACCTTTATTTTTGATAATTTGTTGGGACATTTTAGTGCAATATAGGGGAAGAAAGTTTGTGTTTACTGTGTTAGAAGTTCTTGGCACCATGTAAAGTCACTCAAAGTGTTCACATACATGTTGATTTCTTCCTCATTTTTTACAGATTTTGCTGACATAAATCTTGAAATAACAGGTTGTGCCACATGTTTAGACAGTTGTTATCAAGGAGGGTTGGTTATTTTCCCAAGATTTGGCTGTTCTTGACCGATTTTGGTGGGGGGGGTATTAAAGTAAAATCTTTCCCATGTGGTACAACTGAGAGAATGCTGCTCGGAAGTGCAACGAATTAAGAATCAGTTGTGGAAATGCCAAATTTTTAGAAACCATTTGAAATTTTTGATTTTTGTTTTATTTGATGTTCTTGCCTTTGTTTCTAGGTTTGGAACCCACGAAACAGGCGACTATCTTTTTTGTTTTGATAATTCCTTCAGCAGAATGTCTGAAAAGGTAAGTTACAAAATTTGCTTTATTTACCTGCATTAATTGCAAAAACATCTTTAGAGGCTTGTCATGCACAATCAGTTATCCATTCCCCAATCAGTTATCCATTCCCCAGGCCTACTCCAGGGCCATAATTGAGGGTGTCTGCAACTGGGGAACTTATTGTGACCAAGAAACACCCTCAACCTTTAGATGCTAGAAGGCTTTCAGAACAAGGGATTACCAATGTCCGGCAGGCAATATGTTGGGCAGGCAATATGTTGGGCAGGCAATATGTCGGGCAGGCAATATGTCGGGCAGGCAATATGTCGGGCAGGCAATATGTCCGGCAGGCAATATGTCCGGCAGGCAATATGTCGGGCAGGCAATATGTTGGGCAGGCAATATGTCCGGCAATATATATGTCCGGCAATATATATGTCCGGCAATATATATGTCCGGCAGGCAATATATATGTCCGGCAGGCAATATATATGTCCGGCAGGCAATATATATGTCCGGCAGGCAATATGTCCGGCAGGCTATATGTCTGGCAGGCAATATGTCCGGCAGGCAATATGTCCTTCAGGCAATATGTCCGGCAGGCATTATGTCCGCCAGGCATTATGTCCGGCAGGCAATATTTCCGCCAGGCAATATTTCCGCCAGGCATGTTTGTGTTTTTCCCAGAGGAACGGGAGAGTTTTAAGTTACCCAATCAAAATGTATCTCCACAGCTGGTTTATTTTGACCTTGCCCTTGACTATGACGATGACGAAGCCGAACTGAAGAAGCCTGGATGGATGGGTGTCGTGACCGGCACCGCGGATGTGGAGACCATGGAAGTACGACTGGAAGAAATCCAGGTATTGTTCTCAGTGGTAAAAAGTTGGGTGAGGGGCAAGATCAATGAGAGGAGGGGGGCTGCAAGCCACTCCTAATGAAGTAATTGACTTTTCAAATTCTCTGGGTTTTTAACCCTAACCTTCCCAAATCCTCCAAAATCTTCTGGAGGAATTTGGAGGATTGAGGGTCTGTGGAAGTTGAAGCATCGGAGGATTTTGTAGGATTGAGGGCATGAGAGGATTTTTGCTTCTAATAGGAAAATGGAGGATCCAGGTCATCAGGCCCAATCTGGTGCTGGATGATTTCAGAGGATTGAGGTTATTGGGGTGTTTATCCAAAACCCAGTGGTCCCCAGTAACAAAAATTTGAGGATTTTAGAATTGGAAGATTCAGGTTACATGTAGGAAAAATGATGCAGGGAGTTAGGGTTAAGCCATGTTATTTGGCACCAGCAGTGCCGTAACTTGTCCAACGGACAGGCAGAGGTACTACATTTTGGACTACATTTTGGACTACATTTTGGACTACATTTTGGACTACATTTGAATTTGAATTCATTTTGGTTTTTTTTTTTTTTTACCGATTTCAGACTTCGCTGGGCATCGTCCGGGACAACCTGCACAAGTCAGTACAGTCCCAGCGCCTGCTGCGCAACGTGGAGTTCCGAGACCGCTACCTCGCCGAGCGGAACTACGAGCGCATCTCCTTCTGGTCTATCCTGACGACGTTTGTCATGATGACGACCTTTCTGATACAGGTCATCATGATCCGGAGCCTGTTCAGTACAAGTAAGGGCAAGATTACCACCAAGACGTGATGCCATGTCATTTTTAGTGACTACCACTGGGGGTGGGGTTTGGGGGGGAGGGGGTTATTGTGATAATTCACAGTTGTCACTAGATGCCAATTTTCATAGAGTTTCTATGCAGAAAGGTTTACTTAATATTATAGGAGACAAAAGTGTCACTCGGGGCCCAATTTCACGGATTTTGTACGCACAGAATCCATAGTTACAGACGCGACGTACACATGCACTCAATCCAAACTTTTTCCTTTAAGTGTAATATGCCAACCGTGTTACCACAGAATTTTCTGCAACAGTGGCAGTTTCCCGCTTAAAGCAGAACCATTAAATTGGTGCAGTGGGCCATATTTCTAAATGACCATTCTCCTACTTTTTGAGATTCAGGCACGGCCATACACTCACTAATACAATGTACTTTGGTAAATCTTTTCGTCAATTTTCCTTCAGCAAAAAAGAGGTTGATTTCTATATTTCATTTGGTTTTAAGTATTAAAGGTACACACCAGCCCCTTGGGCGATTTTTTGCACTAAATTAGATTTCACCATGACTGGAAGGGTTTTCTTAATTAGAATATAGAGGTTCAAGCGCGACAACTTGAAATTTTCCCGTTTAAAAAAAAAAAACGTTAGTCACGTGACTTTCTTGCACCAAATTTTGGTGGGGGGGGGGTGTAGGAGGGGGAATGTACAATCCTACTCAAACAGTTGTCGTGTTTGAACCGAACTTGACCAGGATTGTAGCTGCAAAACTTGTGGAATTGACTTCCAAAAACACCAAAATTGCCTTGTATTTTTTAAAGTCTAGAGAAAAAGGTTACATGTACTTGTATGTTATGTCCGTAGCAATGTTAAGCCTTTAATTTTAATAATGTAATTTATATAAACAAAATATTCAATACATATTTGCAATTGCATGCAGTTTATTATTGAAGATTAGTCTTTAGAGCTTTGGCTTTCCCTAATTTTGTTTGAAGATGTGGGACACTTTTTTCTTTGAGACAAGAGGCAGAGCCTGTTAAGTATTTAAGGCCTCAGATTGGCAGTTAATCTGGGAATAGCTGGAGACGAAGCCGAGGTTTGGATAAATGGCCCGGGCTTCAATAGTTTGTTTTTGACTGATTGGGGGGGCACCGTCCATTTTAATTTGAGAGTACCTAAAATGAAATCGGCGCTAAATTTGTACAAATGATGCGATACCTTTCAGTCTCATTTTTGCAATTGGTGTAAATTTACTTCAAAGAAAGTGCATTCGCTATATGCAGTGCGCCCTCAATTGGTCAGAAATATGGCCTTTCGAGATTGTAGCGATTGCCATAACCCTGTGCATGTGCTTTCAATTACAGAAAAGGTGACCACAAGCCAGAGGATAGGGCAGCTATTCCCCAGAATTTTGTCATACATTCATCATTGCGCCACCCAGTCCAACCAGTGAAAAGTTACGATTGTGGTGCAAATATATTAGAATTTAATATTGACACCTTTTAAAATGTGTAATAAAAAATGTACATTGCCAAAACAATTTATTCACAAAATAGTTTCTTTTTCTAGAAATGGCAAGGAGTATTGAACTACATGGATCTCTTGTATTGGATTTCAATGTCTTTGTACACATGTTAAGAAGAATGAATAAATTTGCAGATTTTGTAGAAATGGCATAATGTGAGAGTTATTAAGTTTTCCTTTTCCTAACTGAGTAGACCGGAAGAGTTGGACAATTTTCTTTGCCAGACTGCAAGCTTCAGGAAAACATTTTACAGAACAAATTTCTCAATTTATTTTTCTAAAGCACTGCATTTACATTTTGTTCATTGTTTTAACCTAATCTGGCACTACGCCATTTTTTTTGGACAGAACTTGGGAAAGCGGTCAAAAACACATTTTAATTTCATTTTTATAGATTTGTGCAAAACCGGAGCTTGGAACTTTTTTGATAAACACTGATTACCCTCCCTTTAATACAGGAAACACGCAGTCCGGTTGAATTGTAAATCTACTTTCAATAATAATGTGATGCGATCAAAATCAGTCGGAACTTGGCAATTCTTGTTTTGAGATATGGGCCAAAATGTTCGTAGTGGAAAAATTAAAATTGACTTTTTTACAGAAATAGAAGGGAAAAACATTCTTCTTTCACATGAAAATATGACCCATTATAAATGTGCTAAAATAACTTTAAACTTGATTTTTCTCAGTTTTTCTTTTTTTAATGTTCAGATTTTTCTCAGTTTTTAACCAAAGGTCATATTCACATGGGGTTTTCACTAATATGGAGCCTGAAGTACGCTACAAATGAATATGTAAAAAATCCCAAAATTGACCAGGGCCTACTTCAGACTGATTTTGCTTGATCGCATCACATATAAGGACATAAAGGTAGTATACAACATTTACTTTTGCTGTAATTTTTAGAAACGAATGGATTTGGGTTTAATAGTAAATACTGACCTGCTTAAAGTTGTGTGTGCATAGATGCCAAGAAAACAAACAAAAGGCCGTTCTTGTAGTCTGTTTCCCTGACTCTACTTTAGGCAAAACGGAGCAATTTATAGATGTTGGGCTGGACTATTTTCACCAATGGTTGGCCGACCATTGCTGGGAATTGATACAAAAATTCCACTTTTCTTGGAAACGACAGCAAACCAGCTGCCATGATTTCACAGGATGCTTGAGACTGTTATTGACTTTAATAATAGTGTCAAGTCAGGTATTACATAATTCAGCAGTTTAGTTTCTGGATGTTTGCAAATGTTGTCTATTACCTTAAAATAAATCAAGAATTCCCAATAAATACCGACCACAGACGAACAAAATCTACCTCCAAGCATGAACAATTTTTTTTCTGAAAAAGAATTATATTTCCAAATCTTCATATACATACCTTTGTTTCCAAGTTCAAACACCAATGAAACAATTTTAACAAAAGTAAAACGAGCACTAATAAACATTACACATGTACAAGATAATTTTAAAATTCCAATAAACAGCTGAACAAAACGTATGAAGTTGTTAAAGTAAAATAAAGTGAATAACTAAAGACTTCAATAATCAGTTTAACAGAGTTTAATACTATACAAACAATTGCTTATCAACAAACGCAGTTATTGTACAACTCCATTGCAATTTTATGTGGATGTCTGTAATCTGTCAGTTTTATTCGTACAGATATTTTCAAGTCGGGTTCTCAGATCTTCAGGCACATACTCCTTAGAACCGAGAACTATAACTCTCCGCTATGGTCAGCGTGCCTTTGCCAAAACAGCACCCGACATTTGGAACAGAGAGAACCGAAACCTTATTTAATTCGTTAGACAGGTGCCTGACTGCGTGTATGCGCCTTGATCAGGTGACCGGATAAGTGCGCGATATAAATTCACATTATTATTATTATTAAAAAACATTCAAAAAATTTGTAATGGAGAGGGCACGTGTACTTCATGATTTATACTTTTCAACCCTTTTGTCAGCAACTACAGACCTCTGAACTTGTTCTTTGAGGATTACGACACCAGCCGTAGCCAAGGTGCGACGTATCAGCATCGAGACAGGCTGGCCGATCTGCAAGAGATGATTGTCAATGCGCGGGGTGTGCAATGCCGCATTAACAACCCGAGAACACCGCGTCAAAAAGAACCAAAAAACACACACACATGCCCCGTAAAGAGTGGCCCGTCAGACAAAGAATGATTTGGAAATTTCAAATTAATTTTAGAGCTTTTTTGGACCAAAACAAAACAAATCCAATTTCATAAAATGACCAACCGTGCTAACAAATCAATACAGTAAAGCTGAGTATGAAAAAAAAATATTTACATATTTACATCTCCAGTCCTATTGCTCTAGGTTTGTTACTGAACTTTTGGGGATTTTTCCACAATTTGCAAATCTGCAGAGTTGAAATATTTTTTTAGAAGACCAGCAGTACACCATTTAAAAAAACAAGCATTTTTGATCGATAAAGAAAAGGTTTGCTTCAGAAAAACAGGTTACCAGCTAAAACTGAATTTGGTGTATACGTTTTTAGCCTGGTCCTCGTCCGATTTTGTGCTTGGCAGCGACGGCCATTCAGGGAAGGTAAATTTAACTTTACCGATGCTACAACCGTGTTCGAGATATTCACCTTTTTATCCCAACAGGAGTAAAACCCCCTCGGTATAGAATGAAAACGGACGGCACGTCTGGGGGCGACTGACTGCAAGAGAAATCAAATTGCCAATGTGCCAGCGTGCAATGCAACATCGACAAGTGCAGCATCAGTACACTGTAACGTTGGGGGGTAGCAGGTCCGAAGTGGGGCAAACAAAAAGAAGACAAAATCATCGATTCGGGAAAATCCTCTTACTGAAGACAACCAGGGTTTAGTACAATGGCCTGTGTGGGATAAAGCAAGTGTAGACAAATCCTTTTTTGATGGGATTATTAAATAATATTGATCACTGTAGTGATGCCTCCTATTTTATACAATTCAGGTAGTCAATTATAGAGGGACGGGTATATCATCGTGTCGAGTTTACTATATACAGTGTTCCACTCAAATGACTGATCAATTCAGACGCACCATTGAGCAATACACAGTGTGCAAAGGTTGATTCATTGTACACACTGTAGCAGGTGAAAAATAATCGTCTCTCCAACAATTTTTAGGCCTGGATCATTGTTCCCGGTACTAAAAGTTCCGGTCGATTCGGGGCAAAGCTTGGGTCGTCCGCGGCCGTTTTTATTTCTTGGCGAAAGAGATCTTCATGGCTGTCGTCGGGCTGATCTTGAAGCCCTGCAGCGCATCCTTGGCGATCCCCGCCTGCGTCTCGTTCTCAAACTCAACAAAGGCGATGTCGTGACGGCCGGGGACCAGCCGGACCTCCTTGAACCCCTGGAACCTGTGTGCGGAAACCAACATCTGGTTAATCTGACGTAAATGCAGACGGGGCCCTCCCTTACGCAGCCCGACTACCAAAATAATGTCATCATATATGCATCAATTCTTAGTGTCGAATCAGATGTGCTTCACATGATATCGCTACCCCTGACTGGCAGGCTTATCCAGTTCTTAAAACCCTCCCATGCAAACATACATTCTGAGCCATGTTGTTGTATGGGTCAAAATCAGTCAAGGTGGTTGTTTTTGACCCTCCGGCCATAGTACAAAACCACATGTAATCTGATCATGTCTGTGTAAAAGTATAGCAGGGGAGGTGGAAGGAAATTTTGACTGATTTTGACCTTTTAAATAGTAGGAGGATTTTAATCCTACAAGTTCAAATTGCACACAAAAATACGTCTTTAAAAGTGAACAAAGAAAACTGGCATGAGCAGGATTTGAACCTGCAACCTCCGGAATACCGAACTTCCACCAACTGAGCTATCTTGCCCTATGTTGGCAGTCTCCCAAATTGTCAGTATCTTTGTCAGAAGTCAAACTCATAATGCCGTATAGCCAGGAATCGCGCCCCAACTTTTTATGATACAACCTGGGAAGCGACATTGTGGGGATCACACAATGAGGATACGACTATTTTTTTACTTCTACCGTCAAACAAACCACAAGGGAAACTGACAAGGTAAATTTGAATGAATTTACAAAGAAAACTGGAAAATTTTGGAATACAACCTATTGCAGTGATGAATCAGCTGCAGGATGGGATTTATAACTCCTGCTTATCAACAATCTTGATTACGTTGGGTGCAGGTTCAAGTAAAAAAAAAAATAATAATTTAAATTAATTTAAAAAAACAAAATAAATAAAAAAAAATAAAAAATTGTACTTACTGAGTGAAGAGCATCTTTAGCATGAGCTCGCTCGTCTCGGCCGGGAGATTTGTGACAAAGAGGATGGAGTTGGGTTGGTCGGGCAAAGCTACAGCTACAAGAAAGATTCAAACAAGACAGCACACACTGATTGTTAGTATAAAGTTGCAGACCGCCGCATCAGGAAGCCTCAGTAAAGAAAGTTTGTTTGAAAACCCTAACCCCCTAATGGTTCACCAGGACTACCCTGCTAAATCTAACAAGAGTCCAACGGTGACTCATGTGAGTTTCCTGCTCAATCCAACACCGTCCAACATGCCAAGTTGTTTGGTAACTAAAAGTAAAAAATGACTTGCCTGCTAAATCCAACAGAATTGAACTATGACATATTTTTTTATGAGTGTACATGTTGCTGTTCAATCCAACAGGGTCCAACGGGAATATCAAATTGTTGGATCCTGTTGGGTTCAGCAGGGTTAGAGAATGTCCTCACTGGCCTAATGGACCGCCAATAATAATTCATCTGGGAAGAAATCAACACGCAAACAGAATGAACAGGCAAATTTTTTGTTTATGCAAATTGCCCATCACAAGGCCAAAAAGGCCACTCGAGGTGTGGGCTACAGAGGAAAGTGTGGAAGAACCAGCCCCTCGCACTGAAACAAGACAAGATAATCTAATCGCTTCACAGTATGAATAGGGTCGGGATGGGTAACTAGTCCACTGCAAGGCATTAATAATGCCTCTACCCATATTAAGCGTAGAAGTGCTATAGCCCAGGACTGGGTTCGAACCCCGCAGCCCACGAATTCAATTCTCCAAACCACTAGGTCATGGCACTTTCACAAATGACATTATAAGTTGTTGACACATTGATTACAAATTCACGCATGTCCACAACACGCCCACCCCATCATTACACTGGTCCAACAGACACCAAAATCAAAATAGACTAGTGGGGTGGTGATTTTTCTTCCAAACAATATCCAGTCTTGTTGACTTGACTTGCTGACTCGGACTCGAGTCAGATTCGAGTGGCGATTTTTTTTACTTGAAACTTGACTTGACTTGGGAAAAAAATGACTTGGGACTTGACTTGAAAGAACATGACTTGCTGACATTCAAACTTTTGCTAAAACAAACAACTTTTGGGCGTACGCACATATCAGTTGAAAAAATGCCAAGCCTACAGCGCATTGCAAGCTGGGTGTCCAGTACATGTACGCATGCAGGGCTGCAGCACTAGACGATTGCATGGAGAATCGTCTAGACGGCATGCCAGGTTGATTTTGTACAGTGCATGCGTGCCAGCCTATGTGTAGTCATTTGTCATTGGAATTTGAATTTACTAATGTGCAACAATTGACTTGAGACTTGGTACTTGACTTGAAAAAATTTGACTTGGGACTTGACTTGACTTGAATTGACTTGGAAAAATTGACTCGGGATTTGACTTGAGAAAAAATGACTTGGTTACAACACTGACAATATCACATTTTCTTTACCTGAATCTCGGATTTCACTCTAAATAAATGACGTTTGTCCCGTTCATTTTCATTCAAAACACTTTTCTTTTTTCAATAATTAACAAGTTGGGTTTAAAACTGTACAATAAAGTTATCACACCTGCACAGAATGGTATATTTGGATAGACTGATTTTGAAAAGTAGTCTGGTCCAGTTGATCACTTGGGTCACTACCCCATGTGCTACTGGGACTCCCATCAATATACTCTAGCGTAGGGGTGTGCATCGGAACCGGGTACCCGAATACACGACCGTTCATGTCAGGAATCGGTTTCAGATTATGGAATCGAGTACCCGTACAACTTTACATTATCACACAGTAACTTACAAGAAAATGAAAAAGGAAAGGTTTTAATTGTTATTTGTCGGGAATTTTCAAAATTAAAACCCCGACTACATGGGAAACCAGCACACGTCAGATTTCATGTTTATGACGTTCACGGAAGTTGACAATAAAGGGAATTTACCGGTTGTGGTTTTTGTAGTCTGGGTATGGATAGAGAGCCTCGACGAGACATAATAGCGTGCCTCATTCCACAATAAATACAACTGTATAAAGCTTCTGTCTTTTGTGATATGCCGGTGTATGCACGTGCCGGAACATGTAATGGCGGAGTAGTAGTGATCATGAGATTTTTCAGACTTTTGTCTGAAATCAGACTTTTGAATGTCAGAGAAAGACATTATTGCAACCTCCGGGATTGGAAGTTTTGGGTTGGGTTTCTTTAACGGGTACCCGGGTGCCCGTGTTTTTTTTTAATGGGGTACCCGGTTCTTTTACTACCCGTAAATGCACACCCCTACTATAGCTGTACCTAGATGTAGAACAGAAAGCTATGAATGCCTTGTTTGCCCATTCTGTAAGTCAGCCGTACATTAGTAGTGTTTTGTCTGCTGTTTGTACACCAACAGTCACATAGAGACCTGTCAGTAAGAAGCCTCCAACACAGCAGTTTGATCTCGCACTTTTACCAAACTCGACGGCCACGGGGTCAGGCCGGTGAGCCTGCTCAAGTGCTTGTATGACGACCGACTCTCTTGGCAAAGCCTCCAATATGAAGTTTACAAAATCTTGAAAACTTAACTGCACACACTTGGAGCAACTTACAGAGCTCGTATTAATGAAATTTTCTACCATAAGAATGTGCACAATTCGGTCAGGACCAACGAAAATTCTCATCTGAACCGGGTTCTCGTGTTAACCGAGCTCTTATTACCGAGAGTCGACTGTAGTGCCAAAGCTCCACAGTCCCGAATCCATCAAACTATAAACAAAACATGGTGTTGATTTTGCCGGGGTTTGGGAAGTTAGCGTCAAGTCCTGCCTACCTGGTGGTTGCTGCATCGGCATTAGCGGGGGCTGCCCCATCATATTCGGGGGCATCTGGCCCATCATGGGCGGAGGACCTTGACCCATGGCTGCCGCCATGCTGGCATTCTGCTTGGCGGCTTCCAGCTTCTTGCTCTTCTTGGTTGGAACTGCGAGGACGAGAAATAGGAGGACGTGAGCAATGAGGGGATGAGACGATGCAAGGATAAGAGAAAGCGATGACATAAAGATGATGTACAAATGATGGGACATGAACATTTTTAGGACATGAAAATGCATACCAAGGTGAGAGGACACGACAGTAAAAGGACAAAAATAAGCGGACGTGAAGATGAGCGGACGTGAAGATGAGCGGACGCAAAAGTGAGGCAACATGAAACCGAGAAGATGCGATAATGACATGGCATAGAAATGAGGACGTGAAAATGACATGGCATAGAAATAGGGCCGTGAAAATGACATGGCATAGAAATGGGGACGTGAAAATGAGAGGACGTGAAAATGAGTGGACATGAAAATAGAGACATAAAAGTGAGGGGACGTAAAAGTGAGGACGTGAAAATGAGGACGTGAGAATGAGGACGTGAAAATGAGGACGTGAAAATGAGGACGTGAAAATGAGAACATTTTGTTGAAAGGCTGGACGAGGCAAAGTTCATGAATGCCTTGTTTGCCCATTCTGTAAGTCAGCCGTACATTAGTAGTGTTTTGTCTGCTGTTTGTACACCAACAGTCACATAGAGACCTGTCAGTAAGAAGCCTCCGCACAGCAGTTTGATCTCGCACTTTTTACAAACTCGACAGCCACGGGGTCAGACCGGTGAGCCTGCTCAAGTGCTTGTATGACGACGGACCCTCTTGGCAAAGCCTCCAATATGAAGTTTACAAAAACTGCACACAACTTGGAGCAACTTACTTGGGACAGGATCGGGCTTTCTCTTCTCGGGTCGCTTCTCTCTCGGGACGAATGTCCCCTGCAGCTTGGCGACCGCGTCCGACTTTGACTTGGCATATTGTATTCTCTGAAACGAGACGACATGAAATACTTGAATTTTTCAGAGTGAACAAAGAAAACTGGCAGGAGCAGGATTCGAACCTGCGACCTCCGGAAAAACTGTACCGGCGCTCTACCAACTGAGCCATCTTGCCCTATGTTGGCGGTCTCCCAAATTGTCAGTGTCTTTCTCAGAGTCACTGTCAACATGTGCATGTTGTTGTCGCGTGTAAAGGGCACTATCACCGATACTGACAAGAATGTGAAAGATTGAAAGAATCAGTTTTCATGCCTGAAAGATTAGTAAAAAGTGGCCTGGCACTGGCAGCATGGGTGTGTGTGCTTTTCTTCTCAATTCATGAGCAAGTTCGTTCATTCATTAATCCTGAATGCATCGTCAATGATCCGTAAATGATTCATATTGACAGATTGGGCCTGATGACCTGGATCCTCCATTTTCCCCCAGAGGCAAAAATCCTCTTATGCCCTCAGTCCTGCAAAATCCTACGATGCTTCAACTTCCAAAGACCCTCAATCCTCCAAATTCCTCCATTTGGCAACGGGGATTTTGGAGGATTTGGGAAGATTAGGGTTTATGCAAAGATGTTTCAGTTGATTAAGCTGTGGTCAGATACTGAAGAGATGAATGTGCATATAGTAAAGTCTTGAACTAAAAAAGAATTTCCTTCATTAACACTAACAGTACTCAACCCATCAAAACCCAACAGCATGTTTGGTTGGAATCTGTTAGGATGGGTACTGGACCCCCAAACTGATAGTCCTTTACACTGAGTTTGGCATACCACCAGAATCAGAGTCCAACAATTTGTGTGTACAGTTTACCATATGGTGTTTGGATTTGCAAGGATAGGTATGGTTCCTAGTAAATTATACTAGCGAGTTAGGGTTAAAAACAGTTTGCTTTATGAACTTTAAACGTAAGTGGGACAACATCTTGGTGGATGAGGACTTACCATGGGTTTCTCATAGAAGGGAAAGCCCTGCATTGACCGCAGGGCGTTGGTGGCACTGTTGATGTCTTTGAAGACGACGAATGCCTGGCCCCTCATCTTGAGGGTTTTCAACGCCACGATGTCAAGGATCTGCCCGAACTGGGAGAAGATGGCATATAGCGACTTCTTCAACTCTGGAAGGGGTAAGGGCAGAGAAAGTTATGAAGGGAAAAAAAGCAAGCACAAGATGTCGTCTGTTGACGGGAAAGAGCACCTCAAGAGTTACCCTCAAGCAGGGGTCGAATTTCGGGTAGAAATCGACTAGACAGCAGGGCTAGTAGCACAAAAGTTTTACTAGACCGGAAGGTATTTCACAAGAACAATGGTAAAAATAAAAACACAAGAGTGTTTTGAATGAGTGTGCTGTTTCAATTTTTTCCCCTTTGCCGACCTTGTTGGGGTAGGGGTTAGAAATGCCGTTTTGATTGAAACTCCCTGCCTAAAACTAAAAATGGCCATTTCAGAAATTATGGGGCTTTTTCAGTTCGTTAGATTTAGAAAAAAATGAACTTCAGTGATAGCATTTCACGTAGTGTATAAAAAAATCACTAGACCTCTGGACTAGTTCGATCAATAGTTTATTAACCAATGCTCAAATTTGTAATAGGCCCGTCAAAGTCATTAGTGTGAAAGTTAAGATTACATATAGGCCTATAGAGCATTTTAAGTCGTTATTTTCTTGACTTGGTTTTCTTTTTTTTTTTTTTTTGGGGGGGGGGGGTCTTTTTTATCATCTAAACTCACCATCCTTTTTTATCTTCTCGTTCAAATTGTTGATGTATATGCTCTGGTTTGGAGGGACGTTCATTCTGGCAGTCAGTTCCTGAAATAGAAAGAAACAACTAACACCATTAACCCTAACAGCCCAAGCCTTTTTACTAGAATCCTTTCCTAACCACACAAACTCCAACACTGTGTAGTAAACCAATGGCACATTCTTTGTACTTAGACAAAATCAGGGCATCAAGTCCCATGCAAAGTGATGGTGCCAAGGCTCTACAGTACTCAATCACACAAAATTTAACACAATGGGGTGTTTGATTTTGGCAGGTTAGGGATGGTTAGGGTTAAAACCCTCCTGTGCACCTGGTCAAAATCGACCCAGCTGCTGTACAGATCAAAACCTATCAAATAACAGATTGAAACACACACAAACTGTGAGAGTTGGTGTTTAGAGTTTTTGATAGGCTGTGATAGTTATAAGTATAGGCTTAGCAGGGTTAAGATTCTTCCATATTGAGACTTTGAGGGTAAATACAAGATCTGCGACTGATGATGTATGGACACATTTGGAAATGTCCTAGGTGCTAGGACATGTAGGGATGTTGTACATAAAAATAAGAATTTCTAGGATACAAGTTTTCTACGTAACTTTTTCAATGGACACACGGATATTATTATGCCTACTGGTCTCAGTCCGAACCAGGTATTTTCCCTTTCTTTGTGCGTAAATAATTTAGCCAAGAAAGAGCTACTTATTTTGTCTGCAAGATCTTTTTTATATTTAATTTTGTGGCAATTGTGTAGTTTAGGGCCCCTCTTTAGGGCCCCTTACTCGTACTGTCCGCACTGGACTTATCGTCTCGGGAAAAAGTTACCTGGTCAGTTTTCCTGGGCAGCAGTTGCCAGGTACTAGAAGTAACCACCGGACACAGGAAAAGTAACTGAGAGGAAAACGTCCTAGGCTGTCCGCACTGCACTTAAAATGGGAAAAGTACCCATCGTCTCGGTAAGTTTTACCAAAAAAAGTCCAGCGCGGACAGGGCTATAGGCCTAGTATGACATTGACATGATGGCAACTATTATTTTTAGTATTTTTGGTGCGGTCATGCTATTTAGCGTCAACAAGAACAAGCGTCAACAAGCGTCAACAAACCCGATCAGCGTCAACAAGCTCAAAATGTAAATTTAAGCTTCACAAAAGCTAACGTTATACTTGTATTCAACAAACTCTCGCATCTCGTCTCGTATTATGTAAGCAATTGGGCACAATTGCAGAATACCCCGCCACTCGTATCTCCACGTATGCGGATACGGGGTCACTGTTCATTGCCCTCAATAATCTATTCACATACCCTTCCTCCATTGGGTTTTTTTTTTTAAGGGAAAATGGCGCCCTCTATCGCCCCGCAACACTCCATCCCACCCTGTATCCCCGTATCCGCGTATGCACCTCCCGGTAGGTGGATTGGACTTAGACCTTTTTTCAGAGCTTCCCATTCTGTCAGATTCCAGCCCCCTCGGAGGATTTTTTTAAAGGAAAAATGGCACCCTCTATCGCCCCGCCACACTTCATCCCACCCCGTATCCGCATATCCGCGTTTTTTAGGGGGTTCTTTCGGGTTGCGGGGTATTCTGCAATTACTCCAGAAATTGGGTGAATTCTCGTTCACAATCCCACATTACGAAATTTTATAACGACAAAATTACGATGAATGGGCTCCGCCATCTTTGTTTTCTCTTTTGCGCCTGCGCGATTTCACCATGTCCCCGAAAAACAAGATGGCTGCCGGGAAAAAGCACCGTTGATGTCGTACTTTTTCGCTTAAAAATCGCACCTTTTAAGATACTTTTAAATAATCATACTTCATAGGAGCCCAATAAATATTGTGAACAACATGTTTAAGCTTATTAACACTAACAAGTAACAGTGCTTTCACAAGTTGTCGACGCTTTGTTGACGCTTGTTGACGCTAAATAGCATGACCCTTTTTTGTGTCAATTACCGCCAATTATGCCACATGAAACTTCTATCAAAACAAATATCATTTACTGGAAGAATACTAGCACTACATAGCCATCAAAACTGTATCGGCGGATTGGTCTTATAAGATACAGATTATGGTGGATTACAATGAATATTCTTACCCAATGTCGGATGCAAAGAACACACACGCTTTGAAAACGTTGCCAATAGAGCGCCCTCTGGAGTTACACAAGCGCGCCTTTCAAACAAACAAGGGACCCCTCCCGCGGTCTTCCTACAAACACGGGATCGCTCCGTCTATTAATTAATGGAACGCTAATAGTTGACAACATGTAGGACCTATACAATTCATGAGGGATTAAGCATGATGGGAGCACTTCAAATCATTTCTGTTTGCCCTTTATTCTCTCTGGAATAATTAATTTGCATTAAAAACACGTTTTCCCCCCTCGGACAAAATAACTTTCGGCCGCCGCGAGAGGGCGTTAGCCGCGAACCGCCAGCAACAACTGGTTCGTGGCTATTCAGTTTGTCGTGATAACGCCCTCTAATTGCGGCGGCCGGTTATCGCATATATATACGTAACAACGTCTTGAACCAAGACTAATACGGCTGTTACATGAGAGCCAATGAGGAACTGACAGCTGCCTAATATGACTACATGTATGGTTTTATACCCCTATTGCAATGATCACAAACAAATTTTGTGATTTAACCTTGCCATTTTTTTAATTAAGAGTTTTAAAAAATGCCTCGAAAGAGCCAAAATAAATTTTAGGAGGCTGAGAATTGACTTATTGCGGTAGAATCGCGTGAAATCCATGAAATCAGCTACCATGTACATTAGTTATGCTTCGCGTACAAGTTCTGAAACATACTATTTATACCGGTATAATTATATTGCCGCACAAAATCTCATAGGGTTATCTAAGGGGTCGGGCGTGGTTAACTCGCAAACCGATTATCTCAAAATTAACTTACAAATTTCTCACATTTTTTCACGGACTTTTATGATTTGCTTTGTTATTTCTTTCTTTAGGCACACCAACTCTCTTATTTCCATTCTATTCGAGTGAGAATTCACTTCCACAGTCTGAAACTAGGGTCCAGACGTTTAAGAGTGAAATTCATTCAATCGAAAAGATCGAATTTTCACTCGAGTCGCGACTGAATTGGTTCTTTTGATAGAGTATTCAATCTAAAAGTGATTTTCAATCTAAATCGTCTAGTCCCTAATTTCACTCTTTGGGATTTAGAGAGAACCACTGACGAGGTGGTGGTAGCTGGTAACCCGGCCAGAGATCTTTCTTGGAATTAAGCAGTGACACGGATTACGGTTTATGGCGGTAGTAAATGGCGGGGGACCAGGGAGTGTTCACCATGACCGCGTTCGATTACTTATCCCACGCTTTACTCGTGAAAGCGCGAGCCCGTTCGATTTAGCTCTCACGTGACTTCTCGCGCTTACTCGGGCTTGGCCCTACTAACCGACTCGCCGAGCCGGTTAGTAGGGTAAGTATCCCATAAGGCCATGCTAAAAACATGGCTGCCACGCCTGGCGATGCGCCAGCGGTGGAAAATTAATTTAAAACAGCGACAAATATTTATTTCCAAATTGAAATTACTCTGGACGATTGACGTAAATGTGTACAATTTCAAACCAATCCACTTTAAAATGGGGCTCCGATTCCGTCTGTCCATCAATCAAGGCAGATTCATGACAATTTTAAGTTGCTTCAATTCTTTTAAATATATATCACTGGAAAGAGTAAACAAAAATAGAAATAAATTGAGCGGTCAATGGTCATGATAGGTTAACCATATGAAAAGCTATGTATTTTTGTTGATTTAATTTTTGGTCATTCTGGAGGACAATTTCAGTTAAAAAGTTGTGACCATATTGCTAAATTGCTAAAAAAAAATTATTGAAAATTTGAGCCTTATGCATTTCTTATCAATTTGTTATAAAAATAATTATATGAGTCGTTTAAAATAGAAACAATTAACAAACACCAATTATTTGTCAATAAATGATAACAAAACATTTTTTTTTTAATTATAAGCTGGTCACAGCGCTGACAGAAAGTTGGGCATCGCAAATAGCGCCACCAGGCCTACAGAGATGTTGTCACTGGCCGCGTTGACGTCACTCGAGTGACCCGAGATCGTTCGTTTACTCTAACGTACTACGCATGTGCAACTTTCCCCGATTTGGGAGGCACGAGTAAGCGCGGGTAAGTAATCGAACACGCTGGTAAACATGAGCAGCCCGTCGGGTACCTGCAACCTTGAGGAAACACTCGCGAGAAAATCCTCACCGGACACGGACTAGACCCGAACATATACCCAGATGTCAATCGGTATAGAAGATAATAACAAGCTTCAAAAAAAATTACAGATGGCATACAACACTCGTTTTATTTTTGTTAAATTGTGTCAGAGGATATGAACGTAATAATTGCTTCTAAAAGATGGTACTACAACTCAGCGGTATTTTATACAACATTGAGCCCTGACCGTTCATTTGGCCCTTCTATTGAAAAATTGTGCTCTAGGCACTTGATATGATTCAAATGAGCAAAATATTGCGGCATTTATTTCATCTTTAGTGTCTAAAGTGTCAGTTTGTAGTTGCCTCGCGTGGATAGAACTTAGTCAGACAATTTTTCCCCATTAAAGGTAGTCGTATATACGACATTTGCTTTTGCTGTAATTTTAAGAAATGAATGGATTTTGGGGTAGTGTTTTAGAGCAAATACTGTAACACTGACCTGTTTTGAGTGCATAGATGCAAGGAAAACAAAGAGAAAAAAATGCTGTTCTTGTAGTCTGGTTCCCTGGTCCTACTTCAGACAAACGGGAGCAATTTATAGACGTCATACAGGGAATTATCAGGTCTGAACTATAGACTATTCCAACGATGGTCGGCCGACCATCGCTGAAAATTGATACAAAAATTCCACTTTTCTTGAAAATGACAGCACACCAGGTGTCATGATTTTAGACCGCATTTACATGTACTTACATAAGGTAATTGTATTACATAATAATTCAGTAGTTTTATATGTTTTATGTTTGCAAATGTTGTAAAACCTATTACCTTTAAGTGTAGGTGTTGCTAACTTCCTTGAGTCAGTGCGCAAACTCAGTAGGCCCTCTTCAAATGGCACATTGGTAAACGTAAGGGTTGGGGTTTAGCTTAGGGTTTGAGTTATGGCTGGGATGGGTCTGGGGATATTCTTTTGCACAAAAATGCTTGCATTAATTGCAAAATCACAAATGAGTAGCATTTACATCATGGATAAAGAGTCGGATATGCATGGGAGTCGGATATTCATATGACACACAACAGACACTAATGCAAAAGGGCATGTATCAATATGTTGTTTATTTATCATACCCTTCAAGGTTGAGTTTCCCCGTAGATGCATCTTTTCCCGCCTTGAAAATCACCCTGACGGGCAGCAAAGCGGCTAGCCGCATTGAGCTGGCACGTTTTGCTTCGCGTCCAATGGTGAACTACATTAAACGACCGGCAAGCATCGTCGAAAAAACATTCAGCAGCGCAGTAACGAACCCCGTCAACCGGGAATTCGTTGTAGGTGTGCCCGGTCAGACACGCCGCCAACAGCCGCCAAGGCCGGAGGGGGACACCTCTCGGCAGCCTGCATAACGCCGGCCAATGATTGGTGCAGTAGTTATCGCCCCATCCCTTTGTGGGTCGGTATACCAATGCGCAGTGCTCCCCCGGCGACAAGTTGTTGGGCTCGTTTCCCACCCAACCCAGGTAGCTAGGCGGTTGAGATTGCCCGCTGCAGACCCAGGCACCCTCGGTGAGTTCGTCGTTACAAGCGATCCAGACTATAGCGAAGTTCCCCCCTTGAAAATAGCCATTCCCCCCGTTTGCCCCGTTTGCCCCCCCCCCCCCCACCCCCTCTAGGAAGAGCCTGGCTACGCCACTGCTACTCACACTGAAACAAGACAAGATAATCTGATCTCTTCACAGTATGAATTGGGTTGGGATGGGTCACTAGTCCACTGCAAGGCATTAATAATGCCCATAATAGGCGTAGAAGTGCTATAGCACAGGACTGGGCTCGAACCCACAACTTGCAGAATTGCCGGCAGACCACGAATTCAATTCTCCAAACCACTAGGCCTAGGCCATGCACGGCACTTCCACCGTGCACTTCCACGGCACTTCCACGGCACTTCCACGGCACTTCCATTATACATTTAAAGTCCTGTGCATGCTCATTTTAGATTTGATTCACAACTTTGGTGTGAATTTGGGATGTGTTTGCAGGACTACGGTGTAAGTAGACCATTAACAACCGAGAAATATTTGTTCTTAGTCATGGAACAGCGCTGTCAACTACACTATAGTTTGGACATTAGGAGATATATTTATTTGTTTTATTACATTTCTTTACCCAGGGTGTGCCCAAACAGTTTAAAACTGGGGCCCGGCATACATTTTTAATTATAAATCAATAATTACGCACTTAAAAATATTTACACAAATACAAGACTACACCTATAAGACAACAACATGTCAGTTACCATGTCTCACTAAGTAAAGTGTCTTCCTAATGGTGTATTAGTCATTTACTGAATATTTTGTTACACAAATCCCAGATTAAATTAGATATTGGATATTTATTCAAGCCACATTAGCGAGTACAAACACCTCGTTATCTGTAAATTGCCAGTCTCACATTACCACTTCCTTCAGCTATCAGTTATCTTGCATATTTAAGGGGTGTTTTTACACTCGGGTTTAAAGGTAGTGTACATGATTGGTCATTGTTGAAATTTTCAGAAATGGGCGGATTTGGGGGTTAGTATTTTTATAGGAAATATCGTTCCACAGATCTGTTCAAAGTTTTGCGTTGTTGGATGGCGAAAAAAAGAGAGAAAAACGGCGCGCGGATGGTAGCCTTTAGTCAAGGCGCGCCTGGACGCGTGACGCGCCACGAATGCCAGCCATAGATATAGAACTTTAATTCTATATCAATGATGCCAGCATGTCCGGGGCTCGCCTTGACTAAAGGCTACAGAGCTGATTTCCAAAGATTTCCAGCTGGAAATCGTTGGAAAATGATATAAATTTCTACTTTTCTTGACAACGACAGCACACCTGGTGCCATAATTTCACAGGATGATTGAGACTACTATATTAACCTACAATCTAGTAAGGTATTTCGTAATAATTCAGTATATAAAAATGGAGGATTACCAATAGTGTACACTACCTTTAAAGTCGAAGCTAACAAATCACCTCATCTATGAAGCTCCATTTCTGAGGCTCAGAATAAGCCACTTCTCTCTGCGGATTACGTGCTACCATTATAAAATTGTGCTGTCGTGTAATGTGATCAGAAAACCAATTTGAAAACGCGAGCTCCTTGCTGTTATTCTTACTTCCCAAGGTACCTATAGTATAATTTCCCTGTGGTCATAGGAAAATCTCTGCTTTGTGAATCATTTCAGTCGTGATAGATAGCTGCGATCGGAAAATCTCCAAATCCAGATACATGTATTGTTTTAAAGTACACTGTTGCGTACAGCCGTTGTATTTGTTTTGTTTTGTTTTGTTTTGTTTTGTTTTGTTTTGTTTTGTTTTGTTTTGTTTTGTTTTGTTTTGTTTTGTTTTGTTTTGTTTTGTTTTGTTTTGTTTTGTTTTGTTTTGTTGTTCTGTAAGAAGGTTAAATTTGGTCCTCTTTCAGTTTAGAAATAATTGATTCTGCCGTCGGAAATGTTCAGGGTCGCTCCTTTTTTTACACATTTCCCCCCAAATTATAGAGCCGAGTACACAAATGTGCGTACCACTATAAAAAAGGTCATTTTGTAACTTGTTCTCAGCCGATTTTTATACTTAGCGTATATATTTTCTCAAGAATAATTGGGCCCTAGTTGAAATTGGAAATTCGTGAGGTTGCTCAGCACACGATTTTCTGCTAACGAACCGTATTTCGTAGAAACCGTATAAGCAATGGAAAAAGAAAAAAAGCTCGCTATACAAATCTCGGAGAAGAATTTGCTTCATCCAATAACGCAGCAATAGCATTTGGCACTTAGTCGTCACGGTAACGGCACTACTTTTCTGCTCAGTTAGCTGCCAATTGTTGCAAATTGTAGCGCTAGATCTAAGCTATCCAGATTTGGTTCATATTCCATGCATATATTAATGAGTAAAGCAAGTCCATACCCCGGGGAATTTCACAGGCAAGAAGCAGTCCACACGGAAAAATGCACACACAGGGTGGCCGGGAAGAAAATGTTTGCGAGGTTGAAAATTGTCTCGACATTTTTTTTTTTTTTTTTTTGTAGGTCGCAATCTTTTTTAATTTGTTTAATTTTTTTATTTTAATTAATCATTCAAAGAACAAAGAACGCAATGATTACAAAAATCACAAAGCAATTACAAGAAAACAAGCAATTGAGTGATGATTACGAATTTAGAGAGGAGTACCAGCAGCTAAAAAAGTACCGTACTGATGAAAAGATGCCAGCCATGTAAGGAAATTAGGAACAAGATTGGGATTATATATGTACATGCACATGCACAAGAAAGCAAAGTTCGAGTTAAAAGCTAAAAGACAACTTTTTGTAATGGAGAGTCAGCGTTTGCCTTCTTTTGGCAATAATTCTATATTCAACATCTTTCTGGTTTCTTAAAAACAATTGCAAACCGGTGTAGGAGGGCCTCAAATTTTGAAATCTACATCTGTAAATAAAATATTTGGCACAAAGAAAAACACATGTTAGGAATTGACTATTGGGAAAACCAAACATAATTTCAAATTTGCCAATATTAATGTTGCCTTTAAGTTTGGAATTGATGAATAATTTGAGCACCTGAAATAAAACATTGTGGCTAACACAATCAAAGGCTTTTTTAATATCCAACAAAAGAGTACCACCTGGCAAATTATGCATGGCATCAGTATAATCAATGATATCCAAGATTAACCTGACATTGTCACTAATATTCCTACACTTTAAAAACCTGATTGATCATAGTGAATAAGATCATCAAGATGCAGTTTTAAACGATAAGCTATTGTCTTAGCAATTAGTTTATAATCAACAGTCAATATAGAAATAGGTCTATAATTCTTAATTCTAAGCAAATCTCTGTCTTTCTTTGGGAGCAAAGTAATAATGCCAGTTCTCTGAGATTAGGATAAACAGCCAGTATCATAGGAGTAATTCAAGGAGTTAACTAATAAATCAGAAATGTCCTTCCAAAAGACTGTGTAAAATTCAACAGGGAGTCCTTCTCGACAGGTTTTAACTCGGGCTCCACTAATCACGAGTGCGTGAATACCAGCTGATTTTATAGCCGTCATCAATGCGCGCAGTGCAGTATGGGACGAGGATAAAATAGAACGAAAAGTAGTATGCGTGTTATTCAATCTGACAGTGCGCGCACGAGAACACCTTTCTTATTCCTTGCACTAACTGTAATAGACGTCGACATGTTGCGAAGACTGAATTCAAGAGTTCGTCTTAAATTACTCATCACGCTGTTATACTGGGTCTTGGCGTCTGGCGGTAAGAGTACATTTCTTTTGATTTGATATAGGCCTATTTCCCTCCACATTTCAGTATTGTGTTGAAATGTCCTTTTAATTTGCAAATTAGCTCGTGTTACTTAGCCTACCCTGTACCGGTATGTTATAACTCAACCCATTATCAGGGTAAGTTGGTAAAATGTTGTATCTCAGTGGCGGATCTACGGGGGGGTTTTGGGGGTTTAAACCCCCCCCCCCCCCCCCCCCTTGGGCTGAGAAAAAGAAAAAAAAAACATTGTCGGGTGTCGAAAATTCGGCACGCTGGGGTGTGTAGGCCAATCACCTCAGGTAAACCCCCCCCCCCCCCCCCCCCCCCTTGGTTAAAACCTAGATCCGCCCCTGTATCTTCTTTAAGTTGTTCATTTAAACGTAGTGTACATGATTGGTCATTGTTGCAATTTTCAGAAATGGGCGGATTTGGGGGTTAGTATTTTATAAGAAATATCGTTCCAATGACCTGTTCAAAGTTTTGCGTTGTTGGATGGCGAAAGAAACGAGAGAAAAACGGCGCTCGTTTTCAACCGTCGGGCGGATGATAGCCTTTAGTCAAGACGCGCCCTGAATGCCAGCATGTCAGGGGCGCGCCACATGTCTATGTAGCCACGCGTGCTTTGACTAAAGGCTATAGGGCAGTTTTCCAACGATTTCCAGCTGAAAATCGTTGGAAAACGATATAAATTTCCACTTTTAATCTTGACAACGACAGCACAACTGGTGCCATAATTTCACAGGATGATTGAGACTACTATTAACTTACAATCTAGTAAGGTATTTTGTAATAATTCAGTAAAAAAAATTGGAGGATTACCAATCGTGTACACTACATTTACTGCATGTTACCATCGCGATCGTAAAAAAAAAATCGATCGGTGTAAGATTTTGAACTATTCAGAAACAGTTAATTGTGACAGTGATACGTGTTGTTGCTGTGACCCGCCCATATTTATAGATTGATTTTGCGTTTTATAATCCTGTTGTTGACGACATATTTAGAATATACTTCAAAAAGGGAAATAACAGAAAAAAAACCAAGGGCCTGTTTGTTTCACACGAATCCGGATCGCACCAGATTCCGCCTAGTGGATGGAGCGAACCAGCGGCTGGATCACTGATCGCGATCCGGATTCGTGTGAAACAAATAGGCCCTAAAGCCACGTTTACACATAGTCGATGCCCAGACGATCTGCAGACGATATTTATAAATTAGAAATTCGTTTCTCTTCGCGTTTGATCGCCCCAGAACTTTTGGAAGTTTTGCCTTTTGCCATTTTCAAGTGAATTTGACAGCAGGTCTGGACATCTTCAAGAAAAAAAGACAGAATGATTGCACTTGGGTAAATCGGCGCTATTTATATTCAAAGCGTTAGGGTCGTGTGGCACCTCGTGATGAACCGCCAGGAATCGCAGTCAACCGCATGCAAATCTTCCTAATTCGCGTGAACACCGCGGAGGGGGGGGGGGGGGGGGGGGGGGGGGGGGGGGGGGGGGGGTGGTGTCCGTCTGGAGTCGTCGCGGGAAACGCCTTAATTCGTCCTGATCGTCAGGAACCGCCCAACAAACCGTGTCGAACTGCGCGGGAATCAGGTGGATGTCGCCTTCATTCGTCTTCATCCGCGAGGGACCGTGTGTTGAGTCGTTCCTCATCCGCGTGCAATTCGCCCTCAGTCGCCACAGATCGCCCGCATTCCGCGTGAAAAATTAATGACCTCTCCCTGGCATCGTGTGCAAAAAACCAAACAAAAAAGACATGCGAATCGAGACGAATAGCAGCGAAAGAAGACGATTTAGGCGAATGGCAACACAGAGCCCTCGCGAACCCAATACAACTCAACACGGATGATGGCGATACCAACCGGTTGAAATGTTAAGACGAATCCCATGCGAGTCAAAATTTAATTTTTAAACATGTTTGAAATTGTTCGCAATTCCGACCTGGCGAATAAAGAAGAATGGACACGGTTCAAGACGACCCCACACGGTATCCAAACGATGCCCACAAGGTTCAACACGGTTGGACACGGTTTTTAAATAATTTCCAAATTCGTGTTTATCGCGTGGCCGCGCGTGGCAACTCGGCTATGTGTAAACGTGGCTTAAGTCTCCAATTCGATTTGCTCATAATCATGCTACACGCCACATCGGGTTGATGTCCTTTGGCACGTATGAATGACTTCCAGTGATCGTCAGTTGCTTCGGAAATATTTCTAGGTCCGTGATGGTTTCTGTCGGTCGATAAAATTATTCCTGGTTTCAGTTGGAATATCTATTCAAAATTGCATAATATGGATGTTCAGTCACGTTTTGCTTTTATGCGTGAATATTTTATCGTGTCATGTTGGCTGAAGTCGATGTATTGAAGAAATTGTGGTAATGCCAGTTTAATGTGATAATAAAAACTGCACAGTTTACTGGTAATTTAATTATCACCACAAGATTTGCTCATTTAAAAAAACTGTACACACACGATCAATGGGCGGCGATCCGGGGACGGGAGGGGTGGACACGTCCCACCAATATTTTTGTGGGAGGGGACGGCTATGGCAGTGTCCCCCAATAATTTCCCCCTTGTCATATAAATTCTAGGGCCCCGTCCCTTCCATCCCATCCAACCTGACGAGAAATCGCCGCCGCTGCACACGATCACGTTTATTGGAGATATAGAAAGATATTTTAAAGACACAATGGTAACAACTACAAAATTTTGGGCACAACGGTGCATGATTATGGATTCGGAAATGTTCCTTTCGCTGTGCTTTTCAAAGCCCCGAGTTACAAGAATATAGCTGCGAGTATTAAGTTCTCCTCGGTTATGAGAGAGACTTGGGATTGCAGGTAAACACCATGTGAAATATATCTCTTCTAGGAAGAAGTGTGGTTCTGAAAAGCACCATTACGCAGTGTCAACTGTGCATCCTCATCTTGCAAATATACGGCTACATTGGTCGAGAAGAAATTGTGCTCTGAAGTCACTTGTCTCGTTCGATTAATCCTGCCCCTCTGCACTTTGAGTTATAAACAAGACTCTGCAACGCGACCGTAAAAGCACTCTGTTTGCCAAATATCGTGCATTGTCCACACAGCCTTTTTCACTTCAATTACGTGCTTTCCGCGGTGGAGCGTGCCCTATTTAACATGTACGACAGGCAGTTTAAACTCAAGTTGGTCACCCCATGGAGGAAGGATACCCGTGCATGACTGCTCCAATAAATGAAGGAAAACCTAAGAATTATATGAATTACCGTCGATAAAGCACACTCTAAGAAAAAAATGGTTTTGAGATGCATTTCAAGCAAAAGACTTCAACATGTCCAAAGAGTCGCACTGACCCAAATGTTGAGTCCATGTCAAAACAAATTGCGTGTTTGTTCAAGCATTATAGGCTGCAGACCGCGCAGCATTCTGGATGATTTAAATATTTGATTGAATTAATTTGAGGGACCTTGAAAATAGTATGTAGCCTACGTTTATATTGCAGTATAGCCTACACATTTGCCCGGAGAGACATGGGCGAAGTGACCCAAAATATACTCCACGTCCCTTCATAAAAATGAGCGCATAAAAATTATATTAGCATAGGTTAGGTTATCATTCTGCTGTAATTTTCGAAATAAATGGATTTGGGGGTTAGTATTAATAGTAGTCCGTGCTAGCAAATACTGTAGGCTAACACTGACCTGTTAAAGATTTGTGTGCATAGATGCTGGGAAAACAGAGAGAGGGAAAAAATACTGTTTTGTAGTCCTGGTTCCCTGACCATACGGAGCAATTTATAGACATCAGGGAATTATCAGGTCGGGGAACTAGACTATTTTCAACGATTGTCCCGGCCGATAATCGCTGGAAATTGATACAAAAATTCCAATTGTTTATTATTCTTCGGTATAGTTTATTTATGATGTTTGCAAATGTATAGGCCTATTAGTTTAAAAGAAATTGTGAGCTTTCCAACGAGACCATTCCACGAACAAAAAAAATCGACTGGACGACTTCAAGTAACAGCTTTACTAGTTTTAAATAGCGAATCAGGAGAGACCCCAAAATCCCTACAAGTATATGTATGTCCAGTCTTCGCGCGTATAATAAACAAAAAAAGCAACTTGGAGCAACAGTTCTTATTTCTGTTCAGGGAGTAATGTTTCTTCCATTAATTGAGGGACTCAAGTCAGAGCAGGGATCCAAAGCTTCAACCCAAGTTGCAGAGTGTTCGTCTACCCATTTGTCGATGTATTTGTTCCTTGCTTGGAATAAATACTCAGACTTTTAGAGCCTGCAATTTACTATCTCTCGCCCCCCCCCCCCCCCAAAAAAAAAAAACACCGGTCAAGGTTTCTGCTCTTGACGTGCGAAAGTGAAAATTTTGGTTGTGAGTTTTGCACCGCCCCGGAGATAGATGGCGGGGGCACTGTGGCTACTGCAGTTTGGGCAGCATGTCAATTAAATGTACCAACCGGGTCAGCATTTCGCCACAGTGTTGAAGGTTATATCTTTAATTACCACGGCTTTGTAATTAAAACACAAATTAACCTTTAAAAGCTTGCAATGACAGGAGAAATCATTAGAAGCCATACACTGAGCCTACTTATATACACTCTAAAAACTGTGTTTAGCAATTAAACACAATCTTGCTATCAGTTTGTAAACATGTTTAGAAGCTAAACATTATACGTGTCCAATCAATGTTCAGTGGCTAAACATTATCGCTAAACATGTTTAGTATAACGTGCATGTTTACATACTGAAAAGTGTTTAGAAAAGTGTTTAATTGCTAAACACTGTTTTTGCAGTGTAGAATTTTAGGTAGGCCGGTTGTCTTTTTTTTTAGCAAGTGGTTTGTGGTGGGGGAAACATTGCAGTTTTTACCACAATATTTTTGGCGCCAACATTTTCCTGAAGAAAAGAAAATACCTCGTTTTCCCCCGGAAATATATTAAAAAGCGGGGGAGGGAGTAAGTGCCAGTTGCGGAGTAGTGGTGGCGGTTTCGATTTCTAAAATAGAAACAAAACGGCAAATGTCGTGGGGGAATTTCACTCTTTTTGAGTGGTTTGTTGGAGAGTGAGTTTTTCGCTCTTTTACATTTAATATAAGAGAGTATGAGTGATCTTTGCAATCATATCAATTTTGAAAGGGACACTTGTTACGGCCCATTATGTCCGCAAAAAGCGTGCGGACATAATGGGCCATGCGGACATAATGGGCTGTAACAGACGCTTTTTACTGGCTAATGGGGCTCCTTCAAGGCAATTAATGGCCCCTTTCATTTTTCTACCCCCCCCCCCCCCCCCCAGGTTACCCGGATTGTTTTGACCCAGATACCCTGGAGTACCACGGCAGGGAAGCCCGTGCCTGTCCCCAGGTGGGAAGCTGCGGGGCGTGCCTGCCCTGGAGCAACGTCACCGGCCAGGCGATCGATCCTGCAGACTACCCTGACGAAGGTAGGCAAACAAAACATCGGCGTAAATCCTTTAAGCCGATAATCCGAGGTGCCATTTAGATCAACGATAACGTGATAAGTCTGCAGTAACTGGGGGCCACTGAGCTAGCGTTCTTTTTTAACTGTTAATTGTTTAGTCAATTTCTATTTCAACGTTAGTTAAGGTTTGGTGGCAGAGATTGTAAATTTGAGTGAAAAAAGTAGCTGCGCTGCGCTCTTTGCAATGTCACACCATAGTTTTGGCAATGTATAATTTTTGCAATGTCGCACCATAGTTTTTGCAATGTAACACCACAGTGTTATGATGTCACATCATAGTTTTTGCAATGTCAAACCGAAGGTTTTGCAAATTCACACCATAGGTTTTGCAGTGTCACACCATAGGTTTTGCAGTGTCACACCATAGGTTTTGCAATGTCACACCATAGGTTTCGCAATGTCACACCATAGGTTTTGCAGTGTCACACCATAGGTTTTGCAGTGTCACACCATAGGTTTTGCAGTGTCATACCATAGGTTTTGCAGTGTCACACCATAGGTTTTACAGTGTCACACCATAGTTTTTGCAGTGTCACACCATAGGTTTCGCAATGTCACACCATAGGTTTTGCAATGTCACACCATAGGTTTTGCAATGTCACACCATAGGTTTTGCAGTGTCACACCATAGGTTTTGCAGTGTCACACCATAGGTTTTGCAATGTCACACCATAGGTTTCGCATTGTCACACTATAGGTTTTGCAGTGTCAAACCATAGGTTTTGCAGTGTCACACCATAGGTTTTGCAGTGTCACACCATATGTTTTGCAGTGTCACACCATAGGTTTTGCAGTGTCACACCATAGGTTTTGCAGTGTCACACCATAGGTTTTGCAATGTCACACCATAGGTTTCGCAATGTCACACCATAGTTTTTGCAATGTAAGAAACATTTACTACTTATGACAACTCAGTGCAGACTGAAACTGGAAAATAACACCGCGGTCGTGATTTTTTAAAATGGAAATTTAAAACCCTCTTGTGTGTCAAAATTTTTCGAATGGCATCTTACTTGATCTTCTCAATCACCCCGGATTAGCGACATGATATGGATCTATATGTGGCACCAGGAAACAAAATCAGACATAAGTTAGACATTTTGAAAATTGAGATTTCCATTCCATAATAAAATATATAATGTAAGCTTTGTAATGGTGAACAAATTACTGTTATACGATATTTTGGTTTTCGAATAGAGCCGTAAATTCAGCCTTATTGAGAATAGAAAATAATACGTATAGTTTACACGATTTTTCGAAAGTACACCATACTAAAATGTCAAATTGTACACATTTAATGGTCTCAACACAAAAGCAAGCTAGGTACTTTGAATTAAATATGCTTTAAACTGCATGTATTTTGACAAAAACAGGAATCGTGATTTTTTGGGGTACGATTTTCATATAAATTGCAATTACTCAAAAATATGTAATGCGACTTAATGTCCGATTTTCCTTGCGGACGCCACATATATATATATGCTCTATCCTTGACTGGATTTATTAGGCACACCTTTCATGTTGCAGATCAGATAACGGTAATCTCAGATCGATTAAATATCCTCAAAGATTATTAAAGTACCTATGTTCTCAAGGGTGTATCTGTAGAGTTGTCAACAGAAATTGAAGTTATTAACCACTTGCGTACGGTTGACACAAATACGTGCAGATTGAAAATCGCCACCTGGCCGGTTGGCGTCTATACACGCCAATTTCTGCATTTTCAATCTATTATTGGGGTATTGTGTACGTTATGCTTGGCTGCACAAGCCTCTTGTTTCCGTTTCGCTTGGCTGCATAACCCGGCCTGGTGCCCCGGCGCCCCATGAAATTCCCGGTTTGACCCGGGTTCAAGGGGTTAAAAACTATTCGGATCTGTACTAACCTTCTTCGGGGCATTTCAACTCACCTCAGCTATGTTTCTGCCCGAGTAGTCCTAATAATTGCTCAGCTGCAGATAGGTAAATTCACTACCAGCTGACCAACACACAATTGTGCCATTCTCACAAGGGACCAGTCGGAAGTCGCATTCATCCGTTTTGAGCTACAGGCGAAAATCCATTGAGGGTCGAAATTTTCGATTTTCGTTTTATTGCTCAAAATGCTAGTTTATGTTAAAAAGGAAACATACTGTGTTTTCGTTGTTTTAATTTTAGTACAATAAAATGTTTTAAAAAGAGATAATCACCGGAATTTGTGTTTAGTTTTCTTCATAAGATTCGTTATTGTTCGCTTCGTGTATATCGCCATTTTGAATGCAATCATATCAAACTTGGGCCGTTTTCCAAACCCCAGCTTCGTCTCCGTCTTTGGCTTCGTTCATGCAGTTTGGCAATGGTGATGGAGCCGGAGATGGAGCTGGAAACGGAGCCTAAGCTGGGGGTTGGAAAACGGCCTACGTATCAATTTAAAGCTTGTGATCTAAACTCTTCATTGATTGGCCGATCTGACCGATATTTCCACAAATAAACCAATGAGAGACACTTTTACGAGATACCAAGGCTATACCCGCTAATCTTGAGCCGTTTAGCGATGCGGAAATGAAGGACAAACTTTATTGCTTGATTTCTACAATAGTGCTGGATCATGTAATAGAACTAAAATTATCATAACTTATTAAATACTGCTCCGATTTTAATAATTATTTCATAATTTTTGTCACAAACAAGAAACAAAGTTAGGAAATATATTTGTGTGAATATATTCTGCCGGATTTATTTAATTATTGTATGACATACAATAATTAAGATTGGTGATTATAATTTTAATTATAATTATAATTATAGTTATTGTATTAGCTTATTAGTGGTTGTATGAAATTTTGTGGAATTATGAAATCATGGCCGTTCAATAGCTACTTATTGAAGTTTGGGTTGTGACTTTAAGATACCCTGCACGATATGGGGGAAGGGGTACCCCCCCCCCTTTTTATCCCTATACCCTAAGCACACTCCAGATTATTGTTATCTAACACATCCCCCTAGATTTCTGAATAGAATTCCTGAGATTCCGGGAACACAATGACCAACACAAAAGAGGGTGGAGGTCCCTTTTCCCCCCATATCGTCCTTTATATGATTTCTTAAGGTTTACCTGACCTACCAGAGTAAACAATGAACCCTGTGTTCCTCACTGGACGAAACATGCAAACAGTTTATGCTGTACCCGAATGGTCGAGGAATGTCACTTGGGGAGAGTTTTAAGAATGGTTTGAGAATAATAGAATTGAGCTGGTCTTGGGGTTAATCCCAAGAACTATTTGTGGAGTAGTAAAATGTACCGTACGTTTTGGGGAGTGGCTCGCCATTGAGTAGCTTACTCACCGGCTCGACGACATCGGGGCGCTGAGGCCCTGAGTTCTGCTCTCCAATTTGGAAAAAGACCAACGGAGTAGGAGCTCAAGAGTGTTTGCCGGCCTGATGCCGACGATTTGAGAATACCTGTTTGGCAATGGTGTTTCCGAGTTCGCGTAAGTAATGATTTAATCATTTTAAAATTGCCTGATTTTTGAAAGCCTTTTGATTGCAATAAGGCAAATATTGAACGCAAGTTATTGGTATTTATTTCTAGTAAGATATCTGGTAAAGTTGAGATGTTGCACTGTTAAAAACGTTGGGTAAAACATAATTGGGAAACTGCTATTTACCCGACATTGGTATCAATTTACCACATTGTTGGTTAATTCAGGTAAAAATGGACCAATTATTCGGAAGAATTTGCCCAAGATTTTGGGTTGTTGACATGTTGCCAAACATTGGGAAAAATATCAACCCATTTTGGCCAACTTTTTTTTGAAAGTGTGGAATAGAAAACTATTCCGTGGTAATATAAATTAAATCACAGGGCTCTTTTTGGTTGAAACGGGGACACGCTTTTCACAGCCCTTCCATACTGAGCCGAGCCACCGGGCGCGTCGCGCCGACGACCGGGATCCCTTTGTGTTTGACGTCGGGCCGTCGACAACCCGTGCCAGATGTCTCAAATATTACCGACAAGATATGCTAAAGGAACATTTTGTTCCCCTTTATGCATGGCAGCGATCCCGGGGGACGGGGGACACGTCCTCCCGATATTTGGGGGAAGGGTACGGCTATTGCAGTGGGAAAAATTTTAATTTAATACCCCCCACCAAAATCGTTAAGGAACAGAAAATCTTGAAAAATAACCATCCACTTGTGTTCATAATTGTTTAAACACTTGGCACAATCTTTAATTTTGAGAAATCGTTGAGACATTTTAGTGTAATATAGGGGAAGAAAGTTTGTGTTTTCTGTGTTAGAAGTTCTTGGCACCATGTAAAGTCACTCAAAGTGTTCACATTCATGTTGATTTCTTCCTCAGTTTTTACAGATTTTGCTGACATAAATCTTGAAATATCAGGTTGTGCCACATGTTTAGACAGTTATCAAGAAGGGTTGGTTATTTTCCAAGATGTTGCTGTTCTTAACCGATTTTGGTTGGGGGGGGGGGGGGGGGGGTTATTAAAGTAAAATCTTTCCAAAAAATCCCGTATTTTTTACGTTGAAAAGCATGTAAACATTCAATTTGACTAACCGTAAATGGACTGCGCATTACATTTTACGGGCAAACCCGTAAACCATTTGAAGCAAGATATGGGACAGCGAGGGATCCCCCCCCCCCCCCCCCCCCTTTTTGTGTTGGTCATTGTGTTCCCGGAATCTCAGGAATTCCTTTCAGGTATCTGGGGAGATGTTGGGTAACAATAGTCTGGAGTGTGTATAGGGTGTATATATATAGGGACAAGAGGGAATACTCCTTGGCCCCATATCTTGTTGGGTATATACCACAAAAGGCCGCTCATTATATACGTAACAATATTGCACGACTATAATCAGAAAGGTCATAAAAATCGGGTTAAATTGCAGTGTTTCGTCCAAAAATACTTTCTTTACCATGTTCAATTCCACAATAGAATTTTGATTACACCATGTGAAGATTCTCAGTACAACTCCTTTCATTTTCAAATATTGAAATTGTTCATATGGGAAACCATGACTCTATTATGGTGGGATAGTCTAAGCTGAATATAAAGCTAAAGCACGACATCATTCAGTTTGTCGTCTTTATACACTCTACCATATTAACCCTCGGAGCCACCAAGGGACTGTAACAACATGACAATTAATTTGTTTTTTTCATTACATTTTTTTCCCGGCCAATAAGGGTGACACTCCATGTATTCCTCAATCAATGCTTCTAGTTTGAGGGGATTCCCCCTGGGGATTCCCCATTGAGAGCAATAAATTGAGAAGTACTGGCAGTGTGACCATGAACGTATTTATGGTGTGATTAATAAGCCATATGGAATTGTGTACAAACTTGATCCCTTTGTGTACAGCTACTCTTGTCGCTGGCTATCAAGGTTGGCAATCAATCACTGTTACTTTGACAGTTCCTTGGGTAAACCACAGCTGCTTCCAACCAATTGATGACCTGTAATGGCCTCGGGGTTGCTGGTTGGCTGGCTATAGCTGTCTGGCAGTCTGGCTGTATGGCAGTTATACATGGTTTGGGGCCATGGATTCCGACCTTCACTTTTATTAGTAAAAAAGAAGGGTGAACCAACATGTACATTTCCAGTGGGCTTGAATTAGTAAAATGTGGGCCCGGGACATCCATTCGACCTTTTCAAAGTATTATAGACTTGTATTCTGTCCCACAAACGAGGGTATATACGCGTAATACAAACGGACTGTCCAAAAAAAAAAAATCAACCGCGTGATTTTTTTGACATGGTGGCTCCGAGGGTTAATGTAGAAGTTTTACTTCCATTTAGTCTGGTTCCCACTTCATTCATTTCTGTTAATTTGAAGTTAGCTAATGGCAACCTAGCTTCCAGTACCATTTTTCTTAAACAAAAAACGGTGCCCGTAAAAAATGGCAGTATTTACAGACTTCAACCGTAAAAATATCGTAGACGGGGGGCCCTGCTGCACGCCTTTCGTTCGTAAATTGTACGTGCTATATTTTAGTGTACACAAAGATCGGCACACATTTTCAAAAATTACCCCTTTGTTGCCGGTGAGACGACAAATCTAGTCAAATTTGATGAATATGATTGAGGCTGGATTATTCATCCATAAAACCAATCGCTGAATATTTTAAGTGAAATGCTAACGGGCCTCTGAACTAAAAGAAACACCAAAAATAAAAACGACAAAGGCTTCATTAAAAACTAATAAAATTCACGTTACCAGCACAACTCGCTGTGTTTCGTAGAAAGCGGACTTTATTGCGCGCACTGTAGATCCCTATAAATCTTTCAATTCAATTTAAACCAGTCTAGTTTATTCCCTTCAGACGGGAGATTCAGACGAGGCAATTAATTTGACCAAAATGATGTATAAAGACAACCGGGACAATTATAGGAAACGACGATGACTGCTAGAAGGGTATACGGTATGATATAGCTTTGGTAATGATAAAAAAAAGTTTCGATCTGAAAGGTTGGTTTGTAAAGATGGTACCAGTAGTACAAATCCTAAGAAATATTTCCGTCTGAATTGCTGTCATCTTCGAGAAAATATCTTATACCTCCAAAACGCTAACTTTAATTTTAACAATCGAAATAAGGATATATCGTCAGTTTTCACGAACAGACGAATTTTGCCTCTCCGCACTAAACTAAAGTTACAAGAAAATCGGGTTTTAAGCTGATCATTTTTTTAATTGAAGATATACCTGCATTTATACCACATGTTGATTCAGTGTTGACACTGGTAAAGTTCAGTTCTCGGTCTTTCACAAGTCATTGGCAGCTGAGCGAGATAAGTCAATTAATTACAGAGTTATTAATTGATTAATAAATTTGTCTGAACATTTTATTGTACTGATATTAATCAAAACCGAAAAAGTGATTTTATTTTACGTAAGCTAGTATTTTTTTAAGGAATAAAACGAAAATCTAAGATTTTGACCCTCATGGATTTTTGCCTGTAGCTCAAAACGGAGGAATGCGACTTCCGACTGGTCCCTTGTAAGAATGGCACAAATAGATTAAATAAATAAAATGATAAATCAACAGGTTGGGCTCGAGTCCCATTTTCCATACATGGTACCTCTGCTAACAACGGCTTTAATACAACTACAGATGCAGCATTGCGTGAGACAGATATAAACAACGCCATAACCCCTTGCGCTCTCCATTATACAGCAGATAAGCTCAGTTGTGTGTATACAAAAAAAGTGCACCACCCGCACACCTACCAGCAATTTCATTCGCGTATACGTTTTGCGTCACACTGTCAATTTATCTGAAATCTCAAGTGGCAAAATTTTATCGAATTTCGCTCGTCTTATTGCTTTTGAATAATCGAGATCTTCAGTTTTTGTCCCTGTTCGCAGATGGAGCTTACCCAGTGTTTGTGGTGGGTTAACAGTAAAACGAGAAAATGAGGTCCATAGGGCGCGAACCAGGGCAAGAAGTGTTAAATGCAGTGAGCACAATCAAGACAAAATAACACTTTTTAATCGTTTTTTTCTCAAAGGTAACATAGAGATAACCTTCGATAGTAAATCACACAAACGTAGCCATATTCAGATGGTATTAGCTTGTAGTAACTTTGGGACATTCAAGAAAACTTTTTGTAATTTTACAGATAAAAGAATATTTTTCTATCTGCCTTCTGTATTTGTTAAAATAGACAAACAAGCTTAATAAGCCATATGTAACCCGTATACGCTTATTAATATTTGTCATACTTTCATAAGGAATTCCCCATTCATAACTGAATACAATTAAATTTACAGGCGAATTTAAAACAATCTTAGTTTCGAACAGCGAAGGGCAAATATTAAAGAAAAGAACAATTTAAACCAGCTGGTTTGAAAGAGGACATTGGATTGCCTTGACAATGCCCATACAATAAAATATATACAACCGGCAACAAGGTCATCAGATTTTAGCCGGCATCACAATGCCCTCGAGTCTTTCCTAAATCACTTAAAATCGGACCATATTGAAAGCAAAGCACGCAGTCGTCAAATTTAGGCACTTTTCATTTAATAACCATTAAAATATTCTTGTATAGAATGGTCTGTGATAATGGTAAGTTGCGAGTCTATCTAAAAGACGGCTTCCCGGTGCAAAGCGATAGTCAGACCCGTGCATCTGTCATTACAACCCAAGGAGACATTTCCGGAGTTCAATTTCGAAAAGAGCCATCTCGGAGTTGTTTTCTCTGTAATTATTCTTTCCTGAATAATAATCGCCATATAGCATCTACGGGGTAATGTATGGATGGGTAATGTACGGTAGGCCTATATGATGCGTATAATTATAGGCTATATGAATAGTCGAGGCTGCCAATCGTTCTAGTATTATACATGCCAGATCATATCAAAGCCAAAGCTATCACTAGATTAATTTAAAACCCTTTGCTTACGGAAGACGCCATATGGCGTCAACAAAAAGTGCCACCATGCCGGATGATGCTGTTTGTGCAGTTTCAATCCATTGTTGGATTATTGTTTGTTACGCTTGACTGCACAAACACATTGTAGCGGTTCGCTTGGCTGCCAGAACCGCCGCTGCACCCCGACGTCTCCCTTAAAGGGGGTTTTAAGTGCTACAAGATGCATAGGTAGCAAGGAAATTTCTTTCTCTTCTCGTTCTTTTGTGAAGATCCGTTTCTCTCCTATACGCCAATGGTGAATAGTCAGGCATGCTTGTATCTTTAACTTTAAATGCGTCACTGGTCAGTGGTCAATTTACACGATTTCCCAGGCGAGAGGTAGTATAACGATTTTTGGAGTTTAATAAACACAGAAAGCAATTTTAAAAGGTTTACACACGAATAGCCAATAGCGAGGAAAACGCGCGTTTTATTGTAGGTGAGAGGCATATACAAGGAGACCTATCCCATGCTATATCATGCGGGTTTCTTTTTTACGGCTGTTCAAACAATTAGTTCAATAATATATCTGGGATTCTGGGCCAAATTTTTGGATTCGTAACGCTGGATTATGTGCTGATAACTTGAAATTCCGTGCTACCTGAACTAATTGAATACAATTATTTTGTATGTATATGTGGTTATTTTTAATGCTTGCAAAACCCCAATAGGAACAGTTACACTTAGATATACCCTTGATTAACAAATTAAATGAATATGGGTCTGTCCACAGTATTAAGGGGCCATTTAGCGTCAAAAGATAGCAAGGGGTAAGACATGGAAGAGGGACAATATCAAGTATTTTGCCCAAATGTTTTTCTGATGCTTTCCAGAGCTGTTAGTGATCACACTGACATAAAAAAAATAGGACACCACTCTGAATACATCGTGTCCACAAAAATATGTCCAGGCCAAACCAGGCAACCTCAGAATCTAGATTTCGACAGATCCTGATGTAAGAACTTCTTACATGAAAAATAGTATTTATTTCATCAAAATCAGTCAAGCCAATCAGAAGTTATGTCTCTTTTTGTGCAGCAAGGTCAGCCCCCAGCTAGGAGTGACTGACTGTGATTTTTTTTAAATTTTTCATTCCAAGAAGCTGTCCGTCTGTGGTTATAGCAGCCCAGACAAAAAGGGAATCTCTCTGATCAGTTCTCGAGTCTGAAGTAAACTCCCTGGGTGGATGGTCTTTTGCTGCATAGGCTCTAGTGTTTGTTGATGCACCCGTTCAGAGGAAACTTTGCCTCATCACCACAGATAAATCGTCGTCGCACAGCATCTCGAATACGAACCAACTCGAATACCGCATCCTCCGCTCTGGATCACCTGGAGCTAAGCCCTGCCTGGTCTGGACTTTGTAGGGATGGAATTTTACCTCTGCCGCTATTCGTGAAAAGGCGCCTGGCTGATTGTCTTGGGTCGTCTTCCCTGCTGGCTCGAAACTGTATCAAGGAATTAATGTCTCTCCGTGTCCTTGGCCTGCCACCGTTCTCCTTATTCCGATTCAAGCTGGTGCCTTTGCCACATTTCGCTTGACTGTTTCGCTGAAAACTTTCGATCGTTTGGGCAACATCCTGAGTTAATTCATGGAAGGTTTTGACAATAAAGACTCGCTGCTCAGTTGTGAACTGTTGGCCAACCATCTTGGCATTGGGGCAATCAAAAGAAGTTCTCCACTACAGTAGGCCTACATGGACACATACACGAGCATGGAAGACGACCCAAGACAACGGTGAGAATGTGTCAGAACCCCCCCCCCCCCCCCCCTTGTAAATTTGTTTCGCAGATGAAATATTTTGGAGTCGCCTTTCTGGGCAAATTTCAACCCCCCCCCCCCCCCCCTGCAAAAAATCCTGGATCCGCCCCTGGTTTGATTAGCGGCCCCGATCATCAAAGAGAACTGACAATTTGGGAGACCGCCAACATAGGGCAAGATAGCTCAGTTGGTAGAGCGCCGGTACGGTGTTCCGGAGGTCGCAGGTTCGAATCCCGCTCCTGACAGTTTTCTTTTTTCACTTTGAAAATTTAGTTTTAACTTTAATGGATAGCCCATGCTCAAGTTGGAGCACGGTTTAAAAGACGTCGGATGGTAACAAAAAAGTACAAGCATCGAGGTTTATTTCAGTTTGTATTCCCTACAGGGAAATTCAAGACAATGGACTGTAATTATATCTGACGTTGCGCCCAAATTGAAATTTGTCAACGGAAGGCTTTAAAACCTTCCCTGAATTCGGTCACAATCCCATGGTACCTCATGCGATTCACGATAATGTCCCTCTTGCTTGCGACTTTTCCTCGCAAATCTACATCGATTTGCCCGCTGGCAGAACCTTTTACACTAAATCTTCTTCGGACAAAAGATGTTAAATGGAGCATATAAACTGCACCTTGCATAGGAATCAATTTGGCGCAATGCTGCACTGTCGGCACACCCCATCAATGCATCAACGTCAGATGTTCTTGTTAAAATAATAAGAGGCTTTTGTGATTTCCCTCGCCATTTCCCCAAGCGATTATTTGCGGGAATTTATATACGCAAGAATTCAATTGTAAATTGCAGTCGCACTTCCGGAGTACATTAATCTTGAAAGAAATGATTCCGTGGAATTCTGGTGGGCTTTAGGATTTTTCTTTGCTCAAAAGGTGGCTGTTATTTTAAATGCTGAGATCGTTATTAAAGATCCAATAGACGAGAGTTAAATGCAAATCGGTTCGTTTGCTTGGATTTCTTGTACAAATAACTTGTTACCACAGTGTTGTTAACCTCAGTTCTTTAAAAAAATATCCCATACAAAACCTGCACGTTAAAAAAACAAACTACTTTTTGAAAATGAAACGGACTGGTTTCCATGGAAATATTTGTTTTGAACTTAAATTATTTCATAAGCATTATGGAAAAATGAGTTTCGTTGACATTTTTCTAAAGACCATTACCAAGCTACGTTCTAACCACATTTTGAGCATTCAAGCTGGATGAAAACATGACGATTTAGACCGCCGCGTCGCGACGTCGCGCGCTAAACTTTGCGACCTTTTGACCTCCACACGTTTACACACAATGCAAATTTCGTGCATTGAAACAACTATTTTCATTAGAGAATTTTTTTTAACGAATAAGGGCAATTTGTTAGTGTTGACCAATCACTAAACACGTTATATGAATAGAAAGAGAAATGATTAATCTTTAAGAAGCCATTTAATCCAAGTGAATGCAATGCCCGGTGCGGATTTCATAGCAGGTTTGGTTGCGCGAGTACCGCAAAATTTGCCGTTTTTCCACTCCGCCATAGACTTTGAAGAGAAACTTAATTTTTTTTAAACCAAAAGGGCAATTTGTTCTCGTTTGAAATGTTAATAACTGATATGAATTTAAAGAGCACGTATTTTTCTTTCGAAAGACGAACGGTCCATAAACATTGCTCTCGGTGATTATGAGATTTTCAATTCAACACTCAAAAAATAACATTTCAAAATGTTGGTCAATTTATTACAATGACAGGATTGTTATCAATGGAAATTATAACAAATTATGTTCATACATGGACGGACATTATGACAAATTTCCATCCAGAAATGTTTGGTTTGTTACAAACATAAACATCTTGAAGATGATCCCAGGTCTAATTTCTTAAATACTTTGTTGGATGTTTTTGCTGAACAAACTTGGGTACTAAATGTTTTGTGACAAATCAATGGCAAATTATCTACAATCTCAAATTAGGCTTCATAACGGGGAATTAATTCAACACCCCCCCCCCCCTTTTTATAGACTGAGTATTCCATAGACAACCTTTTTACTGCAAGAACAAAACATTTAATTCGAGACAAATCTATTTTTTCCCACGCAAGACCACATTTTTTTTAATGCAAGACTAAAAAGTTTGTGTAAGATGCACGTGATCACCACGTGTCCATAGTCTGGTGCCTGGCCAGCTGTGCTTCAGAATAAGTGTTTTTGTATGCGGTGTCTGGGGCAAAAAAAAAACTGCGGCACAGCATGGAGGGCACAGACACTGGACAGTGACCCTAGCCCCACCAGTGTGGCTGGCGGATTTGACATCGGGCTGATCCTTAGCCACACGTCCTAGTCCTACCCATATGTTTGTGTGGTGAGAACTTCAACAATTCGTGCGGTGGGGTATATAGCGCTATCTGGACCGCGGTTTTAACGGTCTGGCTGTGTTCTCTACCTTCTTAACTATTCCAAACTGCTAGCGGCTTGTCATCTTACTCACCATTTTCCGAAATATTGGACATTAAACTTGGACTCCATAGTCTTGCGTGCTAACGATTTCAACTGGTATCAGCCATTTTATAATGACGTCACTGGGTTCGAAACGGCTTGCCGACGGCTGTTTGATGAGAGCACAGCTAGCTTATCACGATTTCAGTGGAACATCTCGCGCGAATTTCGTGATAAGCTGTGCTCTCATCAAACAGCCGTCGGCAAGCCGTTTCGAACCCAGTGACGTCATTTTAAAATGGCTGATACCAGTTGAAATCGTTAGCACGCAAGACTATGGAGTCCAAGTTTAATGTCCAATATTTCGGAAAATGGTGAGTAAGATGACAAGCCGCTAGCAGTCTGAAATAGTTAAGACAGAGAACACAGCCAGACCGTTAAAACCGCGGTCCAGATAGCGCTACCCCACCGCACGAATTGTTGAAGTTCTCACCACACAAACATATGGGTAGGACTAGGACGTGTGGCTAAGGATCAGCCCGATGTCAAATCCGCCAGCCACACTGGTGGGGCTACAGTGACCCATGTTCGTGCAGTTTGTGATAATGGTAAAAGCCAAAAATCAGTTTCATATTTATTTTGTTTAGTTTATTGCTTTTGCTGATGCTATCAATCATGCATGCTATTTTATAGTATGTTCATTCTTTGTTCTGAAGAAAAAGGTTAATATGGAGAAAGAACTCGCTTAAGTTCGAAACGTCAGGCCAGCTAATTTTTTGATGGAGGAAGAAAAACGGAAAACTAATGTTAGTCAGTTAGTTGGCATATTTGCAAGTGTACAAAATGTATTCACTAATGAATCAGCATTGGTACTAAGTCAGTAAGTGGTAGGCTAACCTGTGGTTGCATTTTTTGAAACTTCATCAAGATCCATATGTTGGATTAAATATGTTGGATTTCCATATGTTTATCGCCATATTTTTTCTAAAATAGATTTAGAAGGGTGCTATAAAAAACGATCACATAAAAACCTTAATCAAATATTTTGGCCAACCACATAGCCTATCATGGAGGAAGGAACACAAGTTTGTGTTCCTTCCTCCATGCCTAGGCTATAGTATATATATGTAGGTGGCAAAATGTCAAAAGCTGGAAAACATGTTTTCAATAAAAAAGGTATGAAGGCAAACATTCCGTTTTAAATTATTATAGCATAACGGGATATGCGTAAAGTTTATAATATATCACATAAGATGACACATTTTATTTAAATTGGATATCGGGACTTAGTTTTTCAATCGTAACTTTAAGAGATTGATTTGAGATTTTTTAAATTTTTTATTATGCAATTTATTTTAAAGGGGACATTTTAAGGTGTTACATACTGTGACATAGTGCCTCAGATTGCACGACGGAGCATCTAAATAGGCAGATTCACGTGAACCGGCGTTGGCGGCGCTATTTGCGGTACCCAACCTTCAGTCAGCACTGTGACCGGCTTATTTGTTTTTATTTAGTTTTTGATCATTTATTGGCAAATAATTGGTGTTTGTTAATTGTTACTATTTTAAATGACTCCTACAATTATATTTATATTGATAACAAATTGATATGAAATAAATGAGGCTCACATTTTCAATTATAAAATGTAGCAATTGGCAATATGGTCACAACTTTTTAACTAAAATTGGCCTCCAAAATGACCCAAAATTTTAATCAACAAAAATCCATAACTTTGCACAGGGTTAACCTTTCATGACCATTGACCCCTCATTTTATTTCTAATTTTTTTACTCTTTGCAGTGATATAATATTTAAAAGGATTGAAGCAACTTGAAATTTTCCTGAATCTGCCTAATCTAAATGTAGGACCCCACGCCATAAGGGCTTTGCGCTCCGCACTTGCAAGTTGTCTTTGAAAAACCCAGCACCCCTGGCAACAATGTGTTCCAGCGGGCCTGTACAGTGTATTTGCAACACTGTTTTTTCTATTAAAATAACCATTGAAGCGGACTTCAATTAATGAATCACAAGAAGTCATCAGGGCATGGCACATGTTCAAGTGGGGAGACCCACAGCTTCATCACGCTGTCACTAGACTTTTCATTTTCTATTTTTTTATTGAGTGGCAATCAATATTTTAAGGTCAAATTGGGATACGTAGGTTGTTTAAAAAGTTCTGAAAAAAACCACCTAAATTAAAAAAAATTACAATTTTGAATGGCCTTCATGCCTGAGCATTTATGCACAGGCAGTTTAACCTGCCCAACATGATACATGTACGGTGATCATGATATTCCAAGGTCGGTATGCAGGTGGTGGGTTTTTGTTTGTTTGCATTTTATGTTAGTCAGTGGGTGAAATCGCATTATTTTTAAAAGTAGTGTAAAGACCTTTACAAATCGGCTTAATTACATTGCGTGGGTGGTGTTCTGGAGCCGGACATAAAATGCTGGTCAACTTGCCCCTCGCAAACTCACTCCTTGCCAACAATAGAGTAAGACTTCACAGCTGTTTCGCGATTCAAAGTTTTATTACATGTCCTTCCTCCATGGTATAACCTTGCTGCATTATTTGTCAAGTACTTGCTGACTGGCATTTATGCCCCATGTGAATTGTTGAGGTTGTGTACTTTCCGGTATTCACATTTTTACTGGTGGTAATTTCAAGTATATAAAACAATTTTTTCCATAGGCACACTGTAATAAAATAGTCTGATCATGGAGCTATTTTATAGCTCCATGGTCTGATCATGAACCCCGTGTCAAGTATAGTCTTAAATGTGGTATATTTTTGGCCATAAGGTACATGATTCAAATCTGAGTAAGTTTTTTTTCTCTTTCCTGTCATCTCGTGCCTCGAGGTACAAGATTTTCGTTAAGGCCAAGTAAAAAAAAAATAGTTGATCATCCAGGTTTTTTTTTTGAGGATGAGGACCTTTTTATTTATTTTTTCCCCAACTACATGTAGAGATGACCGCCAAGCATTTAAATAAAAAATGGCCGCCAAATTTTCAGTTTAAAATGACCGCCAGCTTTTTATTAGCTATTCTACGATTAAGTTGAGTAAAAATATCAGTTAATCAGTGTTCTTTGTATTTTATTGAAGTACCCAATTGTTTAAATGCATGTTCTTTACTAGCTTGAAAATTCCAGCTTCTAGGCTCATGACATGTGATTGGCGAATCTGACATGTCATGAGCCTAGAGCTGGAATTTTCAAGCTAGTTCTTTACAAGCAAAATACATGAAAAATCTGGCTTATGGAAGGAAAAAAATAGAAAGGATGCTGCTTCAAAAAGGATGCGGGCGGGGACGATCAACTGGTTTTTTTTTTTTTTTTTTTACTTGGCCCAATGGAAAGATTTTACTAGAATATTACCCCCCCCCCCCAAGCAAAATCATGTCCTTGACAACCTTAACATGTGGCACAACCTGTTATTTCAAGATTTGTCGGCAAAATCCATAAAACATGAAGCAGAAATTGTGTATGCGAACTTAGAGGGATATACACGGTCACTGTGGTAAGAACAGAAAAACTTAATTCCCCAAGTATATTGCATGAAAATTTCCCGACTAAAGTCGCCAAATTAAGGGCTGTGCCAAGTGTTCTGAACTCAAATGGATGTTTAATTTCCAAGATATTGCTTTTCCTGACCGATTTTGGTGGGGGTATTAAAGTAAAGATTTTCCTAGTTGAGATTAGTTTAATCAATTTGTTTTGTATGTGTACTTTCTTTTTTGTCCAGATCTTGCAGAAAACTACTGCCGGTCGCTTGGAAATACAAGAGGTCCTTGGTGCTACTATAAAACGAATGCTGGGGTGATAAAGCCCCAGTACTGCCGGGTTCCACCTTGCAGTGGTAAGTCCATGGAATGCATGAACTGGGGCAGATTGCAATAAGCGGTCTTAAAGCTGTGAATTGATGTGCGATAGCTGGTCTATGGGCTCCGTGCGTCACCAAAAGAGGGCGCTGTCCACATAGCAACCGCACTTCCATGGGGAGTACGTCGCTGGTATTACGCACTGCGCTCCTCATTCATTTGATACTCGTATACCAGTGGGATTGCTTTGTCTGTTTGCCGACTCTCGATAATTGCTTTCTCAATAAGAATATCATAGCGGGAACCAGACACTTAAATTGAAGTCGGGTAAGATGGCGTCGATATTGACCGCCCCCCAACTCGCCTTTCCTTTCCGCTGAGGGGGTAGCTGTGCACGGAGCCCATAAGTAAAACCATTGCAATGGCACTAAGTGTTTAGACAGTCTTCAAGTAGTTAGCCTGGGGTGGTTGGCGGTCCAGAAGTTTAGCTGGGCATGATTTTCTTCTATTAGATTTATTAAAATATTTGTATTCTTGAATGGCTCCCAAAAATAGCTTTTCAGTCGACAGTCAAGATAAAAAAAATTTTTTTGGGGTGTAGATTTCATCGATAAATCTTGCGATTAAGATTTGATTTCGTGTGATTTGAATCAGACAAATCAGAACCATGCAGTTCCTCCGGTATTGCAAGTGTACACACTGCCTTGCGTTTTTACGATAATCCGCAAATCATTACTCCTAGCATGCTTAGTATAAACCGGCTTAGTTTAGCGTCTTATCCAAGACCGTCTACATGTAAGAGCGATAGCCGGCTAATAACGGACCGGCTACTAAGCCGGCTGGCTAAGGCTGCAGTTATTGCAATCCGCCCCTGTGGTGTTCTAACCTTGCATACTCTTTGTGGACCAAGGGTCCTATTCTACGACTCTTCCGCTTCATTTCACCTTCGTCGTCTTGTAAGCAGTGATGTTGATTCCAACCCCAGGCCATTTTACCAAAAATGCGTCCATGGTACATGTAGCTCACTATCAGTACTCCAGAGAGGAACTCCCGAGTTTGAAGGAATATGAATTAAATTAAATGATGTGAAAGTGTCTCAAGTAACATCCGTCAGTTCAGGCATTATGACCACTGGCCATACTGATCTGCCCTCGTCCTCTAAATTTTGGAAACTTGCATTTGATGATGTAAAAAAAGATAGTGGATAAATTGTCCACTAGATCTTGTCCTCTTGATCCGATACCGACTGTGTTGCTAAAGCAATGTATGAACACTGGGTATCAGCTCTACAAATGCTGTAGCAACCTTTATACTTGGCAAATATAGAAACGCAAGTTGATAAGATGTATTTTTTAATGTGCATTGCTGTGCACAACTTATCAATGACAAAGATGTTTTTAATACCATTGTAGACACCTGTATTTTCAATCACATTTATTGATCGTCATTTCTCACTGAACCGTAAGAATGTTGATGTTCCTGTGGTCGTCTATGGTCCATGGAGTCTTCAACCGAATTCACTCGGCAAATGGACTGCAGACGACAATGTGACAGTATGACCGAGCCCGCGCAATTGGAATGCGGGCATCTCAGCTAAGGGTGTGGCCGCACATCTCCAAGTGCACGAATCGACCTCAGCAGGCTCAGGCGTCTTAGAGACTCTGGAAGTGTGGTAGACCGCCGGTGACGACGCCCATTCAGGATCGTTACATCATTCTGCAGCACATCCGTCATCGACATCGCAATGCAGAAACCACCGCAAGGGAGACGCCTGAACGGACAAACAAGATTAGTGCTCACTGTCAGAAATCGACTTAGTATTATAGGACTCGGGAGCAGACGTCCTTACAGAGGTCTCCCACTGACGCCAGATCGTCTTCGGCTTAGGTTGGTATGGGCCCGCCAACACTGACTGGATGCAGAGAATGTGGAACCATGTGTTCTTGGATGAGTCACGATTTCGCGTAAGCAATCAAGACTGACTGGTACAAGTTTACCGTTGTCGTGGTGAGCTACTCTTTGACTAATGTCGTGGAGGCTGGAGCTGGACAGGTGGGGAGGTCCCAGCATTATGATATGGGCCGGTATTACAGCAAATGACCATACTGAACTGATAGTCGGATGGTAACCTCAATGCCCAGAGATACCGGGATGAAATTTTGGAACCTGTATTGAGGTCATTTCTGGATGAACATCCGAACATAGCCTTGTTTCAACAGGACAATGCGCAACCTCGTGCAGCAAGGGTGATCACCCAGTATCTTGATGACCCCCATATTGACCTCCTGCCATGGACTGCGTTCAGTCCAGACCTTAAACCCCATCAAGCATGCATGGGATGAACTCGATCGCCGCATCCGGTTACGTCCTGTGGTGCCTAGAACAGCTCATGAACTTTCCGCTGCTTTAATAAGAGTGGCGCGTCCTCCCCAGGTGACTTTGAGGAGGCCGATTCAGTCTATGCACCGGTGCATCTAAGCGTGCATCACAGCAGAGGGAGGTCGTAAACCGTACTAATCTGTTATTTAATGTTCATGTTATTTTGTAAATTTGTCACAATATACTTTGACATAAAAACTTGGGTTTCTTTCTTGCCAAGTATAAATAATTTGTTGTATGATTATAAAGTTACACTATTTAAATCTCGAGTCAGTTTTGATCCCCATGTACATGTACATGTACATGGCAGAGCTGTAGTCGAGTCCCTGCAAGTCCTTTCGCAAGTCCAGTCAGAAGTCCTGTCATAAAGCCCGGTCACAAGTAACTGGATGAACAATGACAAAGGAATGCCTTTGTCAAAGCTCATTTGAATAGCTTGTGATTGGGACTGGAGGACTTGTGAAAGGACTTGTGAAAGGACTTGTGAAAGGACTTGTGAAAGGACTTGTGAAAGGACTTGTGAAAGGACTTGTGAAAGGACTTGTGAAAGGACTTGTGAAAGGACTTGTGAAAGGACTTGCAGGGACTCGAATACAACTCTGGTACTTGGCATATTGACTAACATGAGCAAGGACAGCCGAGTATTGGACATCTTCCCTGGTAGTAATATAATAATGTAATAATAATAAATTAACAATTTTTATTGCACAATTTCCATTTGAAAAGGATCAAAAGTGCATACATGTAACGGAAATAAAACGCCATTGAATAAACAGATATAGATGCAACCAAGAAATTAATGACAAATCACTGAGGGTCCCAAGCCAGCTCCCAAACCTCAGTATGGGGTTACGTCTCTCTCGCCATAGGAGGATCTGTGTATGTACTCCCACTGGCATCAGTGATGTCTCGATCTTCCCGGAGACAGACGCCTTCAACCTACCTATACTAATTAAAGGAATATGTATTGCCTATAAACTGGCTTGGTTCTCATTAAAAGTGCAATTGTAGAAAGAAAATAATTAATTTACAAAGGCTTCATTAATAGGTATGTTTTAATCTTACCTTTTAAAAGAATCCGCTGTCTGTCCATTGCGAATGTGGTGCAGGAGTGCATTCCAAAGCACTGGGGCTGCCGATGAAAAAAGCTCTAGCACCAGTGTAGCAAGCATCTTGCCCTTAGGGTACTCTAAAACAAGACCATTTACTACTTGACCTGAGATTATAACAGGAACCTTTGTTAATACTGATGAGATTGTTTATGTACACTGGAGATAAACCACAGAGTAGTGTCCGTCGATATCCAAATTTGCAATAATAGATATCGATTATACCCATGTCAAAGTTCAAGACAATAAAGACAGCAATACTGTACAACATAACCCGATTGAATAATAGGCATATGTATTCACCAGTTTTGGCGTTAATTACCGCACGTCCAGTTAGTCCAAACGCTGCCGCGACAGGACGCTTGATAAACGTACACGTGCACTTACATTTGTAATAAAGGAGGGCATAGAACCCAAAGTCTTTTAGAAAAAATCATGAGAATATGAAGAACTTAAATGAGCTAAGGTTTCGTTTAGTTTCTACATGCCTGCTGGCCACATTGATGTAACACTTACTTTGATTGATCAACATAGCGCGTAATGAATTTTCCCATTGGGTGAATAATCCTGTAGGTTTCTCATTACACAGATTCACAGGGTCCGCAATCCTGCAATGTTCTTTTCACGAGTGATGCTGCCGAGTGTGAAGACGGCATTAACGATATACGTCGTCTCTTTGGACTAAATATTCACGAAAATAACTTGGGATTTACCAGCAATCATAAAGGAAACTGCAGTAGGACTTTAGCTGCTAATCTAAAAACTTTATGATGCACACAGTATTTGAAGTCATTAGGATAAAAATTGTTTTGATCAGCTTGCTCTGATTTCTTTGCCAGTCACAAGCACACTTTGCCCGCGGAGGAGTATTTCATTTGCAGCAAATGTTTAAAACCAAGTAAAAGCCCAAACGGCCGGGGCATGTTTTTTTTTATTATCTGACACACTTGGGATATTTTTCGATATCATTTTCCAACATTGAAATTTCGATATGATTAAAAATGTGCTATCGGCGATATCGATGTCAAAGTAACATCGAATAATCGAGTAATATCAATACATCGACGGACCCTACCACGGAGTGCCTTGAAAGTTAACAATAATTTTTAAATTAATCCTAGACGAAACAGGTAACCAATGTATTTCGCGAAAAATGGGTGTTACAAATGTATGCTGAGGTGTAATGGACACGAGTCTGGCCGCAGCATTCTGGACTCGTAGTTTTATATAGCTAATTGACTTTTCGTTTAGACCATACAATAAGCTGTTACAATAATCCATTCGACTGGTAACAAAAGCATGGATTAAGGTCAATAGAGACTCGCGAGATAGAAATTTACTGATACTTCAAATATTATGCAGATGGAAAAACAGCCGAACAAACCTAATATAAATATTCAGTCAACTGAGTCGAACCATGATCCCAAATTCCTAACCATGAATTGGGAAGAATATCAGATTTCCGCACAGTGAGGCTGGGAATGTAAATTTTTTTTGTAGCTGTTGTCTGGTACCAATAATAAGAAATTCACTTTTACTATCATTGATCATAAGCCTATTATGAATCCTCCACTGTCTGATGTCTTGAATACATCTCTCCATTGCTGCTACGGCTGCCAACGTCGGGTTTGAAACTTCTCAATAACTTACACATCACCCAATTTTACAACATTGGATTGGCCACCGACAGGCAGTGCAGGCAGTTCAACCATTTAATTACTTTTCTTATTAAGAAACAAGTAGGATGTACATAGATCCATTAATTTAACGAATACATATTTTACAACTCATTTCAAGCGAATAGTGAACAATTTGTTTCTTAATATTAACTTCCATCCTGCGGAGTGAAAAACCCAGAGATCAAAAACTCTTCCGAGAAAAGTTCTCTGGAAAAATGAAAAATGATGGAAGTCAGCCTGTCGGTGTGCAGATGGCTCTTGCCAATTTACACCTCACCATATCCCTCCGCTGACGGCGGAGTGATAGCTACCCTTATTGAGAACTACATTTCGTTCTAATTCACCCGTTTCAACCGAACGAAATAACATTTATGGACAACCCATTCAAATTCATTTCTTAACACTCCTACTCTTGAGGCAATTTATAAGAAAGTTTATTTACCATACAGCTGCCAGGTACCTGCTGTACACTGTGACTCACTGTATGGTTTTGTATGGTCACATTTATTAGAGATAAGCTGTGTACCACTGGTGTGTGGTACAATAGCTAGTCCACTGTGGAGCTAATACTGTCTGGTTTTGTATGGTCAAAAGACTTGCCTGTACTGAACTACATGTATGTAAGGTGATGAATGGTAAATCAACTTGACCTCTGTATGGCACTGTAAGGTTTTGTATGGTTGTACAGGCTGTGTCTGCTGGCAGGTGCAAGGTTTTGTATGGTGAACCAACTCCATTATGTACTGGGGAACATTGATGAATAGGCCTATACCATTTTAGAATTGGGGTGGTTTCTCTTTATTTTATAACTCACCATAGCCCCAAAACATGCACTGGTAGTCTGTTGATAAGCACAATGAAGTATATTCACTACACAATAACCATTTGGCATACATTGTACACCACAGTGAAGCATACAATGTACATGTACTTACCATACAAAACCATGTGTATGAGTTTGCCAATAAAAATAAGCTTGCTATAGCATTACACTGTATGGTTTTGCCATGTGTGTTAATGCTATGGTAAAATTTTGTAAGGTTTTGTATGGTCAAATAGTAGGAGGGTTTTAAGGAGGCAGTGGGATGACGGTTTACCTGCAACTAGAACAATAGTTCAGCTTAGTTGCCCCCATGCTCAGATTTTGCTGGCCAATCTTGACGTATTTCTTGGACTCTTAGGCGCTCCAAATGCATATTTCCTTCAATCCTAAAAATATGACATGATTGTAAGATTAGGAAGAGTGGCCTGGATAAAAACATAGTACCCAGTTAAAACGATCTCTTTAGCTCGTCTGAAATGTAATGCCTGGTTTTTTTAAATATTTTTATTATTTAATTGCTCCACTGTCTATACCAACCAAGATGTGTAGATATGTCGGTTGAAATGAACCAGCTCAAATACAAACGCGTAAACAAAGTATTTGTCGGCTTCATGAACAAACAAATCTTGTTCAATCCGAAAGCTTACTGTTTATAAAGATGATACTGGTGGCACCCCTCCTGAGAAATTGTTTCATCTGAAATGCTGTCTTCTTCGAGAAAATTGTATCGCGAATGCCCATTTGAATTGAATTTAAGGCGTGCGCGTTGTGGGACCACCTTTTTGTGTTTACATGCTCGCATTAGGTCACACGGGTCATTCGGGATAAAATGTCATTGTGCACATGCGCAGTTGAAATACCAAACTGGCTTATTGAAATGAGGTAGACTTGGAATATTTCTGAAAATCCATAGACTATTTTTTTTTCTCCGGGTTTTTAAACTGGTTACCACCCTGTGGAATTCTCTTCCCCACCATTCCCCATTATTAAGTTCAACATGTCAGATATCTTTCTGAATCAAATGATTTTCTCCATGATCTCCATTCTAGCCGTAATTGAGTAGCCTTGTGCCTTCTATTTAACTAACATGAATAATGAAAATTGAGCTGTACATGTATGTACCACTGATCTCTATATAAACTGGATAGCTCATTGGCTAGTGCGCGCTGTGCAAGCAACTGAAGCCAGCACCCGCCATATTACCACTCCCATTTTACCACTGATAGGTACGTAACGAGAATGAAATGAGACCCTGGGGACAAGGTTTGCAAACCTATTGTATTGGGAGTGATAACATGGCGGACGGTGGCCTCAACGCGACCAGCCGATGCGCTATCCAGTTTACAATGTACATAGAGATCAGTGGTACGTACATGTAGCTCCATGTACGTAAGTTAGGTGGCCTATATATTTTATATAACTACAAATGTATGTAGTATGATGTACATGTACGTATACATTTTGTACGTATCTGTTGAGTGCCTCCACAGCATCTCTAGCACCGTAAACGTTTTTTCTCCATGCATCAGATATGCATTTCAACGATTTCTGAAACTGTTTTTAATTTTTTTTTACTTTACCACGATGTCCCCCCCCATATTGAATTGGGTCATCTGTACCCCTCGGTTATTTTCTTGTTTTCAGTTGCCTTTTAGCTGCATCACATTGCAGACAGGGCTCTATATGTGGCCGTCTTCTTCAATAGTCCTCCATGCATCATAAGCCCCTCGTTTGTTTCTTATTGTCTGTTTCTTATTGACCACGATGTCCCCCCATATTGAATTGGGTCATCTGTACCCCTCGGTTATTAAAGGCCGTCTTCTTCAAAAGTGGACGTCTCCTTCAAAGTGGCCGTCTTCTACTCGGACCCGTTTAATGTGGTGGAATCGGGACCAGAACTTCCTCCTTGGGTCGCAGCGGCATTTACACTGGCATAGGAGGTGCTCGGAAAGTTCGGTAATGATTGGGTCTGTGGTTTCTGGGAATCTGCACGGAAAAGAAATCACCATTAGGGTGCATTTCATATTGTCTGAAAGTGGTATCATTTGCTGTAACTCGGACTCGTTTAACGTGGTAGAATCAGGACCAGAACTGCCTCCTAGGGTCGCAGCGGCCAACACTGGTATCGGAGGTGCTCTGGAAGTTAGGATATGCTTCCCTCTGCAGTTTGTGGGAATCTGCACGGGAAAGAAATCCCCATTAGGGTGCATTTCATATTGTCTGAAAGTGGTATCATTTTGTTGTAACTCGGTTTATTGCATTGTGCCGGATGACATACTAATTGATACGAATATGGTCTGTATTAACTCCGCCGAGGGCACAAGAATCGATACATCTCGTGGCTCTTTCTCTTGTATTGATGTTAACTTTGTCTCGCTAGGCTGCCAAATGCAACTGGTCGGTCCTAAAGCAGTCGATACTTGTTTTATAACGCCTCTCCCAAGGATTCTGTTTGTTTTTAAGAATTTATCAATTTCATCTAAATACAGCTGAAGGGGTTCTTCAATTTCAAGATGAAATGTGTTGAAAATTTATCTTTCAAAAACCACCCCTTCATCATATGTTTTAACCCAGCACGGTATTGTTACGAAAAATACACGCAATGCACATACCTGTGCTATGCATTGTGTATAGCAACATGTGCCCATGATTTGTTCATCATGATCATGTTTCATTGGATTATTTGTTTTGAAACTTGAAAATAATTTAAATGTAGTGTACATGATTGGCCATTGCTGCAATTTCCAAAAAGGGGCGGATTTGGGGGTTAGTATTTTATAGGAAAAATCGTTCCACTGACCTGTTCCAAGTCACTGGTACAGTGACCCAGGTTCAGATGTACGGCCTTAGTATTAAATAGACCGATGCTTGTGTGAACAGATCAGATGCCGTTGCATTATCATGCCATTTGTGTAGGCTACAGATCCACTGATTGTGCAAAATGCAAAAAAAAAACCTGTTCAAACTTACCCCTCTTCTACAACACACTGGAAACAATTGGTCTCCAGCACATTGTGGCTTTCCGGAGCCACCATGTGCTCAATGATGTCCTTGAGGTGGATCTGATCCTCCAAGTACAGCATGTTGATTATGGGACATGAAGTTCAATGACATAAACAATGATTAAAATGATACAACTGCAAAATTAAGCATAGATAAAAACACAGCCATAAAAATCATAAATATTCCCAGAAACACAAATTATACAGGAACACAAAAATGTAAACATAAAAAATAACAATAGAATTTAACCCTATGAATCAGCAGGGGGGTCGGGGGGTCGGGGGGCCCAACGAGATTTGGCCGGGATTGTAGATCCTTACAGTACTTCTTTCCTTACCTTCCTGTTTCGGTATTTACTTCGTTCATTTGACATCTTTCCTTTGATTATTTCTACTTTCCGAGTGTTGCACACTTTCTTTATGTTTGGAAACTTCTGAATAGTTTTCCAGCTGAACTCGACCTGTGGATTAAGAAAAAATCTTACTGGAATATCGCAACTTGTCTGGCAAGATGGACCTGTGTGCCAAACAGCACTGTATGGTATTCTATTGCATGTGCATGTACATGCATTCTTGCAACTTGGCAAGTGTTGTTTTTTTAATTTAAAGATGAAGAAAGACTTTGATAATAAAAGATTGAGAGAACGGGCACATTTGTTTTTATGTGAAGTTTAATTTATACATGTCCAATGTTCAACAAATGACTTGGGAAAATTTGACTTGGTTACAACACTGGGTACGGTATTCCGGAGGTTCGAATCCCACTACTGCCAGTTTTCTTGTTTGACTTTGAAATTTATTTGTATTACCAATTTCATTGTTATATTCACCAGTATTTGTGAAGTTGGCTTAAGATTTATTTATTTAATTTCTTAAGTGCCATTTCTATAAACAAATATTCAAAAGCGCTGTACAATAGTAATCATAAAAAGCAAAACATTAATTATAAACTCCAACTAGCTGAACAATACAAAATTTAAAATTAATAAACATTAATTAATAAAAAGAATTACACGAATTACACAAACAAACTAAAAATTACAAAGACAACAAGGGAATCATCGATAAGCTTTGATAAAATTACACAGAAAACACAAAAGCAATCGTCTTGAACAAGTAACAATGGATTTAGTGCCAAGTAACAATGGATGTCCATTGTTAGTGCACCGTTTTCTTTGTTAGATGTTCACAATGTAATCATCATTAATCATAAAATTGATTACAAAGATAAGTCTTAATTGCACTTTTAAACTCTCCTTCACTGGTAATACATTTTAACTGGTGTGGCAAGGAGTTCCACAACACAGGTCCAGCAATGGCAAATGCCGTCATTCAGTCTATTATATGATCGGGGAACAACGAGATTTAAAGTATCATGACTACGTAAGCCATAACTACAACTGGATTTCACAATCAAATCGGACAAATAAACCAGTGCCTTATTCTGTAAGACCTTGAACACCAAGAGCAAAGTCTTGAATTGAACACGTGCACGAACTGGAAGCCAATGCAAATCCTTTAATGATTGTGAAATTCTGTCGTACTTACGTAACCCCAGAACCAACCGAGCAGATACCCCTGTTTTGGAGGATTTCGGCAGATTCAGGATACCTCCATATTGAAAACCGGGGGATATTGAGCGTCCGACCTAGATCCTGCATTATTTCCTTAGCTTCCTGCTTCGGAATTTTCTTCTTTCGTTTGCCACCTTTGTTTGGATGATCTGCACTTTCTGAGTGTTGCACACTTTGTAGATAATGTTAGGAAATTTGTTAATGAAGTTTTCTAGCTGAACTCGACCTGTGGATTAAGAAGAAAAAAAATGAAACCTCGGGACGGGAACATTTCTCGTTTATATTTTATTTATTTATTTTTTATTTATGTGGAATTTAATGTTAAAGCAATAACTCTTTTTATGTTTGTCTTTTTCACCCCATGAAATAAATGAAATGAAACCAGTTGTACCTGTCGGGGAGGCATCGCTAGCTGTTTGTGCTGTGTCTGCGTCTGCTGTTCCATCTGTTGCTGCTGCTGTTCCATCTGTTTCTTCTGCTGTTCCATCTGTTGCTGCGGCTGCTGTGGCAAAAAGCAGCTATTCACAACAGTAAATCACTGTACGCATGGTGCAGTACAGTACAATGAAGTTATTCAGCCAACCTGGGGGGGGGGGGGGGGGGGGGGGGGACAATGAGCAATGAGGGAACTTAGGCACAGCTAGGCTTGGAGTTTATTTTTCCTACATGTAAGTTAAATGGAAATCTGCTTCAAGGGGGTTAGGTAAGGGACTTTAACATTCTGTTGACAAGAAACCAAACTCCAACCCGTGTTTTTGCAGTAATTCTCTAAGTGTCAAGGGGTTTACGGACAGGAACAATAAACCTCTGCCCACAAAGTTATGTCGACAAAAATAAGACATTTGACATTGCTATGTAAGTGCCATAACTTTCCTATGAGAATAGCACAAGAGTCTTATCTGTACCTGCATATTTTTTTGACTCGTGAACCAGCAAAAAGGTATTCGAATATTCGGGACAGCCCTAGAACTTTGAGATATGGTCTAAAAAGAAGCCAAGATAATACTCTCAAGATAAGTCTTCTGGATTGGACTGCTGGAAAAGGGTCACAAATCAAATGATCTCGGAAAATAACCAAATCTCCTTGAAAACAAGTGTCTAAACACATTAGTTCAAGATTCATGTTCGTAAAATGTGTACCTATGAATGAGTGACCAAGAACATCAAATAGTTAAGTGCACAGAATCTACCCAACTTTGCACAAAATCAGTATTCTATTGCATGTACATTTTGTACAATGTACATGCATTCTAGCAACTTGGCAAGTGTTGTTTTTTTTTTAAAGATGGAGAAAGACTTTGATAATACAAGATTAAGAGAAAATACTGGAAAATATTTCTACTACCTGTAGTATGATGTCTTCGCCAAAGTCTCTCGGCTCGTCTAAGTTGCCTAAATCTTATTATTTCATCAGTTATCCAAGGTAGCTTTGGTCTAATCGTGATTTCTTTGTACTTTTAAGGAGCGTGCTTATCCAGCAAGGCTTCCAAATCGTTATCTTGATGGGTCAAAGTCGTCATCATCACCCAGGGGGCTATTCAGCCTAGTCATGACAAACCAGCGAGGGGAGGGGTGTGTCAAACCCCTTGGGTGTGGCCAGGGATAATCATCCGGCTTCAGCTGGTAACTTCGTGCAAGGCTGAGGAGCCTGCGCCGTCCTGGATGGGGCGGAGGTGGACGTAATGCTGAATGCTGCGCTTGTTGCTGTAGCTTTGAAACCTGTGAATACATAAAACATGCTAACAGTGGTTTTGATATGTTCACTCAAATCATTGCATGCAAATCTGATCGAATGCATAACATAGAATCAAAATCAGATGAATAAAACACTGTGGTGGTTTAAAGTGTCCTAATCTCAAAATTTAATGTCCCAGTCGACAGTTTCACTTGAATAGCTTAACGATTTCAATCCGTATCACATGTAACATCTGTGGACTCGGTATATTACCAGAGTTTACAATCTTGGGTAAAGGGTGCCATTTTGGCAACATAAACATTCACGATTTAATAACAGTTTATGGATTTTTCATACTAATTAGTTGTTTGACTACATGCAATCTCATATAGAGTTCAAACCTGGTACATGTGTATATCCTATTGAAGATGTGCAAAAATGTAATGACGTCATGATGACGTCATTTTGTATCAAATTACAAGTAATCGAAGATTTCTAGATTTAATCTTTGAAAATCAATATAAAATCAACCGTGATAGACCTGAACTTGATTTTTACGGCCATTTATAGGATAAATATAGGTCTTCATGAGATGCTACAGATCCACTGATTGTGCAAAATGCAAAAAAACCTGTTCAAACTTACCCTCCTTGTACAGCACAACGCGAAAATTTGCCTCCGGCACATTGTGGCTTTCCGGAGGCACCATGTGCTCAATGATCTCCTTGAGGTGGATCTGATCCTCCAAGTGGAGCATGTTAATTATCATGACCACGAAGCAGTCTACCTTTGGGCTGTGCACGGCGGCGCTAAGCAGGACAGCTACCTTTGCCAGCTTTGATTACGCATTCTTGTGATCACTGCTACATCAAATGGGTTTCGTACCTTTCTGCTTGTGTTTTTCTTAACTTTAGCTCATCGTCCGTCGAGCGCATGATGTCCCAAAACTTCCTCATTTGCCTCCCTTAAGTTTGCCACCTTCTGCGTTAATTCTTTGAATTTTGCATCTGTGGGTTGCAGAAAGCCTTGGTACATGAAGTTCAATGACATCAACAATGATTAAAATGATACAACTGTAAAATTAAGCATAGATAAAAACAGCCATAAAAATCATAAATATTCCCAGAAACACACAAATTATACTGGAACACAAAAATGTAAACATACAAAATAATAGGTTTAAATTAATGATTTGATGTTCTATCAAATGTCAGATTGAAACGCACACAAACTGTGAGTTTTTGATAGGCTGTGATAGTTATAAATAAGTACAGGAGGGTTAACCCTATACCTACCTGAATCCATTAAAATCCAAACCCCTGTTTTGGAGGATTTCGGCAGATTCAGGATACCTCCATATTGAAAACTGGGGGATATTGAGCGTCCGACCTAGATCCTGCATTATTTCCTTACCTTCCTGCTTCGGAATTTTCTTCTTTCGTTTGCCACCTTTCTTTGGATGATCTGCACTTTCCCGAGTGTTGCACACTTTGTAGATAATGTTTGGACATTTTTTGATGTTTTCTAGCTGAACTCGACCTGTGGATTAAGAAGGAAAAAAAATGAAACCATTCTTACTGGAATATCGCAACTTCGGTTAGGGTTAATTAATTCTTTCAATTTTGCATCTGTGGGTTGCGGAAAAGCCTTGGTACATGAAGTCTGACAAACAATGAATAAGATGATACAACTGTAAAATTAAGCATAGATAAAAACAAAACACGGCCATAAAAATCATAAATATTCCCAGAAACACACAAATTATACAGGAACACAAAAATATAAACATAAAAAATAAGAATAGAACATCAAATCATTAACCCTATACCTACCTGAATCCATTAAAATCCAAACCCCTGTTTTGGAGGATTTTGGCAGATTCAGGATACCTCCATATTGAAAACCGGGGGATATTGAGTGTCCGACCTAGATCCTTAATTATTTCCTTACCTTCCTGCTTCGGAATTTTCTTCTTTCGTTTGCCACCTTTGTTTGGATGATCTGCACTTTCAGAGTGTTGTACACTTTGTAGATAATGTTTGGACATTTTTTGATGAAGTTTTCTAGCTGAACTCGACCTGTGGATTAAGAAGGAAAAAAATGAAACCATTCTTACTGGAATATTGCAACTTGTCTGGCAAGATGGGCCTGTGCCAAATGGCACTGTATGGTGGGGTGAAGTGAAGACCCAGCTGGGTGAAGACCGATGGCACCCACAATTCAAGCTGCTTCTTGTGCTACACTACTTCTGGATTCTCTTGAGTTTGGAGAAGACGAAGACAAATTACCAGGATGATGATGGAGTGAATTTGTTAATTTGACTAAATCAATATAAAGCGAGCATCATTTGGTCAAATTGTAGGATTTCTTTGCCCGGGATATATGAATATACATTTATATAGAATTTGTCTATTTTTTGGGGCGTATTTTGGGAAGAGGTGTTGGCTCTGAAAAGGGCCGGTTGGAGAGTGATCACCGTTTTGAACAGTGTGCTCTGTTCGTCTTCAGGAGACTGCTAGACTAGTGGATGGTGCTCGGCTTATAAACTTATGGGGTCATTCGGGCGTGGATTGGAGTATGGAGAATGCTGAGCTGGGTGGTCAAAGATGCATGTCTGAGGGATGCTGATGGTTTAGTGAAGCGTGTAGGTTATTTATTTATTACATTTCTTTACCCAGGGTGTGCCCAAACAGTTAAAAACTGTTTCCATTGGGGCCGTGCATACATTTTTAATGAAAAATGAATATTTACACACAAAGAAATATTTACACATACAAAATATTTATACACAAATATATAAGAATACTTAAACAGTTGTTGGATGGAGAGGAATTGGTTGCCTTGCAGAGTAGGGTTGACCAGCTGTCACCGAGTGCAGAAACGTATTATTAGTTTTTTCTCTAGAGTGTTGAAAATATACATTAATCGCTCCACCTGTTTCTCTACATGTATGTACATGTGTTTGTGGATCGGATGGACTCCATGAGTTTTTAATCGTTGCAAAAGTGACAAATAGAAATCTGAAAATACTTTCATAAACTGTAACCATGGAAACCTTGATTACACTTTAGGATGGTCACTTGTTCTTGTAGTCAGTGCTGCATCAAATGGGTTTCAAACCTTTTCTACACGTGCCAGTATTTTTTGTACCGAACTGCCAGATTTGTTAAGTATTAATTGTTTAGGGTAATGGCAGAACCCATTCGATGTGGCACGCTTCCTACTCGCCCCAACAGGTCTTTTGTGTTTACCCTCAAATAAAACGGCTACTCAGGACGTGCTGCTGAAGTTTGCAATGTCAAAGAATAAACATCCTCCTGATTGGTTGTTCTTGGCAGGGTTTCCGTTAGTTTGCAACTCCTCAAACGTGGTCCAGATACAAATGTAAGTCAAATTGGAATTAGAAATACGACTATGGTGCATCCTAGGATGATCACTGGCTACTTTGTGATGAACATAGCTTGATTTGTACACAAGTCAATGGGGAAACTGGTAAGCAAGTTGAGAACCTTCAATTTTTCAGTTTACCCACAAATAAAACTAAGCTTGCCAGGAACTGATCTGATAAACAAGGATAATCTTCCCCTCTTGAGTTTGAGACAGAATTAAAAAAAGTGTCCTTATCACTCTGTAGATAGAACATTTGTGACCCGCTCTGGAAAAAGGTATATTTTGTCGCAAAATATGAAATATTAGTTTTATGTTTGTTTGGAAAGCCCGCAATGTAAGCTTTCATTTGGTACATGATATAGAGCTCCAAAGCCCTTTCCATTCTGGAGATATCGCATTTTTGCATATTAATTAGTTCTATGGAGTTCAAATTGCACAACGGAGAAAACGGGCTTTGAAATAGCTAGTTCTAATACAATGCAATACAACAATGCACTCTAAAAAGGTAATTTGTTTCACTTTATTCACTGAAATCAACATTGTTGGAACCATACCTGAAATGTTAGATATTTAAGATGTCATTTAAGACAAAAAATAAAAATGAATTTTTGGTGAAAAATTTCACCCCCTCAATGCTTAAAGGGCCATTACACGTAATATGCATAGCACGACTTATATCACCTTTTTCTGGAGCGGGTCACATTTATACATTTTTTTTCTTTATCATGTTGACTATTCTGACCACAGGAGTACTGAACTTGTGACAGTTGGCTGTGGGGGGCCAAGGTGGGCTTAGATTCGTGAGGGTATGAATTGATCTAGATGCGGCAACATAAGCATTCAAGATTTAATACCAGTTAATGGATTTTTCATAACATTAATTATTTTGATATTGGTATAAATTATTATTATTTTTTTTTTTTTTTTTTGGGAGCGGTTATTTGTTGCTTTTGTTCAGTACACTTGTAACGGGCCGATCTGGTGTGGGCTCGGGCAGGCAGAAGCCGAATGGCTTAAGCCACGCCCGTAGAAAATCAATTACGTATCCACAAAAACTAAACCAAAAACAGGCAGTGAAACAGAAATCGGGTTTAAGCTTGAATACAAGTATGCGTAATTTATTATACAAATTATAGAAACAAAGGTGGAGCAGAGAAAATACAGAATATTTTATACTTACAAAATAACATGGGGTATATAAGGGTAGTACAGTGCGCAGGCTGGCGGCTAACTCCTAAAAGTAATATAGCACTCCAAACAACAAAAATGGCCACCGAAACAGCACTGCACAGCCCCTATATACCCTGCGGGCCCGCTCGGGTGTAAAAGAAACGAAAGGAATGTTATTATTAGAACGAATAAAAGAAATACCATATCTTTGTTACACTACTCTCTGTTCCGTAAGGAATGTTATTATTAGAACAAATAAAAGAAATACCATATCTTTGTTACACTACTCTCTGCTCCGTAAGGAATGTTATTATTAGAACAAATAAAAGAAATACCATATCTTTGTTACACTACTCTCTGCTCCGTAAGGAATGTTATTATTAGAACGAATAAAAGGAATACCATATCTTTGTTGCACTACTCTCTGCTCCGTAAGGAATGTTATTATTAGAACGAATAAAAGAAATACCATATCTTTGTTACACTACTCTCTGCTCCGTAAGGAATGTTATTATTAGAACGAATAAAAGAAATACCATATCTTTGTTACACTACTCTCTGCTCCGTAAGGAATGTTATTATTAGAACGAATAAAAGAAATACTATTCTTTGTTACACACTAGAAAGCAATTAAGTTTGTTATCCTGAAGGGATGCTGCTTGTGTCTTGTGCTGTTTATTGTGTTTTGCTTTAAATGTAATTAAATGAAATGAAACCAGTTGTACCGTACCTGTTGGGGAGGCATCGCTGGCTGTCTATGGAACTGCTCCTGCATGTTGAAGCTGCTGTTGCATTTCCAGCTGGGATTTTTTCTGCTCTTGTAGTTGTTGTTGGTGCATTAGCCTTAAGCTCATCGATAAACAAAACCAGCATATGGTTCTTAACCCCTTGACCGTGGGCTTGTCAATTAAGGTGAAATTAAACCTGTGAATAAGGTCAAGAACTAGGGTGTCTGGTTTGATAATAACCTTAAAATGGACACCCACGTAGCAAAAACATGTATTTGCCTGTTTTTATCGATTATATAATATGTTCTATCGGGGAAACATCTTTCTTTGGAAGACACGCATGTTGGTTCATGCTATTGTTATTAGTCGAATTGATTACTACAATAGTTTGTTATATGGAATTGCTCAATCCCAACTTGACCAGTCAACGTGTTCAGAACACTGCAGTAAGATTAATTTAGAACCAGCCCAAATATTGTCATGTGACTCCATTTTTGCATCAGATGCATTGGTTACCGGTTATTTGTCGATTTCAGTTCAAAGCATTGTTTCACGAGCCTGGGTGCCAGACGGGTTCAGGCCGTCATCTACGGGTAGCACACCCTGATATTTCCGGCCTCGCTCACTGCGAGCCGGTCGCTGACATATTTCCGCTGGGTCCCGGCCTCGCTCGAGTGCGTGTATACACGTCATCCGACGCAAACTGGTTTAATAAATCGCAAGATCCACACAAACTTGGATATTTTTTTGACATTTTCCCAATCACGCAAACTCGCTCGGTACTCTCTCGGGTCTTCAGATCAACTCTATTCACAGATAACGAAAAACAAAATTGATGACGTCATTTGCTATTGCCTGTTGGCTACTTTGGAGTGATCTCCAAATTAGGCAACAATAAAATATTGGTAGCTTCAAATCCAAACTGAACCTGATTTCGAAAGGCTATTTAATTTTTAAATAGTAATTAGGATATTGGGGTTTTAATTAAGTGACTAGTGCATTGATTTTGTGTAGACATTTTTAATCTGTTGATTTGCTACTTTTGAATTCAAAAGTTTATGGATTTTAAATTAATAACTTGTATTTTTACTATAGTATTATGTAAGTAACATTTAATTTGATTTTTTTTAATTGATTGCCGTAGATTTTAATGTATGTAACCGATTAAAAAAAAAAAGCAAACAACTTTATTTTATTGTTTATAATGTAAGGCGTTAACGTGCATTTGGTAGCATTTTGCAAAGTTAGAAAATTCCTTGATATTTTTGTAGTGCGCATTTTAATGGTCTATTTGGTTTTGAACATGTAGTTCATGCTGGTTGTATGGATGGTCGTGGTACGTCATACAGGGATGCCGCCATGTACACGGTGAGCGGATATTCCTGTCTGGAGTGGGATAAAACGCAGATGAATTCTACGTCACTAGCGGCAGGTGAGCACGACGTATACTGTGTGGGAAAAAGTTATTTGTAGGAATCTTTGGTATCACAATAATTATATTAATATACATAATTAAATGTACATGTTACCGTCATCATATCCCAAAATCTGTGTTAAATTAACGGCTATTTCAGTTGAATTTTTTCGTAGATACCGCTATGGGCTTAAATCATGGGGGATCGGGGTATACATGTATATTTTCCCCTACCCCCACTTTTTGACCATATGAACAGTGCCATCTTCCCATGGTGTAATATTAATAACCACAACCTACTTTCCAGACCAGACTTCTTTGACCGCCAAAAGAAAAGGTTTACCTTGTTACCAAAACTGTTAAAACCACTTCCACAAGCCCCAATTTTCCCTTTCTTTTTCCCCCCAAATTGTTTTGAGTTACTACTCCTTCACTTGTTTTCTTTCACCTAGGCTTGGAGGAAAATTTCTGTCGCAATCCCGACAATAGCTCGGGTCCATGGTGCTATTACTCGGAGCCATCTACCAACACGACCCAACGAGATTTCTGTAATATCCCTCCATGTAAGTATATAACATTTGCAAACCTCAAACAAAACTACTGAAGTATTATGAAATACCATACTAGACTGTAAGTAAATAGCAGTCTCAAGCATCATGTGAAATCATGGTCGTTTTCGAGAAAAGTGGAAATTTATATCGTTTTAAAGAGGCTGTGTCGTCGCGCCATCTCGCGTTAACGAATCAAATATTGGAGTGCGCCCCCTTGCGCTTCATTTCGGTTATGTGCTATTTTTAACCTCCATCCGTTTGTTATGGCTAGCTGTTCTGAGAATTGGCTTTTGGAAACTACACCCCCTGGAACATGCACGCATGTCCAGCGTCTGCGTACTGAAATACACATACGTGTACACACATACTTATAAACAAGTAGCACACATCGTGGCACTCAGTTCTCTTAGAGTAAGATTATTAGAAAAAACGTTCAAATTTCATCTGTTTATTTCATACAATTTCATTCACATGTACACAAGTGCCATGGAATATTTGTCTGAAAGTTGCATAGAATTGGAGGTTGGCGATATAGAAGTAGAACCTTACGCTGGAGAACCTATGCCATGTACATGCCGAAACTCTTGCCAGAGAGGACGACTCGGCACACGGGGTGCTTGTCCATGTAAACGTGCACAGCAAAACTGCAACGTGTCTTGTCGCTGTGGGACAGTTCGCGCTACATTTTGTACACAAAATCCCACAGGCGGGGTATCCGTAAAAGGGTCTATGTATTATGTGTACATTCATTTGGATGTAGGCCTATCTTGTTCGTATCTTGCTTGTAAACTTAGGTCGATAAATAGCTTCAGGCTTATTTTGACCCGTCACTTCAATAACAAAATTATCATGCTACTAAAAGAGGGGTAGTGGCTGCAGACAGTTCTTTAGCTGCGAAAAAAATCTAGAACTTAGAAGTACATTTGTTTTTTTACAGTTGATAGATGGAGCTGAAACAACTTCACTTGGTCGCTATTCCAATGGCACTTGTTAACAACTCGCTGTGTGAAACAATATTTCCGCACATCAAGTCTACTTGTAATGTATAGTCAACATGTACAGTACATACATTACATGTACAGTACATCCGATCCATGTACTCGGTATGTGAATTGTTCATGTCATAAAAAGTAATAAGCGAATAATTCGTGCAAAACAGGTAAAAAATTAGGGTTGTTTGAATATTTGTCGGGGTGTTGATTTCTTTGTTTCTTCGGTAGTCATCTTTATCATAGTGATGTGGGGATCTGTGCGCCAGTGGCGTAAATACGGGGAAGGACAAGGAGTTCAGGGGCCCGCCGATCTTGTATTTCTTTTTTGTTTCGTAAATTTAAAAAGGGTAAATTGTACACAAAGTGATGTTTAAAATTTCAAGCGGTGTTTGGGGCGGGGGTATTCCCCGTTGAGAAAAAGTTCAAGATGCAGTACTTCGTTGACAAATTCAATAATCATCGCCACTTTTCGACACGGATTTACTCGCCACTGGTAAAATCTCATTTCATTGGCGTATATTATTTATTGGTAATAACTGTTATTATTGTTTATTATTTGATAGTGTTGAAATAACTCTTATGATGTAACTTTCCATAAAGTCATGCCGTCAAATGTAACACAAGGTCGTGGACTCAATATCGCCATCAGTATAGCTGTTTTACTTTGATTTGCTCATCATTGCACGCACAGCCGATTTTAGTCGAAATTTATTTCGATACATAGGCCTACAACTTTATTTTTGTATAGGAAGCTGGGGCTGGTGCATTATTTATTTTACAATTATAAATACAGATTTACTTATTTACTTATTTTCGTTTGGTTCTGTCATGGTACATTTTGGCGTTTGGCCGGCGGGTGGGGTGTCACGGACTATGTTCGACTGTAGGCCTATCGTATATTTTTGGTGGCACAAACACATACAAAATACTTGTACATGCAGTATGTATCATAACTACAGGATCATGCGTGCAGCAGTCATTGCAATTGTAATCTGATCTGGCGCGCGCGAGCCCTGTAGGTCAGCGCGCGGTCGTGGGGTATTATTTGCAGTTACTGGGTTCATCTGCGTTCATAAGTTTGGGATTCAGTGTACAGCCGCAAGCCTGCTATGATCGTGACGACACAGCCCCTTTAACAAGGATTGTCGGCAGACAATTTTTGCAAATAGTCTAGTTCCCCAACCTGATAATTCCCCCGACGTCTATAAATTGCTCTGTTTTGTCTATTAAAATTATGGTCGGGGAATCGGACTACTAGAAAAGAAAAAAAATTCCCGGCATTTATGCAGTTTTCAATTTGAACAGTTCAGTGTTATAGTATTCGCTAGCACGCTATAAAATACTAACCCCCAAATCTATTTATTTCAAAAAATTACAGCAAAAGCAAATGTGACCCGCTCTGCAAAAAGGGCACATAAGTCACTGTACTGCTTTTACGAGTTTTGGGCCGTTCAATGTGAAGAGGGTAAACAATTCTTCAAACAAGTGATTTTGAAGAGAGGGAATTTTTTGCATCTTTGATACCTATATTATTTCATAACCAAAATCTTTGATTTCAGTGAATAAAGTAGGAAAAAGATTGTTTTTGTTGAGTGCTTCCATCTATTGCTTTGCTTTTTGATTTTTTTAAATTGCTTGTTTCTCATTTAAATAAATTCCTGAAAACAAACATGCAAATTTCCAAATATCTCGTGATTGCAAAATGCTACAGGCCTCAGACATATACCATATGAAAGCTTATAAAATGGCCTTTCCAGCTATATATAGAACACTATTTTCAAATTTTGCAACATAAGTGCCCTTTTTGCAGAGCGGGTCACAAATGGTGTATACATGTACTACCTTTTTTAAGTGGCAAGTCGCATAAGAAAAAGAAACCACAATTGCAATTTTGTTTGTCTTCCACACAAAGACTTTTATATGAAAGTCACCCAATAAATGGCTAAAAGCCATGAAGAGATGGTGGAATTGGCCCCATTTTAGGTTGTCAGCCCCACACCACCCTTACGGTTTTCCTGATAAATCTGAAATAGATACCAAAGAAAGTATCCCAATTTTCAGACCTATAGACCTAGGCGGGTTAATAATTCCCAACGTTGGCGAGACAAGTCGCCTCCAGTGCCAATGTGAGGTTTTGTGGCTATAATGACAGTGTTCTATGTTCTGTGTATTTTAGTAACGTACAATGTATGCTGTTTGTAATTATATAACCAACAGACTTGAAAAAATAATCATCGACTTTTTAAATTGCCAACAAAAAATTACATTTGTACCATCAGTGTTTGTTCCCAATGTGTGGAATTGTACCGTTGTGTATAGACGGATCCGGCGACCAAAGTTAGAAGCATTTACTGCGGTGGCATCACGCTCGCGTGCGTATTTTACGCATGCGCTCGATGCAGCTTCGACCAACAGAATTAAAGAACGCGCGCATCCTGCACGCGTGCACGATACCACTGTAAAAATAGCGTCCGCGAATTCCTGTATAGCATTAACTCCATCTACTCTAAAAAGTCTCATTATAAAGACTTCACAGCATAACGTCAATGAAAGCCAGATATTATATTGTGCTTGTCAAAAGCAACAGTTCAGCTCATCGTCGCTGTCGACAACATCATGTCTGGTTATTTATTTTCGACCTTGATGCGTCAAAAACCTCTTACAAAGGCTGCTCTCAAGGGTACTATTCCTTGCCTGTGAAGTGCGAGGCAGTAACTTTAAATCTTGGGAACAGAGCATCCCAGGTGATGACAGCTAACAACTTTCACCAGTAGGCCTATTTTGTATAACCTTTTAAAGGAGCACACCAATCAATTACGGAATAGAGGACAGCTGTCATGCAGTGACAATTAATGAATCCATTACCGAGACGATGCATATTGTGAAGATTTTCAAATGGAGCTTTAAATCGCAGGAGGGTACATTCGTGTAGGTCATCAAGTTAATGGAAAGATGGAACAGTGGGCATGAGGGTACTTAAAGAGGAACTAAAACGGCAATTTTTTGTGACTTTTTGGACTTTTCCAACAGTTTAAATACTCTTTTAACTGATGGAGATTAGGGTTGTTATTCTGAACCATTTATCCTGTTTCGCGAAAGCTCATATGTATGTACGTGACCCCGTGACGTACACGTGTAGAGTCGGTTGATATGCTACAGCCAAACACTATGCATGTACGTACGTGGAGTTGATGCTGCTGAAGAGTTTTTGTCGACCTAACTCCTCCGTTTTCCCGTCTATTTTGTCTAATTTTGATATTTTTTCAGTATGAGCATGGTTCTGAGATAATCATTATGCCTCGATCGTGTGTAGTTGGGGGTTGCACGAGGAACAGCGACAAAAACCCTGACCTAACCTTACTGCGATTCCCAGTGCTGAATGGAGCTCAAAGGCGACAGTGGGTCCGCTTTGTAGACAATACAATATCTGATTTTGGGCTGTCGAAATGGTCAATATGTGCAGAACATTTCGCCAAAGACTGTATAGATGATAGTGTTAGTATGAAAACTCAGCTGGGTTTGAAGGCACAATTCCGTTTGAAGGCTGGAGCCATTCCAACTCTAGGCACCGAGCATTCCAATCGTGCCCCGGACTCACGTGCACCACCGCGACGACGTTGCCTGCGGTTGCCGTCTTGAGCAGCCAGAGCCCCGGCCGTCTCCCTGTCCATGCTCGCTTGACTCAACATGCATTGTACACGCACGGTATTGCATGCGCTGCATGCGATTGAGTCTGGTACCTTATAACAGATTGTGTGTATGGTTCTGAGAAGGTGCGGGTCCTTATGAGGGCTGCATAAGCAAAGTCGCCAGACTAGAGTATAGCATCAGCTCACACACAACTCACCGCGCAGGTTCCAATAAAAGCCGACTGCAAACAAAGGAAAGTATGACTAATAACTAGCTTTTCAGCAAGAACAAGCCGACAACCCCAATTCTAAATGTGTCTCACAAAGATATCAACACTTTAAAATATGTTTATCGTAGTGTTACTCCTGAATCATGAGCAAAAAGCACAGCAAGTAATACTAGCCTTAGACAAAAAAATATGTACAGACTCTACGTAAAACATTGTCGTATAATACAGTGACGTCATGTTTCTACACGTATACGTCAATACTCGTGCGATACGGCACGCAGTTGACCTCGGCCTTTTCTGAATCGAGCCAAAGTGGCTCAGAAAGAAAAGGCTCAAAAACATTTTTTTTTTATTTTTCAGAATCATGAAACTTGTTACATTAGTTTTGGGGAGGCATAAACTATCAGATAAGTCATAAAAGTCAAAACAAAATTTGCCGTTTTAGTTCCTCTTTAAAGGAGAATTCCAGGCTCTATAATATTTTATCTAGTTTAAAAGAACATACACTAACATACTGCACCGAGAGTTTGATTTTCTTTGTTATGGAGAACGACACACGCGCCCTTAATATTTACGATTTCTTGCCATTCAGCAGTACAAAGGGCGCGTCCATAATACTGTTCGAAATTCCCGCGACATCCGGGAGATTATGACGTAGTGTCCGCACCTCAATGGAAACCCATGGTTGGCTACGTGCGGTATGCACTGGTATCACACCTAGATGCAGCTTACTGCATATGAATACGTATGTTTTATAAATCGCCCGACTATTGCGTGTATACGTAAGGCTGATGTTTACTTCGACTTGACGTGCTGCAATTTATTGTGGTTTTTCGTATTTTTTTAGAAGAGCACAAAGTCTGTTCTGATCGGAAAGAAAATATGTTAGGCACTGCATCATCTCGAAGATTCTTAGCCCACCCCAGGAGAACTGCCTGCCGATTTTTCTCGAAGCAATCTTCTTCGAAGTCGAACTTCGCGTTTTTATATTGTTCAGCGATATCCGGTTGTTTGGGGGATTGGGAATTTGGAAGAAGCTGAGACCTTTTCGAGAATTTGGTTTATTTGAGAAGCCAAAAGCTTGCCAAATCGTCATGATGTTGCTGTTCTACAGCACAGCCGAGTTTTGCTTTAGATGTCAGGCAAAAATTCGCCAGGAATATGGAAAACAGACGTGCGTCAAGGAACAACACTGCCACGTTCTCGTGTGTGTTGCATGTACGGACAATAGTTCACTGCACTCGCACAGCTCAGGCCGCGGGGCCGGCCGGGTACCGGCCGGCTTGGTAGTGCAGCCACTACGTAACAGTATCCCGGATGTACCGATATTCCAGAGCAAAAGGGCGGCTCGCATGACGGCAGGCGCGTTATGAAAAAATCTCCGGTTTATGCGATTACCGAAACCAATCAAAATGAAATAATAAGTCACAAATGCAATTAACGTTCTTTAACATTATGTTATTATAAACTCAGGGTGGACTTTCCCTTTAACCAATGTTAAGTGAACGACGGATTCGTTACCAGCAATTATTTTTACTCCGGAATTGAACAAGCTTATTGATGGCTGTTGGGCCTTATCTCCGTCAGTGATGTAGTCGAGTCCATCACAAGACCATCATGCACAAGACCATTCACAAGACCAGCTTGTAACGGGCACAAGTAACGGGTATAAACCATGACAAAGGAATGCTTTTATTACAGTTCATTTGAATAGCTTAAGACTTGGATTAAGACTGAAGGCCTTGTGCTGGTCTTGCAGGGTCGTGTGGTCTTGTGATGGTCTCGACTAAAATACATCACTGATCTCCATCCTTTACTTGCTCATATCAGCCATGGTTCAAGGAACGAGGGGCTACATGTAGATGGGATACAGCGAAATATTCGAGTCAAAAGAAGATTTATTTTTTTATTTTTTTATATTAGTTTACAAAACCTAGGAATATTTCCAAATTATCCCCCAAATGTGTTAAATTCAGGTTATAAAAAATACCAGGTGACTGTTTTTTCTTGCCCCCAATAAAAAGGTCATGTATCGTATTGGGTTTCACATTTGGAATTTGTGTTCATTAGTTTTGGTACACCGATGAGGTGCAGAGGCCAGACATTTCTTTGAAGTTTTCTATGTTTATTTGTCTTGACTGAAAGAGGTTGGTTATAACCGCCCATATAGACGTCTGGAGAAATGTCAAATTTGTTATTAACTCTTTGAAGCCGGATGACATCTATACACGTCATTCTCTGCATGTTCAATCCATTGTTGGATTATTGTGTATGTTACGCTTGGCTGCACAAGCCTCTTGTGTCCGTTTATAAATAACCTCATTATAAATAACCGGCTTCAAGACGAGATAACCGCAGAGAGGGGTACGTGGCAATGTGATTTATTTTCAATGTATGTTCTGTTCTTATATATTTCTCCAAGGTTCGACAGATGCCCTTACGAAGTTCACCCGTAGAATCCGTGCGTACATCAGCGGCAGAAACCGGAAGTACGTCACGGGGTTTGACGTCACGGCCGAGGAGTGTGCCCTCTCGTGCCTGGAGGAAACTGCTTTCGTCTGCCGCTCTTTCGAGTACCGTGAACTCTGGCCTTACACGGACCGGAAGTGCATACTCACCAATGAGAGCCTGCACTCATTGGATCGGCTCGATAACCCTTCGACTGGATATGCAATAGATCTCTTCACCAAGATTGATACCGGTACCATATGAAAAATCTGCATACTTAAAAGTTGCCATACTTGCAGGAATACAGAATTCCTGCGTATGCGCATTCCTGCGTATGTGCATTCCTGTGTATGCGCATCAGCTGACAGATTAACCGAGGAATACCAAAAATATAATTAATTTGGTCGACCCACACTATTTGTACAGCAGCCTGATTGGCCTACCCTAGAAATCACAATCTTCAAAAGATATGTATTATTCATTCCTAATTGAGTGTTTGAATTACTTCCAATAAAAAGTAGTATAGCGTATCTTATTTGACCCAAATGGCTTGTGGTAACTAAACACGGCACATTTACTGTAATGGGCAACTTTTTTTTCCTCTTAATTTCTCAGTATGTGATGCCTATCTTGCAAGATCCTTTCCAGGTAAGGGCATAACATTGTGAGCATAATGTGGTACTCGTGGGCATAAGGATCTTCTCTAAGAAAATAGTGTACCTTTGGGGCTCCAAGATGGTTTGGAAGTTTTGGGTGCATTTGTTGTGAAAGTAGGACCCATGTACATCTCTTAATTAAAATGTTCCCAGGAGTGACAGCCTCAAAAAGAAAAAATCCATCACAAATGTATATATCTGTGAGTTATGAAAAGTCGAAATGGGTGGTCACGATTTCTGCACTGTAAAAACTGAGTGCACCTCATAAGGCTTCAGCACTAACTTCCTCATGTTGTAATAGTGACAGTGGGTTGACGAAATCGTTTTTGGTGCCTCAACTCTTGGCATTACCTGAGGTGTTTCACCTCACCTAACATACCCCGATACACCTCATGTGCTTGAGCATGGCTAATTCATACACAATGTATGCATTCACCCTTTTTTAGAGCGTGATTAATACTACTATTTGCCCTTTATTCCGCACAGACTCCTGCCCATTTCCTATATCGGAGGAGCTCAACATCACAGCATCCAGCGTGTACGATGAGTCGCACAGCCCGGGCAATGCCATTCTGAATGGCGACACTTGGTGGCGCCCTGCCGCTGACACCACTACCCAGTGGCTGCAGGTGACCTTCGGCGCGAGGATGTTCGTCACGGCCTTAGCTGTACAAGGTGCAGGAGCGGGGGCGCACAATTGGGTGAAATGCATTAAGCTTGACTACAGCCAAGACGGCTGGATCTGGTGGCCGGTTCTAACACAGGACGACGCAAACCTGGTCTGTAATCGGAATGATCCTCAATTTGTTAATATTCTTTCCGCAATTTTTTAAAATTTATTTTTTAAAAAAAAATTTTTTTTACTGGTATGGGTTACCAGTGAAGATTCATATCCAAGCGCCTTTTGAAAAAGAAATCAATATCAATCATATCTCGTCTAAGGATTCACCTCTTTTGAGTCTAGGCAGCTGTGATGGTCAAAGCACCACTGACCAAAGCATCGAGTTTATACCTCCCGGTTCTTCCAAGAACCACACTTCTCTTTTGGGTCGGCTGACCATTGGAAATTGATACAAAATTCCACTTTTCTTAAAAAACGACAGCACAGCAGGTGCCATGATTTCACAGGATGCTTCAAGGCCGTCGTTTAATAAGTACGGTCTTTCACTATAATTGGGTAGTTTTTTATTTTTTATGTTTGCACATTTTGTATAATACCTTTAAGACTAATAATGCTCAACCCTAACCCACCGCGATCCTCCAAAATCCTCCTTGCAGTTTTGGAGGATTTTGGAGGATTGAGGATGGTTCCTAGCAAAAAGGGTCTAGGGTTAATGCCCGGGTCTCAACCGAATGCAAGCTTGGTTGCAGTCGGAGCCTAAGTTGATCTGCCCTTCCTCATTAACAATCAAAAACAGTGTATGCCCCAACCAAAGAAAAAAAACAAAAAAACTTAAAGGCTTTTTACTTTTGTTGCGTGATTTTTCACATCATTTCCTGAACTCATTTGACTGTCTGTCTACGAAAAAAGCAACCTCAACCAATGACACGATTTCATGCAGAAACACCGCGCCAATGGCGAAGCGAGATGTGTCAACACGGTTCTGCTCACTCCACCAATCAGGGCCAAGATCGTTAGGATTTCACCCACAGAGTGGGAAGGGCATATCGCCTTGCGCCTGGCTGTCTTCGGCTGTCTCGACAATGGTAAAGGCTGTTTTCATCTTCATTAAATAGTCCGAAACAATATCGGATTTGCAATTAATAATTTTTTCATTTGAAGATACTGGTGATCGTAAATCCTAAAAATTTACTATATACCATTCAGTCTTTTCTTGTCTTTTGTAGCACACGCCTTGAGTGGCCTTTTGGCCTGGTCTTGGGCAATACATATTAAAAACGAAGTTATAATTGTGCACAGAACTTCAAAAATGTACCATTAAAACTTATTTTTTGAAGGAAATTGCTGATCTTTTTCCTGCAATCTCTAGACTGTGACATGTCAGCTGGTATGGTGGACGGCTCGCTACATAACGGTCTGGTCACCGCCTCCTCATATTCCGACCCGTCACATGCCCCTCACTCCGCACGGCTCAACCCCTTTGATGCCCGTGGAATGGGCTGGATTCCACTGACTTCAACCCCGGGCCAATGGATACGGGTGGAGTTTCCACGGGAACGCCTGGTCCATACCATTGTGACACAGGGGTGCGGGGATAGCAAAGGATGGGTGACATCGTATACTGTAGAATATTCACCGGACGGAATTGCACTCCAGAAGTATTTAGAAGACAATGGGAATGAAAAGGTATTGATTTTTTTTATAGTAAATTACTAGATTTTTGTATAAACATCTGTCAATATAACAATGTGTGCATTTTAGTTGTGGGCGGTAGAAGTTTAGTTAAATATGCTCAAACTGAATGAGAAATATGGAAAAATATATACGTACTGTAAAATATTGCCAAAGAATTTTAAACTTGACATAATATTCAGCAAAGATATTTGTCTTCAATTGGGTCTTTAAAAGAACTTATTTTTGAAGTTTTGATAGAGTGCAGCAAACCATTCCGTTTATTTTGATTTAAAAAAAAAATATATCAGGATATCACATCTACACAACAAAATAAATATACAAACAATAATTATATGGCGAATTGGAGATATCAGCCTGTTCCTAAGTGCACTGCAATAGTAGATATTCATTCCCCATAGTTCCACACCACAATTTAGGCAAGAGTCTTTAAATTAATTAACCCTAACTACCCCAAGCCTTACAAACTCCAACAGCAGGTTGTGTTGAATTTTGATGTGTTCAGGACTGTAGGGCCTTGGTACCATTACTTTACATAGAGCTATGATGCCCCAATTTGTCAAAGTCCAAAGAATGTGCCATAGATATACTGCACAGTGTTGGATTTTGACGGGTTAGGTAGTAGGGGGTGTTAAACTCCAAGGTCAAAATTTGAAGACGTCCATTTGGGAAATGATTAACACTATCAATACAAGCATTTTGACCCCAAAAGTAATGCTGTATCTCTTAAATAACCCCCAACCTATTGAAATTCAAAATTAACGCCAAAAACACCCAAAACTGCTACAAATGGAAACATTTGAGTCACAGTGGCATGTAGAAAACTTAGGAAGATGCCAGCTTGTCAAGGCTTTCCTAGAATTTCTCATATTCCAGTAATGTTCGGTCAAGGGGCTAAACAAGTCATTCATATTTAGCACTTTAATACCGACTGAGCGTGTAATACGGATTTCGTATATTACAGATTTCGTATAATCCAGTGCGTATAATACAGATTCGTTTTTTTGGCCGGGGTGGGGGGTTATTTTCATGCTAGATACCCACTTCTTGTGCAAAATATCTCCCAAATGACCCAATGTGTCACCCCTGAAGTGGACGTAATCATATTCCAAAATTTTGGTTTTCATCCCTATTATCACCCCATAACTAAGAAACCACCGTCTTTCAAACCGCTGCAGGTCTTTCAAGCAAACAACAATGGCCTCGGTTTAGCAAGAAATCGACTTGATCAGCGTATAGTCATGCAGCACATATTCATCTATCCTGTAACTTGGAAGGATCATATCTGCCTTCGACTGGACTTTGTTGGTTGCATTCACAGCAGTAAGTTGTGTATTCAGTAAACTTGAACAGATGTTTTCTCTCTTGCCCTGTCCCGACGTAATATATGAAGCACTGTATACTCGGTGCTTTCCGAGAGCCTGTGTGAAAAAATTCACAGGCTTACTCGGGCGGGATTCGAATCCACGACCTCCTGCCTACTAGTGCAGACGTCTTGTATTCAGTAGCAGGAAAGCGGCCCGTAACTCCCAGATTGCGAGACCGCCAATGTGGGGCAAGATAGCTCAGTTGGTAGAGCGCCGGTACGGTATACCGGAGGTCGCAGGTTCGATTCCCGCTCCTGCCAGTTTTCTTTGTTCACTTTGAAAATTTATTGAAAATTTACCTAGTCAGTTTCCCTTGTGGTTTGTTTGACGAATTATAAGTTAGAAAGCTGCTAGACTGATGAGGTAATTAAAACGGCCAAAAATAAATAGCAATAACTACATTAATAATAACCACTTATGTGTGAGTGGTCGAGTGCATCAAAATGGCTAGTTTGTCTTTTTTTTGTGCTATGCAAATTTGTGTGCTCTGCATTTATTTGTCCGTTTATCTAGCTTGCAGTCGACGTCTTGGTGTGGAATCCGGTAGAATCACCGACGGCCAACTGTCGGCCTCTTCGTCCTACCTGAGAAACGTGCCGCAGCTGGGCCGCCTGCATTTAGAACACGGTATCGACGGCCAGTTAACGATCTGCTGGAGACCAACTGTAGAGCTGGTCGAAGAATGGTTGCAGGTTGACCTTTTGACCTTTCACACTGTGACGGGGGTCATCACGCAGGGGACCGGGAGCCCGTCTCTAAAGCGTTGGGTGACGTCGTACCTTGTCAAATACGAGAGTCGGGAATTGGACGGCACCTGGCGATACTACAGAACCTTGGCTGGAACTAGCGCGGTGAGGTTTTTGTAATTATGGTCGGAAATTATATAAGCAACTTGAGGTGTTTCTATTTAGTCGTATTATTAAATTTCTTTACCTACCGTATAAAAAAATTTGCACACAGTAAAAACTGGTTTTCATTGGGGCTCTGCATTTTTACAATTTACTACAAGAACACATAAAAGAAAATCACACCAAATACACGTAGAAATCAGAAAATGCGAAATATAAACATTTAATACATGAAATGCTTTGCCGAGAAAATGTAATTATGAACTAGTACAGAAAACGGGGCGGATCCAGAGGCAGGGTTTTTGGGGTTCGAAACCCCTCCCCCCCCCCCCAATCACCCCACTCCTTGCCAATTTTTCTGGCTTGTAAGGGCCTACACCTAAAGTACCGTAGCAAACCAGAAAAGAAGAGAAAAACGCTGCAAAGGTCTTATTTTGCGTGTACGGTTAACAAATCAAAGAAGTCAAACTGGCACCACCAACATTTTGAGAGAGCCATTAAAGTAAAATTTTCTCGCGAGTTATTCCAATTGCATGGCAATAATATATAAGAGTGCTGAAGAAAAAAAGTTCAGAAAACTAACCGTTCATTTGAGACCCACATTTTCTACTATTTCTAGCTTGATTATGACGGTTACCGCGACATCTTAAAAATATGAATTTACATGTGATGCGGCCATTTCAGATTGTACAAGATTTGGGTGGAAACAAAATGGGAACAAATTGATCGGTGTTCTATTTCTTTTCGGCAGATACTAATGGGCAATACTAATGCCAACACGGAGAGCCGAACTGTTTTTCCGAGACCTTTTGTTACGAGGAAAATTCGCGTTGTGCCGATTTCTTGGCGGCACACTTTACCGTGCTTACGCATGGAAGTCGTCGGCTGTCCTCTTGAAGGTATATGGCTTGGTTCTAATTTAAGGTTGCATCGACTGAATCGTGATACAGTGGAACGCCGCTATAACGAACATGGCCGGATCCACAGATTTTGTTCGTTATGGCGATCGTTCATTATAGCGATTTTCTGCCAAATGCCTATTTTTCAACAAGTGCGCCCTCTTTTTACCATTGTCAGTGTATGAAACCACTGTCCATTCATCATGGCAGCACGTCACCCTGCACGCCCTGGCGGTTGCCTAAGGAGGACTTTGAACATGAGCCGCCCATTGAATCATGTAATTACATGTTCATACTTTTTAAGCTTACCAAATTCTAAAGCAACAGTTGGCTTTTCCCTTCTATTCCTTGGGGAAATAATAGCCACCTGTCACTCTTCAACATAAAGCTGCGGCCTTCCGTTGTTCAGTAAGTTTTGTATACAAAATTTGGGAGCGGTGTTCGTTGTAGAGGCGTTCCACTGTACCGATGACAGATACGCGGTGTAGCCAGGACCCTCTTCCATAGGGGAAGAGTGGGGGGGCTGGATGTGAAGTGGGGGGCGCTCACAGTATTTTCATTAATGATACTATTTTTTTTCTCCTTTACAAAATTTACAGTGGGTGTGTGACTGGAGGGGGGCGACAATTTTTTAATGGGGGGGCATGTGCCCCCCCCCCCCAACACCCTCCTTGGCTATGCCGCTGGGCAGATATATTTTGAAATAGAAATATTTTAGTCCAGCTATCATTAGCCATAGCCCTAGAGCGAATTTGCAGCTCGTTTCCATCCCCAGGATTATTCCGAACAATGATTTTAACGTTAAACAGAGGTGGGCGAGATTTGCGGTGAGGGCGCCCTTCAGCACGACGGCTTCTGCATCGGCTCCGTCAGCAGCAGACAAGGGGATGCCTGCGACGCTATCTTTGCCCAGGGTAGCAATCTCCTCAAGATCACATCCCAGGCCACGCAGGATGTCATCGCGCTAAACTTCCAGGGACTCCAAATCCAGCAGGCGTCGGAGTACCTGATTGGCCTGAGCTCGGAGACGAGCAACGTCTCGGCCAATCCGGTGTTCCGTTGGTGGGACGGCACTCCGATGACGTATCGGAACTTCCTCGGTCTTCCCAACGTGTTCGGGGGTGTGGATGAACTGTGTGTAGCCTTGGATGACGTCACAAAGTTGAAGTGGCGAACCATCGAGTGCAGTGAAGTGCATAACTACCAAGCTGCGCTTTGTCAAAAAGGTTAGTCGGGGTACCCGATTCCCGTACTTAACCGTAAATGCACAGCCCTACTTATGTTATATTATAGACCTGTATCATGATGTCACCATCTTTGTCTTGTTCCCTGTATTCGTTAGAAATTGTGAATAGTGATTACAATTATTGAATGAAGGTGCCAGACTATTTTTCCTTCCAGCCTCGGTTTGGTTACATTGATTTTAATAGGAGAAAAACAAAATGGCTGTACCATGATATTGCTCAAGTTCAGAGCAATGTAGATTAGCCGGTGTCTGGCTCTGTGGCCGCTGTCTGGCTCTGTGGCCGCTCTGTGGCCGCTCTGTGGCCGCTGTCTGGCTCTGTGGCCGCTCTGTGGCCGCTGTCTGGCTCTGTGGCCGCTGTCTGGCTCTGTGGCCGCTGTCTGGCTCTATGGCCGCTGTCTGGCTCTATGGCCGCTGTGGCCTCTGTCTGGCCGCTGTCTGGCTCTATGGCCGCTGTGGCCTCTGTCTGGCCGCTGTCTGGCTCTATGGCCGCTGTGGCCTCTGTCTGGCCGCTGTCTGGCTCTATGGCCGCTGTGGCCTCTGTCTGGCCGCTGTCTGTTACTGTAGTTTTTGCTCTGGTTCTCTCTGCAGATATTAACGAGTGTTCCCGTCGTGGAGTTTGTCCCTCCGACTGTGAAAACGTTCCCGGAGGTTACTACTGCAAATGCCCTCTGGGATATTTCTACCAGTCCGGCGAATGTCGAGGTAAAAGATGCTTTTTTAGGACCGTTGAAACTTTCGATCTGCAATTTTGATGGCGTAAGAAGTTGGGACGGAGTCATTCCATAAATTTGGGGTCCAATTTTAGTGTCCGTTACATCCGACATGTATAAAATTTTGCAATTCACATTCTTGAATGCCTTCTATCTTCAAGAGTGATTATGTAAAGCAAATTTCCTGCCAAAAATAGTGTGAAGTCAATTTTAATGATACTTGATGGGAAATTACACAAGTCAGGTGTAAGAGGGACACCAAAAAGTCACACTTTTGGACCCCACATTTATAGAATGACCCCATACGGAGACAAATTCACAATTTCTTTGCATAAACATCTTGCTAAATCCCAAGCAAAATCTGTTCGTGCGCCAGGAGTAACGAAAACCTTGTATAAAACAGGCAAACATATTTGAATTATCGCAAGTGCTCCAAACACCAGACTGTAGGTAGTTCTAGTGAATAAAATCAGAAATTTTTAGATTGAATCGATTACCTTTGTAACCCGTCTTTGAAAAACCAAACGTCCTGTGCCCGAAAATATTTGTTTTACCTTGGCAGGAGCTCCGGAAAATTATCCCCTTTTTAAATCTTGCCACAACGTCTGTTTTTAAAATGATTTGGTTGAATGGTTGTGAATTTGGATATCTTTCATCAGAACTTTGCGGCCAGTTCAACGTAACCGGTGGCAATGCAACCATTTTACAAGTCGAGCAGTCTTGCTTCTTCCTTCCTGATGAACGAGCCAGCAGATTGGAAGCCAAGGTGAGGTGTGAATCCTACCTTGCTGGCCTGGCTGGAATCGAAGAAGTATCGAAACTAGAGGTCAGTTCATTTCACTCAGTATTAAGTAAATTAATCTTTCGTCAAAAGAATTTTTTTTTAATCGAAATTCATTTCAGTATATAAACCAATGTTCTTTGAAAGAATTCGCAAAATGCTGCCTATATGTAACCCGCTCTGCAAAAAGGGCACATAAGTCGCTGTATGCTTTTACGCATGATGGGCCGTTCTATGTGAAGAGGGTGAACAATTCTTCAAACAAGTGATTTTTAAGGGAGGGAATTTGTTTGCATCTTTGATACCTATATTCTAGTTCATAACCAAAATCTTTGATTTCAGTGAATAAAGTTTGTTTGTGTCGAGTGCTTCAATCTATTGCTTTGCTTTTTTTTTTTTTTTTTTTTTAAATGGCTCGTTTCTCCTCGAGTCATTTCAAGAAATTCCTGAAAACAAACATGCAAATTTCCAAATATCTCGTGAATGCAAAATGCTACAGGCCTCAGACATATACCATATGAAAGCTTATAAAATGGCTTTTCCAGCTATATGTAAAACACTATTTTCAAATTTTGCAACATAATTGACCTTTTTGCAAAGTGAGTCGCATATTATTAATATGATATATTTAAAAAGTCATCATTGTGCTACAATACCCTTTGCACAAAAGATTATGCAAAAGATTATGTGTTAATGTGAATTTGTGAAAATTTTTATTTTTTTGGGCTAGTTGTCACACGCGGTCTGGGTAAATGGCCGTAACATGACTGAGAATCAAAACGATACTGACGATTGTTTCGTGGCGAGGGCTGACAACGCATCAGCACTCCATCAAGAGTGCGGCGAGTTATTGCCGTTCGTTTGCGCAAAAGGTAACGAGCTTCTGTGTGCCGAGCAGGTCCATGAAATTTTGATCAGGTCATATAACATCTTTAAAATAATTCGTCAAACAAACCACAAGGGAAACTGAGGTAAGCTAATTTTGGTAGGAACTTTGGGGAAAACTCAGTCACAGAAAATCCAATAGTTTATAATATAGGCCCACCAACAAAGTAAGCGATACTCTTGAAGAACAACCTTCTAACAGACTCTCTTGCTTTCATACTTAAAAAAAAAAATGCAGGCTGTTCGTATTCATTGTAAATATATCACTTAACCAGTTTGCGTCGGATGACGTGTATACACGCACTCGAGCGAGAACGGGACCCAGCGGAAATGTCAGCGACCGGTTCGCAGTAAGCGAGGCCGGAAATATCAGGGTGTGCTACCCGCAGATGACGGCCTGAACCCATCTGGCACCCAGGCTTGTGAAAAATAATCCCGGCGTGAACTGGTTAAAGAACATTTCGAGAATAGACAAACACTTAGCCCTAACCCCCTAGGCATTTTTACTAGGAAGTGTCCTCAACCTGTCAAAATCCAACACTGCGCAATATACCTATGGCACATTCTTTGGACTTGGACAAATTGGGGCATCATAGCTCCATGTAAAGTAATGGTGTCAAAGGCGCTACATTCCTGAACCCATCAAAATTAAACAAAACCTGCTGTTGGAGTTTGCAAGGCTTGGTGTAGTTAGTGTTTAATGTTATCTTATTAATGTATTGGCAGTAATAAGAGACTTTTGAGATGCTGATTTTGGCACAGATAACGATCTTTTTGCTAGTTGTGAGCATGCGCATGTAGTTCTGTACATGTTCTGTATACGTTCGAGGACAAAGAAAATACAAAGGAATCTTTTTTCTCGGGAGTCGGTCTCTTATTAAAATCTGTCCTCGGATGTAAATGTACGTGCTTAGCCTATGGGAGTTTTAAATTAAAGGAACAATAGGAAACACAAAGCATTGTCCTCGGTAGTATAGGAAAACACGACTACATGAGCATGTGCATGTAGTTCTGAGCATGCGCACGACTAGTGAGAACGGAACAGAGTTGGAGTCGAGTCCCTGCAAGTCCTTTCACAAGTACTTTCGCAAGCTCAGTCAGAAGTCCTTTTTTTATAAAGCCGGTCACAAGTAACTGGATGAACAATGACAAAGGAATGCCTTTGTCAAAGCTCATTTGAATAGCTTGTGATTGGGATTAAGACTGGAGGGCTTGTGATGGACTTGCAGGGACTGTTATGTCTGCTGGCACCAGTGTCTCAAAAGTCAAACATTGTCTGCCCCTTGTGCTCTTCTTGAAAGCTTTTGCCGATGTGCGCTGTGAAGACGTGTTACAAAGTGACGGAACTGTGGAAGTATTTGACACGTTTGGATATATTCATTGCTTGAACTACCCACCGTGGTACAAGGCTGGCTCCAGCTTCGAGCTCCATATTCAGGGTCCAGATCATCTGGTTGTCAGGTGAAAAAACAAATTAAGTCAGTAAATTGCTTTTTTGTTTCAGTTCAGAATGTATGCATTCGCCGCACATTTCATTCGAACAAAGATACGGACAATTTGGGAGACCGCCAACACAGGGCAAGATAGCTCAGTTGGTAGAGCGCCGGTACGGTATTCCGGAGGTCGCAGGTTCGAATCCCGCTCCTCCCAGTTTCTTTGTTCACTTTGAAAATAAAGACGGGTATATTTAGTTTTCATTTTTTTTTTTAAGTAAAGAGGATTTAAATCCTTATAACGATTACTAACATGGAAACAAAATTACTACTCTGAAAAAATTACTCCAGGGAAAACAAATCTTCAAACTTCCGTTTTTTTTGTTTTTAGGTTCAACTTTCTGAAAATGTCATTGCGCAGGGGTCAAGGCACAGACGAGTGCCTAGACTCCCTCACGATCGAAGACGTGGTAACCAAGTACGGCCGATTACTCCGAGGAAAATACTGCGGCACCAGGGAGAACCTCGAGGTCATCACGAGGTCAAATGATGTCACCATGACGATGCAAATGGGTCTCCTCACGGCGGGCATGGCACTTGAAATGGGGTTTGTCGCATCCTATGAGCTGATAGGTAAAATGAATAGCCTCGGTGTCACTGCACTGCAACGAAGTCTTGTCAACTGTTAGGTTTTTAACCTTTATGATTGTGCGTGGCACAGTGGTGACCATATTTGAATTTGAATATCATTAATTCACCAAACCTGAAATGTGACCCAACCCAACAAAATGAGTCACAAGTCGCCAGAGCTATTTTTGAGTTACAGGCCTTCAAACGTGGTTTATACAGTTGAAATCAATAGGAACTGTCGAGGCTTTCTGCTACATAATGTCCATATTTGTCATCAGGATGCCAAACTGGATGATATATCAAAATGAGGAGCTAATATGCTCTATCCAATGTAAGCAAAAACAAACAAGTCAAAAAATGACTTTAATACTCGTTTCGTAGGATTGGATCACAGTTTTACTTTTATCACCTGACCGGGACAGCCAAGTGTAAAGTGAGCTGTAATCCAGTCCTCATCAGTGCATTACATTCTAAACATAAAATCGTCCGATTCCAAGTAGAAATCTTGTACTTGAAGCACTTAAGATGGTTCAAGTTTATTTGTATGATCTCAAAGTGCCTTATATACCAGTCTTTGAGATTGTATGTTTACTACAAACTGTTAGTATCGAGGAACAAAGTGAAGCAAAAATATGGACTCTTATCATTGCTCTATAAACAGCTAGTTATTTAGCAAATGCAATAATTGAAGACTTTCTCTTTTTTTTTTGTAGATTTATTTTATAATTGAAGAGTTAAAATTGTTTCCGTTTTCAATTTGAAAGATTGCAGCGTAACACAGTGTGAGTTGGGATGCAGCGGAAAGTCATATCCCACAGGCTCCAGCGGTAGCCTGACCACGCCCAACTTCCCCGCCCAGCTCCCGCCCTTCAGCATCTGCCAATGGGACATCCACGTGGCGCCTGGAAGTTACGTCCGGCTGTCCTTCCCAGAATTCCGCGTGGTTGAGCCCGATGACGTCACCAGCCGGTGCCTGGACACCGTGTACGTCCTCATGAAAGACTCGGACCATACGACCGACTCTTTGAAGGGTATTTGCGGGATGGCACCACCCTTGATACTGACCGAAAGTTCGAATATTTCTGTCGTCTACTGGACGGGATTGGAATCGAAGTCCCTCGGGTTTCATGCGGAATACACCGCGTCGGGTGAGAATATTTTCATACAATGCCAACCCCAATGACGATAGTCTTTGTCGACCTTTGGATTATTTTAGGTCTAGGGGCCTATATTGATGTTCAAGGCAATCAAGAATGAACTCCTGATATTAGGGAAAAGTAGAATTAAAAAGAGGTAACTCGGAGTTCAAAGTGTATAGCTTGCAAGGAAAAGTACCCTTTAAAGGTAGTGTACACGATTGGTAATCCTGCAATTTTTTATTACTAAATTATTACGATATACCCTAGTAGACTGGAAGTTAATAGTAGTCTCAATCATCCTGTGAAATGATGGCACCAGGTGTGCTGTCGTTGTCAAGAAACGTGGAAATTTATATCGTTTTCCAACAGGGAAAACTGCCCTGTAGCCGTTCGTCAAGGTGCGTGGCTACCCCGGACAAGTGGCGCGCCCCGGACATGATAGCGCCATGGCATATCCGGTGCGCGTCACGCGCCCAGATAGCCACGCGCGCCTTGACTAAAGGCTATCATCCGCCCGACGGTTGAAAACGAGCGCGGTTTTTCTCTCGTTTTTTTTTCCGCCATCCAACGCCGCAAAACTTTGAACAGGTCATAAAATACTAACCCCCAAATCCGCCCATTTCTGAAAATTGCAACAATGACCAATCATGTACACTACCTTTTAAGTTGTACTCTTGACCTTGCACAGTTGGCCGTTATTAAATCAGGTTCACTGCAAAAACTGTGTTTAGCCATTTTCTAAACACTTTCTAAGTGTTGACGGATCGAATGGTGTTTAGCCATCGAACATTGATGTTTAGGAATTGGACACGTAATGTTTAGCTTCTAAACATGTTTACAAACTGATTGCAGGATTGTGTTTAATTGCTAAACACCGTTTTTAGTGTGCACGCAAGCTCAACCAACGTGCACTGTCTGTAGTAATAAACTTGGGGTTCCTGCGGCCTGGAAAAGTCATGGAATTTTGTAAAAATGACAAGTCATAGGAAAGTCATGGAATTTTGTGAAGACCATCAGAAATCTGGTTTTTTTTTTTTATGCTTTAGATAATGCGTCCTATGATTTGTCTTGTGGGCCTACATTTGTCAGAGTAACTAGGACGCTACAGTTTTGATCAGCATTTTGATGAAATAGGTCATGGAAAAGTCACGGAAAAGTCATGGAAAAGTCACGGAAAAGTCATGGGAAAAGTCAGTCTTAAAGGTGCAGGAACCCTGTAAGTTCATCTGCTGGTTTAATATCCGATTTAATGTCAGATCTCCCTGGGTGCAGCGTTGGATCCTACACTGACACAGACTCGATCCAATGCGGCTTCGATGCCGCCGTCATCGCAAGTCCAGGCTACCCACACCACTACCCTCCCAACGCACGCTACACCTGGAGAATCAGCACCCCGCCGGCAACCTACATCGAGCTCGTCTTCTACGAGTTTGACGTGCCGTCGGAGGACGCGTGCGAGTTCGACTACGTCAGCGTTTTCGATGGCGAGGTCGGTGACGTCACGGGAAGCCTGCTCGGACGGTACTGCAACAATGCGGTCCCCCCGGAGAGGATCCATTCTAGCCGGAATAACGTTGTCGTGAATTTCAGAACGGATGGGCTCGTGGGATCGGACAGTCACGAGGAAGGCACTGGGTTCTACGCTGTTTATCGGATGTTGCACTTTGTACCTCATGGGATAAACACATCACATGAACGGGGTATGTATGTGTTTCCTATTAAAATACTGAGCGATATTAATTTCTACTGAAAAGGAACTTATCCGATGGGATGTTTTCAAATTGTCACCGTCCCTATGTGCATAATTAGTCACGAGTGAACCATTTTTGGTCTTCCTGTTAAAAACTGTGGTGCAAACATGACTTGAAATTGCACATAACCGGATGAAATTACCAAGCACTCCATCAAATAAGATTAAGTGCTGTAAAGTTTGTCAAATAGGAAAATTGCAGAGATTTATTCCACGTCGTTTAATAGCTGTTCATCATGGTATCTTTTTAGCAAAAGGTATACTTATGAGCTGTGCACATTCTTTTTCTTCAATTCTCTCTAAAATCAAAAGACCAATAAGAGGATTTTGAGACGCAGACCATATATACCGGTCCTTTTTCAAACAGTCGTGCGCATGCTCAGAACTAGTAAAATGGACCGGTACGCTTGTTGCCACCAGCGTCTCAAATCCCCCATTTGTAGGAGAACTAAAATCTGGTACATGGAAATTTTTAATTTTTTTTTCTGTTTTGCAACTCTGTACCTCGAGTGGCTTGTTCGGGGGGAACTTGCATTAAAGAGACTATAGTTATGCTGACTAGGTTGTTTTATATGTTCAACTAGTTTCCCTTTCGTAAACTTGAATTTGTTTAGATTTCGTCTGCCCGGATGAGTGGGAAATTTACAACGGACACTGCTACACATTCCGTAATCAGTCCGGCAATGTACGGTGGACAGACGCGGAAAGGCAATGCGCGGAAAATCAGTCGCATCTCGTCAGCATCCGGGATATTCGGGAAGGGACGTTCATCCATTCTTTACTGACGTCGAAGTGGTTTACGCAGGAGTTGGGTACTTATATTGGTGAGGTTTTTGATGAAATGACGTCCACTCTAGCAAATGAAACGCCCCAAAGAAGTATGAAAAGCTAGGCTGTTCCGGGATACCGTGGTTTAAGTCCCGTGTTTTGGTCTAATTCTGAAAATCTATGAAGTGGAGTCGTATAGGTTTTTTTTTTTATTTTAATTTTTTTATTTTTTTTTTATTTTTTTTTTTTATTTTTTTTTTTTTTTTATTGGATAAAATACATTAAAAGAAATTAAAATACAAACATTTTAAATGTTAAGAAGAAAATAACAAATATAAAATACAGCCGTATTGACGTGCAATCAACACACCCTATAAAACAGTCAAACAGGCAGACAAACAGCCGAACAAGCAGGCAGACACAGCAAGACAGCATGACGGACGGACAGACAGCAAGACATGACGGACAGAGACAAAGAGTTGTAAGACTTTGAAAGTTCTTGCAGACTGATAGTGTATAAAACCGGTTTCCTAGATTTTTCTATGGCTATTATAAAATCCTTTAAAGTATCAAGGACTAAATTGGACTATTCAGGAATACGGGTAAAAAGTGCGCTAAGTCGCACTGAAAATTCCACACGAAAAGCCTGATCCAATATACTTTCTGTGAATTTTGCTTGCGTTCTACTTCTAGGTTTGACCGATGCTTTGTCGGAGGGACATTTTCGCTGGACTGATGGTCATCCTATGAGTTTCGCCGATTGGCACGTAACAGGGTGAGTGAAAGAAGTCGAACTTTCTATCTGAATGTACAATTTTGAAACGCTTCTAATGCTTAGCACGTTTCTTATTCCCGACATCAGCGGACAAGATTGCTGAATGCTACTTGTGTATTTTAACAATTCCAAAACAGATTGACTGCAAGTGGGAAGCCTCAACCTGACGGTGATGTACTGGAGGACTGTACCATGATCGCCCTGCACAGCATCCGATCTACAGCCAACTGGCACGACGTCTCATGCGCGTCTAAAGATGCGCGACAGTTCATCTGCAAGAAGCCGGCAAAGCGCAAAAGTGGGTTTGGTAATACACTGATGGATTAAGTACCGTGTTAGCCAATCGCAGTCGCGCACGCCGCATCTTTTGTTGGGCTTCATGTCGCGGTTGTGATTGGTCAATACATCGGGTGCAGAATGGGTTATTTTCAGGGTTTCCACGGGTCATGGAAAAATCCTGGGAAACAAAGTTGTCCTGGAAAGTCATGGAAAAGTCATGGAAAATTGTGAAAAATAAAAAAATCATGGAAAAGTCATGGAAATCAAGATCATGCAAGGGTCATTTTTGATAGACCGCTTTTGATGTTAAGAGGCCATTATTAATTACAAATCTTATTTTTTCAAAAGCTAACAAATAGTTAGCCCAACATCAGCGGTTCATCAGTATCATAATACCAAAAAACTCTTCAAAATGGCGTTAAATGTCATGGAAATTGTCATATTTTAATCTTGAAAAGTCCTGGGAAAAGTCATGGAATTCTGTTTTTTTAGATTTCTGTGGTAACCCCCGATTGTAATCAAAGTTTCAAAGACCATATAAAATTTGTGTCCGGGATTGTAAAATATTAAAAGCCTCCTGTGCACCCAGCCAAAATCGACCCAGCTGCTGTACAGATCAAAACCTATCAAATGACAGACTGAAACACACACAAACTGTGAGAGTTGGCATTTAGAGTTTTTGATGGGCTGTGATAGTTATAAGTATAGGAGGGTTTTTAATTTGATTTTCCCCCCCTTTTTTATTATCTAGAATCACAATTACCTCAAACAACTTCGCCAAGGGACGCAATGACTTTGACAGCAGAAGGTAATGCAGGGTTATCTTTTATTGACGAGTAAACCGAGTGAAACAAGTTATTTCTTCTCGTGTGGAATAGAACAAAAGATTTATACTTTTTGCCAGGATCATGACGGCGATATATTTCAAATTCACTAGAACCTAAATTTTGTAATTCATGCTGACCTCGCAGCTAATGAAGAAATCCGCTGAGATAAAAATGTTTGCTTAATTATTTGTCAGAGGTGAATTTTCGATACCTTTCCTTATTTTGACCCATTCTTTATTATTTGAAGCCATTACATCATTGGCCGCAAAAAAATATTAACTTATACAAAGAACTGATGCATTCAATTCCCATTCTCAAAGACTTGTTCAAAACTTTCGGCCAATCGTAATTTTTGATTCTACCAGAAATGCTACGCGAGTGTCGAGACGCGTTGAAAAGGTGCGACAACGGGGAATGCATACACATGCCTTACAGTTGCCCAGACCAGTCAGGTGACCAGTCGGGTGACATTGATGGCAGTTTTTCGGAGGATGACTTTGTCTGCTCTACAACGGGCGAGCGCATTTCTGTATCATTCTACTGCGACTACGTGTTTAACTGCGCCGACCGTTCAGATGAGACGGGCTGTGGTAAGAGGGTCGATCTCAAAGAGAATTTAATGATAGGCATAAACACTGTTTACAAATCCTTGCTCGATTTCAAACTCGCATACAAGGTTGTGCAAGGTGTACAGGTTCTGTATATACGTTCGAGGACAAGAGGAGAAAGAAAATACAAAGGAACTTTTCTTGTCCTCACGAGTCGGTCTTTTGTTGAAATCGGTCCTCGCATGTAAAGATAGGTGCTTAGTCTATAGGGTTGGTTATATAAAAGGAACAATAAGAAAACAAAGAGCATTGTCTTCGGGAGTATTGCGAAAGTACGACTGTGTGCTCAGAATGGTTCCACCTGTATTTAAAATGGATCCAATTTCCGACAAGGTCTGACCTAAAACGTGGTGGTTAAAGCATTTTGGATAATACAAATGAGGATGTTTTCTCATTTAATTCACCTCCAAGTGCTTTCTAAATTTACTAATTCGAAACAGTTAAATGTTACCGCCTTCAACACTTTGTTGTTAGCAATGTTATAGCAATCACTCGTTCTGCTGTCATTTTTTTTATCTAGTTTCTGGCTTCTTGTCCCACTTGCTTCCCAGTTTGTTGGTTTGTTTGTGTATGTTGCAGGATTTCAAGTATTCCTACTTTTCCTACTTTTTTCCTCATTTGTTTTAACCTTGCTCCTACTTTTCCTACTTTTTTTCCTATATTTGTTTACCTTGCTCCTACTTTTCCTACTTTTTTTCCTATATTTGTTTACCTTGCTCCTACTTTTCCTACTTTTCTCTTGAAATTTCTATTTTTTTCCTACTTTTTCGTCGCACAACTCCAAAAAGTGAAATCTTATTGAATACTTTAAGTGTTATATACACTGTCATATGAAAAACACATTATTTAAAGGTCTTGGGTGCAGGAGTCCTGCGACTTTACTTCCAAGAGCTTATTTGAGGATGGAGCACGAGTGTTGTGAGTAGAGAATATGCCAAATGAGGCTTGTGATGCTGTGGACGTGGGCGAGTATCAACGAAAACTACTCCTGAACGCCCGCCAAAGTCCTACTTTTATCCCGATTTTGTACTCCAAAGTCTAGTTTTGTCTTTTTTTTTTTCTTTTTTTTTATAATGTTGATCCTACTATTCTCCTACTTTTTAACCTGGGGTCTGCTTGAAAGCCTGATGTCGGGGTGTTTGTGTTTGTTTTGGTTTAGATTATCCACCCTGCGAAGACGGGGAGCACCAATGTGATAACGGACAGTGCATCGAGAAAGACAAGCGATGCAATCTGGTCCCCGACTGTGCGGATGCTTCGGATGAATCGCTTTGTGGTTATTATTATTATTATTATTATTAATTCTTTCTGGTATTGAAACCAAGGATTCCTCAAAAGTGCCCTAGGCACTGTAGCTCGAAAGCCTGAAGAAACCTGTAGAGAGAAGACAATGAGAAGAAGTTACAGTTTTAGAGGTGGGAGGAAAACCCCAGAAGAATATTCTGGGGAAAACCCACGGAATCAGGTAGGGACTGAAAACCCAATCCACATGTGGACCCAGGGCTGGAATCGAACCCGGGCCACAGCGGTGAAAGGCGGGGACAGTAACCACTTCTGTGATATGCCCATAGAAGATGTATTAATTGGTCTTCTATAAGCAGTTACGGGACATTTGATATCGGTGGACTGGTTGGTTCTCTGTATTTCTCGAAGTACAAAAATAATAATGCTTAGAAATGTGGCCCTTGCTACTGGAATCAGTTTAATTTCAGGGTAGCAGAAGGATGCCATTCCCGGTTTTTTTTTGTGTTTTGTTTTTGTGTTTTTTTTGGGGGGCCACCCTGTATAATCTTAAACTTTTGTTCAAAACAGTCAATGAAAAGTGGCCAGGAATTGCCTCGGATTGCACCACAGAGCATCTAGAATCCAAACTTTGGCGGGCCCCTTTAGCGCACCCTGGCCCCCATGCTGTAAGGGCTTCATCACGCTCTGCGCTCGCATTAAACTACAGGGTAAAATTTAGGGTTGTTTTTAACCCCTTAAGCACGGTATTTTACGAGAGACGTTGGGGTGTTGCAGCGGTTCTGGCAGCCAAATCGTACTGCTACAATGTGTTTGTGCAGTCAAGCATGACATACACAATAGATTGAAACTGCACAAACGGCGGCCAGTGGCTTCATCCGGCCTGGTGACACTTTTGTTTGCGCCCTATGGCGTCATCCGTACGCAAAGGGTTATTGATACTGATGATAATCCTTCCCTTTTTGGCAACAGCAATATGTAATGCATGGTTTCAATGCTACGACGGTACATGTCTGTCAGAGGGTGCGGTCTGTGACGGGATGAAACACTGCCCCGGCACTCGATGGGAGGACGAACCGTCCGATTGTTGTGAGTTGTCAATACACTATCACAATTTTTTTTTTTTTTTTAAATCAACACTGTTTGGGACTTTATTTATCGTCCATTATAGATACAACGTGAAACTTTTTGAGTATTTTAAGGCATCAGTTAAAAGATTCTGCACAGGTCTGCCGTAAACACAATTTGGCTGTTTTTCAAAGAAAGCATTGACGAAATCTACGTAATACAAAAATGACAGTATATACTCTATAGCCTCTGCGATCAAGGTTTCTTTTAAAAGCCGAAACGCTGAAATAAGTCTTCAATATTTCAGGCTTTCTACAAAGTTTTTTTTCCCACAAGTGTTGAAATGGTCCAAAAAGAATTTGTAATTTGTTTTAGCATACCAGTGTGACAGCCGGTATCAACTTCGATGCGTCAATGGCGCCTGCGCGAATCGGACGACAACTTGTCTTTATGACTTCGATGAATATGGGCTGCAGGTAGGATGTCGTGACGTCACCCATCTACGTTTCTGTGGTAAGCCTATTATTTTGAGGCCCGGGCTCAACACGTTTGATATTGAAAAGTAAATCAAATTTTTGGTATTAAAAATAAATTAGATTCTTTTCTACAGTAGCTCATAGATCATTCTATTAAAATCAAAACTAAAATACTTCTAGTATATCAGAATCTAGATATATACCACTTTACTGTTCATAGTTTTTCTACTTCTGCCCTCTAAATTGTCTTGATACAAATAGCCATCCTTTAATAGTCAAAGAAATTGTTTCGTGATTCCTCTAGATTCTCGATTCGTGTCAAAGTAACCCTTTAAAATTAAGATTTAAAAATATGATAATGGTATAAATATTTTTGGTATAAATCTGTTTTTTTTAATTTATTTGCAGAAGCATTTGTTTGTCCTTTGTGGACAATGAAATGTCCCACGTCGTACTGCATCCCACTGCGCATGCGCTGCGATGGCAAATTGGATTGCCCAGACGGCGAGGACGAGTCTCATTGTGGTGAGTGTAGAAATAAGAAAGTGGAAATTGACCAATCGGGCACTTGCATGCAAAGCCACACCCCTCAAACAACTTATGAATTTTTTGTTATGCCTCAGCAGCCGATTTCACGAAATTGTGCGTAACTTGCGCCATGGCGTAGGACTTTCACGAAACAGTGCGTAGCTGCGCAATGTTTTTATTTATTTTATACATCGCGGACGAGGCTGAATGCCGCTTTTACTACGACTGTTTGAGTACAATAAAAATGCATTGAACAGTCGTCAAATTAAACCGTGGGCGCCATTTTGAAACTTATTATTTTTGAAACTTCTTTCCGAAAAAGAAATTGATGGCAACTTTCGGAAATATCTCACAGGTAAACCTAGAGCGGATGATAATGTCATTATCGTAACTCTCTGAAATAATCTAGTGAATTTAGAAAATGATTTAAGCAACTAACGTCTCTACTATGCTCACCCTCAGCTAGCTAAGTCATCATTTCGGTGTTTGTGCGGAAAACTTAAGCCACCTAAAACGAGTGCGTAAGTTACGCCATAATTTGTGTCAGCGACTTACGCACTGCGTAACTTTTGTGAAATCGATTTTTAAAATGTCACAGATGTTGCGCAACTTACGCAATCAATTGTGGCGTAAGTATAGTTGCGCAGCTGTGCAAGGTTTCGTGAAATCAACTGCAGATCTCTACGTCATTGGGTGGAGTTGGGGGGGGAGGGGGGGTTGCACCCGAGACACACTATTAAGTGCTGACATGTTCCGCTCCTGCGAAGTATGACATCAATGGGAGACTTGAGAGGCATTTTGGCGTCGGACATACCGGTCCTTTTCCATTGTTCTCGCCACCTGTGCGCATGCTTAGAACTATGCGCGCATGCGCAAAATTAGCATGGACCGGTATGTCTGCTGCCATCAACATCTCGAATCTCCAATCGGCATAACCAGGGAGCAAGTTCGGTTGGGCGACCAGAGTGACTAGACTTAACCATAGTCAATCTAGATGTCACTCGAACGCTGCGTGGTTTGACTAGCTAGTCCAACTGGATCAACCCAGCTCCGGACCATGGTTTCTCTAGTCACTCGCGAGTTACGTCACGGTTTCAAGATGGAGGATAGGTAAACTGGGCAAGTTTTGCAAACGTTTATAGTAAATTGTTAGTTTTGTCCAATGATAACTCTTTGCAATAAGATAATGAATTATTTATTGCACTAAACTAAAGTTAAATAGAGAAAATAAAGAACTACATAATAGAAAATATATATGACGTACCAACATTTGCTTCGTTAACAATTAGCATACGACATTCTTTACAGTTTGTTGTTGCTACACAAACTAGATTTGACGTAGTTGATCGACTAGATGCGTTCGAGTGAAAACAGACCACGCATGCGTGATATAAATCGCAAAATTGACAAAAGGGACTAGATCAGCAGCACCTGAACTTGCTCAGTGGTTCAATCTTGCTGCTCAGTGTCGATTTGAAATTTTTATTATATTTTATTTTTTTTAATATTTTTTATTTGAAACTGTCATGCGAACATATTTGCATGAAGATTTCTTAGCCGTCTCTAGACATTGCACGGCGACGGCATCTCTTCGGAGCTCTAAAAGTCCCATTATACTCTTGTTTAATTTGCACTCAGAGGATTATCAGTGTTCTGGAGCCTACCGATGCCATGGTGCAACCTTTTGTCTCTCGCCCATTGAACTGTGTGATGGTGTTGCCCAGTGCCCGAACGGCGATGATGAGTTTTACTGTGGTAAGCTGGAATCAAATTATTTGATAGCAGTCAGAGTGTAATGACTAATTTTCTAGATGATTGCCGGAGAACTGAATAAAATGTCGGTTAATACCACTGGTTCTTTCCAGAACCACACTCTCGCTGATGGGGTTATAAGTGATGAACGGGTGAGGATGTTGTAACGAGCTCGTTTACATCATGCAAGTATCAATCCCTTCCCAACTCCCCCCACGGGCTGCCCTGCCCCAAGGAAAATGATAGGTGCATTTATATTAGTACCGACAGGAATTATGTTTGCATAAATAAGAAAATACTTGTGATCCCTGGCTATACGGCATTCTGGGTTTATGACTTCTAACTAGCGCCCACCCGAACAAAGATGCTGACAATTTGGGAGACCGCCAACATAGGGCAAGATAGCTCAGTTGGTTCGAATCCCGCTCCTGCCAGTTTCTTTGTTCACTGTGAAAATGTATAAAAATACTTATCGGTTCTTTGCTTATTGAAGCAGGTCACTAAATATGAAAATGTACTTCAAGAAACATCACGTTACTGCATAAATTGTTTATTTTCCAAAGTGAACAAAGACAACTGGCACTTTGAAACTTATTCAAATTTAACTGGATAGTTTCCCTTCTTTGTTTGATAAATTACTTTTTTTTCTTTTTTAAATAGATGTCACGTGTCCGGAGGGCTGCAAATGTCATGGATATTCGGTTGAATGCAAAAATGTGCTGTGGTCGGCATCAAACGCGGCTCTTCTACCCAGGAAAGCCAGACTTATGTAAGATCTCTGTGATGGTTCATCCTGTAGACTTAGCCCTGAAGTAAATTTCGAAAATTATTTCTAGTATCGATAAAGGTGTGAATTAAACGACCTTGTGGTTATTGTCCTATAAAACAGCAATTTGCAATCACTTCAACGTCGTGAAGGAGCAAGATTCAAAAGAGAGCTGTCGGAGGCGGAGACTAGTACTGGAACTATACTGCATTTCCTTCCGGAAGATTTCCCTTTCTTGACAAAATTGTAAGTTGCCCTTTGACGTCTTTCAATCCAATCAGTCGGGAACAGTGATGTAGTCGAGGCCATCACAAGACCAGCACAAGACCTTCAGTCTTCAGCCTTGTGTCTGGGTCTTGTGCTTGTGTTTTTACGTTAGTCTCCTTACGGGGTACTGGGAAGAAATGGGGACAATGGTACCCCATGAGGGAGTCTTTAGAAATCGAGGTACCCCACAAAGTTAACGCTATGGAGTTTGAGATTTCAATGGGGACAAAGGAGAATAAAAGAAAAGTAAAGTCCACAATAGAGGTACCCCATATCTACCCATATGTGAGGATGTTTGCCTGGTCTTGTGCCTAGTCTTGACTACATCACTGGTCAGGAAACTAAACTGATTATTGAAAAATTAATATCAACAGATAATATTTACAATTTATATTTTCAGTCTGCTTTCCTATTGTATGCCCACTTCCCCAAAATTTCAGTGCATCTGTACTCTTAATGCAAACAATTGCTGCTTTTTTTTTATAGATACGTGCCTTATAATGAAATAGAAGATATACCAGCTGGGCTTTTCAACAAGTCGTCAAATTTATTGAAATTGTAAGTATAAGATTCAGAGCACGTAGAATGGTGAATTAAAGACAAAATTTAAAACTAAAGTCGGGTGCTATTTTTGACAATTATAACTGTCAATGCAGTTTACTGATTTCCAAACTTAGGTAACCAAAAATTCCTCTGAGTAGCAGAATCCATGTTGAAAAGAAAAGGCGCTTTTATAAGTTTAAAAAATGGCGCGACGGTAAATCAATGTTTGGAATGATTTGATAGTTTTATTTTATTTCAGGTCACTGGCTCATAATCGGATCACGCACTTGAAACGACATACTTTTCAAGGGTTGAGACGTCTCATTTTGCTGTAAGTGCAAACGCCATAAATGTCCGTTAAAGAATCTGTCTACTGATTACATTACACTCGGTGATCTCTTTCAGCAAAGGCTAAATTCAAGTTAAATTTAAAGTTTAATTTTTTTTTAGTTAGTCTTTTTCACGGATTTGCACGGAGACGAGTACCCAGTTACTACCATTATAACATTGGGGGGGCTCGGCACAAAAATTTGCTTAGCACCAAAAAGTCTTGCTTAGTTAAAACAGGTTACCAGCCAAAAGGCCATGGGATTTTTATGCCAAGCAAACAGCTGAATGACAGCCATAATTGATACACTTTACATCAAAATTTGGTTGGTAATTCTGTATTTACTAAGCAAATTTTTGTGCTTAGCATCGAAGTGAAATTGGCCTCAGATAGTTGTTTTCAAAAGGTCATGTTCTATAAGTTCCAAATGATTGGTCAGAACGCCTTTTTGATGTCGACATTTCTACCTGTCCAATACTGATGTGTGAACAAGCTTTTCCTCATTTTGTTTTTCTATTTTCTGTTGCTCCTTTCTATTATGAAACAAACCACAGGGGTACCGGTCATTTCGATCAGTATTCAGTTTGAACAAAGAAACTATGGCAGGAGCAGGATTCGAACCTGCGATCTCTGGATTACTATACCGGTGCTCTATACCAACTTATAGTGTGAAGAGATCAGATTATCTTGTCTTATTTCAGTGTGAAGGGCTGGTTCTTCCACACTTTCCTCTGTAGCCCACACCTTGAGTGACCCTTGGCGTTGTGATGGGTGATTTGCATAAAAAAAATTGCCATCTTGCCATTTTAAATTGTTGGAGATCGGCAATTGCTTTTTTTTCTTTCTTTTACAGTATTTATTTTAAATCCAAGCATTGGGTTGATGCCATCTTACATGGTGGCATGGGTGGCTTGTGCGTAAAGCGCTTGCGCCTCACCAATGTGGCCCGGGTTCGATTCCCGGCTTGGACCATATGTGAGTAGAGTTGTGCGTTAGTTCTCTCCTGTGCCACGAGGGTTTTTCTCCGGGTCCTCCGGCTTTTCCTCCCTCCGGAAAAATCAAACACTTTCGATCTCTGGCTGTGCTCCGTGGTCATATGTGGGTCGATGTGGCTGGCTGCCAGAAGTGCCTTTACGTGCCAACGACTCGACCACGTTGCAGCCGCGTCCTTCGCAATTCAGCATCCCAGCTGCGAGTAAGGATAATTAGCCTCACAAATTAAAATCACATGGCCATATGTTTTATATCCGACAGTGATATAATTGGGAATCCATTGACACGCATTGACGCTGGAGCATTCCTTGGCCTCAAGGTCCTACCATCTCTGTGAGTATGGAAATTATAAAAATCTGTGATATTTGAAATATTGACCAGTGGACATAACGCTGTCGTTTCATTTGTCCAAAGCTTGCGTATATATTGGTTAATTTCACACTTGCTCATCCGAGTATCTGTATATATAAACCAAAACACTAAATTGATGTCTCATTGTAACAGTATTTCGAATTCCTATACATGCGACAAACGGGCGACACGCGAGTCGCCCATTTAGAGCACTTTCCCCACGCACCCTACTAAAAAACACTCCAAAGGGGCGACTTTCACAATGGGGCGACAGTTATGTGTCGCCCTATTCGACCGCTTCGCCCAAACCCACTCTTTTCGAGCATCATGTGTTGCCCCAACCGGTAATTGAGGAAAATTCATCTTATGGTCGGCTGTCCTTTAGAGAAATCTTAAATCTCTTCTTCGAGATAGATGCAGTTCTTTCCCATTTTCCCTCTTTCACTTTGTATTTCGTAGCCTTTTTACCCCTAGAGGTTCTTATTTTTACCTTGTACAAATACATTGTAATGGGCAAAATCAGTTTAAAACGTTGGCTTTCAAAGCAATTTATAAAAACCGACTTTTGCTATCATTGTGAACTTTTCCGTTTGTTTTTTTGCTGCAATCATTATAGAGAACTAATGGAGCTTCCCATTAGTACGCTTGTTGAAGGGATGTTCAACGGTCTCGGCGCGTTGGAAACCCTGTAGGTATTTAGAAAACACATGTCAAACTTTTACAAGCCTATGTAAAAAATAAAATTCCTTCTTTAATCACTTGTACATATTCATCATATGATTTTTCTATTTGTGATTGTCTGTCGTAGCTTTAATACTTGCAGTCTTGTTGACTTGACTTGCTGACTTGAATCGGTCTCGAGTCGTAATTTTTTTGACTTGAGACTTGACTTGAAAGAACATGACTTGTGACTCGACTTGACTTGAATAAATTTGACTTGCTGACATTAACACTTCTGTTAAAATAAACAAACAAACAAACAGGTATCAGTTAAAAAAAACAAAAGCCTATAGCGCATATATAGCAAGCTGGGTGTCCAGTACGTATGTAGGGCCGCAGCGCTGGCCGAGCTGCATGGAGAATTGTCAAAATGGCACACCAGGTTGATTTTGTACAGTGCATGCGTGCTAGCCTATGCATTGCCATTTTGTCATTGGAATTTCTATTTCCTAACAATTGACTCGAGACTTGGGACTTGACTTGACTTGGGAAAAAATGACTTGGTTACAACACTGCTTACTTGGTTTATAAAAGATATCCATTGTGGTTGTATTTTGTTCATTATTTCATACCAATGTTTATGAACTACAAACAATTATCTCGTAGTAAAGAAATGCATATCTCAAACTCTCTACAAATTATTTGAGCTTTTACCTTCAGGAAATAATTGCCTAATATTCCGATGTATACTCTTAGCAAGCTTTAACGTATGAGAAGAAATGGAACAAATTTTTCTTTTTCTCAACAACCCAGATCTCTCTCCGGTACGTCACTGGCCCGCATTGAGCCAAATGCATTTGTCGGACTGGGTGCACTCACAAAGCTGTAAGTCTGGGTACCAGTTACCCCCTGCATCACACGTCCTCAACCGTCATATAATTGCGCAGAAAGGTTTTGTATTAAAAAGCACCAGTATGTCTCTGCTATGGGCTCCGTGCATCACCAAAAGATGGCGCTGTCCACATAGCAACCCCACTTCCATGGGAGTACGTCGCTGGTATTACACACTGCGCTCCTCGTTCATTTGATACTGTATACCAGTGGGATTGCTTTGTCTGTTTGCCGACTCTCGATAATTGCGTTTTCAACAAGAATATCATAGCGGGAACCAGACACTTAAATTGAAGTCGAGTAAGATGGCGTCGATATTGACCCCCAACTCGCCTTTTCTTTCCGCTGAGCGGGTTGGTTGTGCACGGAGCCCATACATGGACTGTGGCAAAGTGAAAGATATCGTTTTCATTATTTCGCAGAAGAGAAATTAGTGTTTTCAGTGAAACTGTGACTTTTACATGGTATAATTGTGCACACATACAAAGGTAGTCGGAACAAGAAAACCATCAAACTTGCACCCAGCTGACGACAGCTATCTTCAGCTGAATGAAAGACTGACTTTTTCCCGAGTTCACTGTCCAAAAATAAGAATCATATCACCGGGCCTTTTTTAAAAGCTTTTTTTTTCGAGGCATCTGCTGATTGTAACTTATTCTACTTTGCCGTTTAATGCACACTACGCTTTTTAATTGAATTGTGTATGGTTTTTTTGCAGAGATATTCGCCATACTTTCATAGAAAATGTTGCCGAGAATATGTTCGATGGACTAGAACGTCTTCAGACTTTGTAAGTAAAATCTGTCTCCAGGAATTGAGCTTCATTGTTTTTCTTTACAGTGGTATTTCCTTTGTTTTGTTACGTGCTCTAAATGAAACTTAGTACATTTTTCCGTGTTGTACTTTTTACCTTGAGATAAACCCTATGTGTACGGAGGATGTCATATGGCGCAAAGAAAACAGTGCCACCAGGCCGGATGACGTCTATAGACGACATTTTCTGCATTTTCAATCCATTGTTGGATTGTGTTCGTTACGCTTGGCTGCACAAGCTTTTTGGGTCCGTTTCGCTTGGCTGCAAAGCCGACATGGCACCCCGGCTCCTCACTGTAATTATCGTACTCAAGGGGTTAAGCAATGGCACTATCGAGGCAAAATTAGGGAAATCAATGGAGTGTCATTGTTCGTATTCACAGGTATTCGGACAAGTTTGTCTTCTGCTGCTTGGTCGATGAGATTGAAGAATGCACTCCCCCGCCAGACCAATTCTCATCCTGTCAGGACCTGATGCGCAACAACATACTACGCATCTTCATCTGGATCCTGGGCATCAGCGCGTTGCTGGGAAACGCCCTGGTCCTCGTCTGGCGACTCAAGAATGGCGGGAACCAAAGAAACAGGGTGCAAGGATTCCTGATCCTCAACCTTGCGGTGTCCGACTTTCTCATGGGCGTGTACATGGTGATCATTGCTAGCGCTGATCTGCACTTTCGTGACGTGTACATCGTTCATGCCGTGGACTGGGAGGCGAGCGCCCTCTGTAGGTTAGCTGGGCTCATCTCGGTCCTCTCCAGTGAGGTGTCGGTATTCATGCTCGTTGTCATCAGTCTTGACAGGTTGTGGTGTGTCATTTTCCCCCTCAAGAAGAAACACCTTGGTGTGAAATCGTCAAGATTGGTGGCAGCGGTGGGATGGACAGTGATGCTCCTTGTAAGCATCTTACCCATACTGGGTCTGCCATATTTTGCAGACTCCTTCTACGGCCGCACTGGCGTGTGTCTTGCTCTTCCCCTCACCCAGGACAAACTCCCCGGCTGGGAGTTCTCCATCGCATTCTTCCTCTTCTTCAATTTGGTCTGCTTCACTGTCATCCTGGTCAGCTACGGCGGGATTTATCTCACTGTCCGACGAAATTCCCGCAAGGTCCGCTCCAGCAGGAAATCCCAGGAGGTCAAAATGGCAGGAAGGATGCTCTTGATTCTGTGCACGGACTTCGTCTGCTGGATGCCTGTGATCATCACGGGCCTGTTGTCGTTTGGGGGAGTCCTTGTTATCTCCAGTGACGTGTACGCGTGGACGGCCGTCTTCATTCTTCCGTTAAATAGCGCCCTCAATCCTTACCTGTACACCATCTCGACGATGCAGCTGCGGAATCGGAAAGTGGGAGTGAAAAGAAGCAACGCATTTGGTAAGTGAATTGAGATAGATGTACAACCTTTCACTTTCAGATTCCGAACCCAAGAGGGTAACTAAGATCTGGAATCTGATACTCCTGAAATGATGCAAATTGATTTTTGTTTTTTTGGTCTCATTTTGATCATCTCAAGACAACTAACCGTTCTCTTATGGAGTACCGTTGGGTTGGTTGCCTCTGCTTGTCACTTATCTTAATTGGATAGTCCAGAAGCGCATCGTTAATTTGGTTGGAGAAGATCAAGTTGGGGCTCATCCTTACAATCACTCTCTCGCCAGGGATCTGTTGCTACTCAGTCTGTTCTACAGATATTTTCATGAAAATGTTGCGCCAGCTTGGTTCCTCTAGTTAGGGTGAAATTCAGGTTTACGCCTGTTCCCACCAATAATTACTCTATCTGTAACTAGATGTAAAAGGAAATGCTATGGCGATAACTGTTTCCCTCTTTCTGTATCTCTATGGAATTCTTTGCCCGGTGCATGTTTCCCTTCATCTTACGGTCTTTCCTGCTTCAAGAGGAACCTTGATTCCTACCTCTTGTATCTTTGATTGTTTCCTTTCGTAGCTCCGTACTTTGAGTGGCTTTTAGCCTTGTTCGGGCCGAACTTGCTTTGAAAAAAAGCCAGTGCCTCAAGTATACCACATACGCATGAAGTATAAAACTTTTATTAGGATCGGGCAATAATTGTATAATATAATTATTGCAGGCTATAGTTGTGCATATGAATTACACCAAATAGCATGTGAATAAAATTCTACATTAAGTGCAGCAATGTTTCCTCCTCCAACAGTCACAATGGACGGGTTGCGGAACCCTAGCGGTGCCCACATGTGCCGTCTGTCTGAGATCACGAGAGGGCAGCACACCCTTTCTCTGGAGGAGAACCAGCTGAATCAGCTTGCGTCAGAGCTGCGCAACGCAGTGCAGAGCTTCCACGAGAGAGGGATTGCGCTAGGAGACATCTCGCAGAGCAAGATTCTCTTACAGCAGGTATTCAGTTTATTTATTTGGCATTCTCCCGGGATAGCCCATAAAAGTCTTTCGTCTTTTTCCTTTTTTTTTCTTGGTAGAAGATGAATGGAAATTTTTAGACGTTAGAGAAAACTCAAGAGAATATTTGTTATTTTTTATTTTTTTATTTTTTTATTTTAATTTCCACACCAATCAACACCAATTGATGATCTTACCCAATATTGCAAAGAAACCCTGCAATCTACCAGGTGACTGAAAGTGTCAGTAGGTTTTTCATTAATTTTTAATTATGCCGTCATCTTTCGGTTAAAAACTGTTTATACTCCACCTATTCCAAGTTCAAACATAGCCAAATAACATGTGAGAGCTTCTTTAACCCTCTCCCTAGGCCCTTATTGCTAGGAACCATCCTCAATCCTCCAAAATCCTCCTGTGCTTCAATCACCATTCCTCCTCAATCCTCCTCAATCCTCCAAAACCACCATGAGGATTTTGGAGGATTGAGGAGGGTTAGGGTTAACCCTGGTTGAACGGTTGACCCAGGATTTCCAAGACAAACTGGAGACCGAAGCTGCTGCCATAGGATTTGTATAGCAATACCAGGCCTTTGAAGATTAGCCGCTCTTAAAGCAAGGCCATCCATCATCCTGTCATCTCCCCATTCATGAAGACTTGGAACAGGTGGCCCCCAGCTATTATTTAGTCTGGCTGCTTGCTCTGTGTGGTTTTAAGTTGTTTTGGGGGGTTTTGGGGTTTAATTTTTTTTGGGGGGATGGAGGTTGGGGGTTCGTTGACAGCCAGACATCTGCACTGTATCAGCTTTTCCAAGGGCTTTTGAGTAGTGCCAAAAATAAACATCACTATAGGCATGTACAAACAAATTTGGGCTTGCAATCTATTTAGACAGTGTGTGAGAGTATTGTGTTCACTCATGGAGCTATAAAAACAGACGGCAGTGTTAGCTATTACACGCTATTCACACACACTGACACTTTCAGCGTTGTGAGGCGTTAATGGTCACAATGACCCAGAGATGTATTCGAGTCCTGTCCCTGCAAGTCCATCACAAGTCTATCACAAGCCCTCCAGTCCTAATCCCAATCACAAGCTATTCAAATGAGCTTTGACAAAGGCATTCCTTTGTCATTGTTCATCCAGTTACTTGTGACAAGGACTTGCAGGGACTCTAGTACAACTCGGGATTGACCTGGCACAATGCATGGTTAATCTATCTGTAAACCAACTATCGAAATGAAGTCATTTTTTTTCTTCTGAATTATCTTTCTTACACAAGATGGAGAAACCAACTGGTACCACGTGGTCAGCTGAGCTGCTCCTTCCGAAAGCGGGTGCCCTGCATGTCATCACCGGGGAGGAAGCTAACGGCGATGGGGGGACCTTTGTAACTGACATAAGGAAACTCAACCAGGCAATCTCCATAATGAGAACTAAACTCAACAGGCGGCATAGCTCAGTGACTCAGTAATTCAGGGATGGGATTTGTCGGGATTTGTCCCGGATTTCGGGATTTTTAAATCTTATTTCAGAATTGTTCAAGTCTATTTTGAAATCTGGAATTTTTCTGAGGTATTACTCTGAAGGTGTTTTTACCTGTAAAAGTGGATATAGAGCAATAGAAACGGGTATTTTAAGAGGTGCCTTTTTAGGCAGATACGAACCATAGACCCAACGTTGCTCTTGGGTCCTCGACGACCCCCAATCACTGCAGATTTTGTGGATTTTTTTCATTTTCGGCTAATCTAACCCCTGGTAATTTCTGGATCTTTTCTAATAGCACAAAATATTGTTCTACAAGTTTTGCTGCTAATCGGAAATCAGCCAAGAACCAACTATAAGTAATACAAATTTCACACATCACACCACACCAGAGATAATATATGTCGAAGATAGCAATAGACTGTTACATTAAGCCCCACCCCTTACCCCGTAGTGACCAATCACAGCCGCGAACACGATCCAAGAAAAGGGCGGCATGCATGGTGCGTGCGGCGCTGATTGGTCAGTTTATCAATGAGTTAAGCTGAATGGATTGGTCTGTTGGTATGGCCTGTGATAGTATACAAATAATGAATGTTTATGAGTGCGATGGTAAGAATAATTTCATGAGGTGACAGATGGAATATTCCATTCCACGGGGCGAAGCCGAGTGGAATGGGACATTCCATCTGTCACCTCGTGAAATGATTCTTACCATTGCACGAATGTGAAACATTCATTATTTGTTTTATACAACGCCTGAATAAATCCGACGGATTGCATGCATCGACAAAAATGTTTCGATCCGAATCGGTTAAAGCTTCAATTGTTGTTTCTGCGTGTCTTGCAAATTCATCTAATCGTTTCGCTGCATATTTGATTTGTCTCTTTGTATTTGGAGTGTCAGCATCACCTACGAGTTCCAATATTTCGTCGTCTGTTTAACAAACCGCGGCAGTTCGGGAAACTCGGCCGCCATTATTATTATTATTATTATTATTATCACTTTTTTAGACACGTAGCCCATTCAACATAGTGCTGCTTTTCAAGGGGCCGTGTAGAAAAAGAACTTAAGCTTACAAACAAATGACCTTGGTAGAAAAAAAACTAAAATGATGCAAAACTAAAATTATGTAAAACAGTTAGACGCCTTAGTGACGAGTTATTATAATACAAAGCTAAAATAATGCAAAACTAAAGTTAATATATAAAACTAAATCTAAAATTAAAATTAAAATGAACTGAGAAAATACAACATGAAACTTTGGTGATGGAAGTCAGACATTTCATGTAAATATATAAACAGACAGGAATTAATAAAGGTCAGAAGTCAAAGTTATTATGTGGGAACACAAAATAAGATAAGAAAAAAAAATAGTATAAAATGAACTTAAAGGTGCGAATTAACAAGTAAATAAAAAGGTATAACATTTTTTAAAGAAATATTGCTAAGGTCGGTACAAAACAATGAAATAAAATAAAATAATTAAATTAAATTAAAATAAATGAAATAGATGAATCATAAACAAACTTAGTTTAAAATATAGTATCAGTTGCATCACTGTGCTGTGGAGGCGTCATCATCGCGGATTTACGCAGCAAAGGAGTTATTAAGTTGCCTTTTATAAAGGTTGGCAGATTTGGTAAATTTTGAATATTTGCATTAATGTCATTCCAAGTAATAGCTCCTCTGCACCACAGTTCCCCCAAACCACGTCGCAATAATTGAAGTGTGACGCAATAAATGTATTATAATGCATTTTACACGTGGCTATGGGAAAACATTTCTTTGCTTTTTTGATATGTATTCTGGACACCACTTTTTTCTTGATATGATCGATGTGCTCATTCCATGTCAGATTCTCATCTACATGCACGCCTAGGTGCTTACACTTGTGAACTCGTTTTAAGGGCTTTTCATTGATACCGATATTAATTACGTCTCCTTGAACGTCGCCATGTTGTGTAAATGACAGCCCTGTTGTAGTATAGTGCCACCAATTGTGACTGTGAAATTAGGGAAGTTCTTTTGGTTCTATCAATGCGCGCGCACCGTTTGATAGAACCATGTGATAGAACTTTTTTGGCGGTGCGGGTTTCGCGTCGTGTGATGGGTCAAATAATTCAATGCACGTGATCGACGATCCACCAATCGGATAGCGGGGATTTATTCAGGTGTTGTATAAAAAGAATGTATAAATATTGGAATTGGTGCTCGTTTTCTTACGTTTGTTGGGTTCTAAGGAATGTATACATTAAGAAGATGGTTTTGTTAATGCTTCATAATATATGAAATAAAAACATGTGATGGTCTGCCTCCATGTTTCGAGTTTACTCATTATGTTTCAAGTCTCAAGTTTTGGTAATAAATGTCTCATTCAAACTTCACAGTAGAATTTGTGTTTTGGCGTGACGGCCACCTGGAAACCCAGATATTTGTAAATATGACCCCGAGGGGGGGTGCCAATGGCAGTGGAAAAGCAAATCAATTTTTTTTTAATCAACCATGAGGAAATTGGGTAAACCACCCCCCCCCCCCCCAAAAAAAAAAAACACGCACACAAATGGATAAGATACAATGCATTTGAAACATTGAAAAGTGTTAACAATAGCCATTTTGACTGACTACTGCAAGAGGCCTGCCGAAGAATATTATTTCAGACGAAAGAGCACTCGACACTCGCCGACAAAAACAAATGAAATTTGACCCATTAATTGAATGTTCATGATGAGTTTAACCCTGCGGTGTGCCATGACAATATACACGCACTGTTGCACATGGTTACCAACTTAACAAAACAACCCCGTGGCACGCCCCAGAGTTAATTACAAAATATTCCCATGCTCTCACATAACAATAGGCCAACGCGGCAAACTCGACCGTTCAGACAACTCGACCTAATGCATATTACGTGGAAGTCGCACTTTATTATGGATGTAATTTGTTACGAGTTCCAACGTTCTCATTGGCCATGCGTTGAGGATTGGTTGTACAGGTTCGCCATTAAATAGCCGTTTCTAAGCAACACTTTTAGTATAAAAAAGCCCTGGCATTCACGAAAGAGGACGCGATGAACGAAGAAATGAAATTCCCATGTAATTTCTACGCATAGGAAGCATCGGTTTCGACTCGTTTCCCTCCAGAATTCCAACATGGCATTCCTGGTCCGTAAGCGCGTTCTGTTCATCCTATATCTGGAAGTATTTCAGATGATATCAGCTTGTCCGTCCGGCTGGTTGGCCTGGAAAGACTCGTGCTACATTCTCATGCCTGAAATAATGAACTGGCGTGATGCTTGGCAAGTCTGCGACAAACCCGACACGAGTCTGGTTATCCCCAATTCAAAGGAAGAGCACGACTTTGTTTGGCGGGAAATGAAGGCATGGGCTGCAGAATTTGGCTCCAATCCCGAAAATGTAGAAGTGTGGATCGGCTGTGAAGAAACCGATGGCAACGGGACGTTAAATTGCAAGGGAACCGTGCCTGCCTATGTTGTTTGGGGGAATGGCGAACCGAGCAACTCAGAAGAGAAGTGCGTCCGAATGGCCGCCAAATTTGGCGGCAAATGGGGCGATAGTTATTGTCACCAGGAGCAGTTCGTCTGCTGTGAAAGGAAGATGAAGCTGCCCGCTTCGTGCCGGCCGCCTAAGCTCTTCATCAGCCACATGCATAATTGGTGTCTGGCCAATAACGAGATCAAGAGCATACCGGTGAAGGGACTTGTGCCATGTGGTCTTGCCTGCTGGGCGGAGCCTCTTTGCCACTCCTTCAATCTCAAGCAGCAGGATGATAACTCGGTGATCTGTCAGCTCAATTACTTCACCCGTAACGAGGCTATTGACAGTGATTTCAAGTTTATGGAGAACTGCTTCTTTTACGAGCCGTAGGAAGTATTTTTGTCGCCATAGGCCTATATGTACCGGTGTGACGTCATGCAGTGGCGTGACAAATTGATTTTACAAGCTTCTAATGGGTGGCGAGTATTGTGAAAATGGTTGTCCTTTGTTTAAAAGTCGCTATTTTGAAACTGGTTCTTAACATTCATGCAAACGTATTGTAAAGTAGTGCTAAAATATTAACGGACAGCCGAAAACAAACGTATGGAAATAGGCATTAAACAATTCGCAAAAGATCATGAGACCAGTCACTATTTTCTGTTATATACCATAAAACTATTCAATGTTCATTTGCTCATTAATCATCTTTGGACTCCTTTGGCAACCAATATAATCATTTCAAATTTTGTTTAGTTACTCTGTCATTCTAATCGCATATCTATTAATCCCACCCATGCCTTCAAATACAGTTTCGCGCCAATAATGGACTATGTATGAAACTTGATTTTGGGCTCTGTGTGGTGGAGAGTATACTACCGGGACAGAATTATTGCGGACACGTCAAGTAACTATTCTTCGTTTTCAATTCGTTATTTCAGATGTTTATCTGCAAAATATTCTCTAGTCATTAAAATATTGTTGAGCAGACTTTCACTTGTTAGGAAATTGCCTTAAATTTCGCGCAGCCTCGTTAAGTGTCAATATTCATTGGGCTAATTATGGCAGCACGCTTGACCAGTGAAATTATCTGTATGCAGAGATGTAGAGTCCATCACAAGTCCCTGCAAGTCCATCACAAGCCCTCCAGTCCTAATCCCAATCTATTCAAATGAGCTTTGACAAAGGCATTCCTTTGTCATTGTTCATCTAGTTACTTGTGACCGGCTTTAGGAAAGGACTTCTGACTGGGCTTGCGAAAGTACTTGTGAAAGGACTTGCAGGGACTCGACTCCAACTGTCTGTATGCACATTGCCCACCAACTGCGTTGGCTTGCGAAACTGCTTGCGCCTGCTTGCAAAGCCAAAAATAGCGCAAGTCGCGCAGCAGTGGGCAAGCATTCTTGCCAAAGCTTGCGAAATGGCTTCGCGAGCTGTTGCGCTAGTTTTGAACCTGCCCAAAAATAGTGCAAGCCAAGCTGTGCTAGACGTCTTTCGCAATGCATTGCAAGCAGTGTACAGGCCTAACGCAAGCATGTGCGCAAGGCACCACAAGCTCTTCTGTGTCCGGAATTGAATTGAGATATACCTGGCGAATCCCCCCCCCCCCCCCCCCCTTGCGCCGGTGGGCAACAGCATTTCGCAAAAAATCTCAACAAATTGCAAATAGCGCAATATATCGCAAATTTTGGCGCAAAAAAAGATTGGCGCAAAAGTTCACACGATAACGCAAGCTAATGCAGTTGGTGGGCAAGTTGCATTTATATAGTGTCTAACTTGTACAAATCGTTGCCATCTCAAACTTATTTGTGAAAGACTCATTCAGACGGTGCGCAACAATTGTGCGTGTTATTCTTATTATAGAAATCACAATTGTGTTGCAGTGCATCGTGGGTATAGAATCGGATATTTATGGGAATCTGACGCCAGCTGTCTCATGTGCTTGGTGAACAATAATAACGTGTGAAGTAGATCGAACCCTGATAAGAGCACTGTTAATACAACATCCTGCTTATAACAAGGAAAACAAGTAGGCCCCGAGTCTTTGTTTTTCTTTGTTTTCCATTACTGATAATAGGCCTACAATGTACATGTTATAACAAGGTAATTTGTATAAGTGTGACTGTATAACATAGGCCACTGCCGGTGGAATACATACCGTACCAAACCGGGAAATTAATTTAGACAGTTTCTAATGTGTAATTTTCATCAGTCATCAGAAATATATTTTGCTTTGTCAGTTCGCTGACTTTCGATAATTGCGTTTTCAATAAGAATATCACGGCGGGAACCAGACACTTTGGCCCTGTCCGAATTTATACTTGGCTGCGGCTTGAAATTACACACGAGTCTATGGGAAGTGGCTGCAGCCGCTACCATAGAAAGGTGTGTAACATCCAGCCGTAGCCAAGTAATTCGGACAGGGCCTTAGATTGAAGTCGGGTAAGATGGCGTCGATATTGACCCCCCCCCCCCCCCCTCCAACTCGCCTTTTCTTTCCGCCGAGGGGGTAGTTGTGTACGGAGCCCATATAGTTCTAAATCATCCGCATGATTCGATTATGAAAGGAAAAAAATGAAAATTTGACATCTCTGTAGGCAAATAATAACAAGGAGCCATGCAGTTTGCTCATAAAAGCTTCCAGTAACAACCAAGCCGACCGTAAAGCAGAGAAAATTAAGTAAAGTCGAACCGAAAACGGAAAGCGGTCATTACTGCTAATTTCTGCCTTTGATGTTTATTGCAATAAGCTTCCAATTTGAAAGCAGCTGTTACGTGTGGATACACCGAGCTATATTGAAAGCTCGGGGTCACACACTGCAGCAAGAAAGTGAAAATAAATGGAAAGAACCAACAAGCCAAAAGGAATTGAAATTTGGAACAACCAGCAATTAATAAGGCAGGGAATCATGATTTAAATTCATAAGAAATTATGTGCATACATTTAATTATATTCCAATCAGAATATAAGTGACAACAAAGTAAGGAATTAAATCTAATACAAAATTATACAATTATAAAGGAAAAGATTGGCCAATTCTTACTGAAATAAAGGCCCGGTGAAAATAGGTGAACAAATCAGGAGGCCGGGTTGCTCTGTTAGCCGGAGGCGGGTCGCAGCTTGCATCCTCGTGTCGATGGGATCCAAGGGTCCATCCAGTCTTACGAGGGGGCATAGTCGACAAACTGGAAGGGCCGCAAGGCTTGGTTGACGGAAGCCGATACACGGGTAGGGCGTTACCCGTGAAGGAGAGCCTCGGGTCTTGGGTCTTGGGTCTTGAGCCTTGGGTCTTGAGAACTAGAAGCGGCCACTCCCACGAGATCCCGTCAAGATGGCTAGACCGACTGAAGCTGCAATGTCGGCGGTCAGCCTTGGGTCTTGAAAACTGAGCAGCCACTTCCATGAAGTACCATCAAGATGGCTGGACCGACTAACAGAGGGCTTGGCCTGGGAGTGTCTATATACCCATTTTATAGCGGTTCAGTACATACCAAACGTTCACTCATTACACACCAGTGGCGGATCTACGGGGGGGGTTTTGGGGGTTTAAACCCCCCCCCTTGGGCTGAAGAAAAAAAAAAATTACCAGTGTCGGGTGTCGAAAATTCGGCACGCTGGGGTGTGTAGGCCAATCACCTCAGGTAAACCCCCCCCCCCCCCCCCCCCTTAGTGAAAACCTAGATCCGCCCCTGCACACTACTTATAATGGTGAACATATTTTAGGGGATTCGGACCCCGAGCATTAAGTAGATAATCCTCTACCTGGTGGCCCGATCTAGAAATGTAGAATTTAAATCCCTGACTGTAACACAGCCAATAAGAGGCATTCTGAAAGGAGATTAGATTAGCACAATGGGCTCCGTGCGTTACCAAAAGAGGGCGCTGTCCACATACCAACCGCACTTCCATAATGGGATCGGGAGTACGTCGCTGGTGTTACGCACTGCGCTCCTCGTTCATTTGATACTCGTATACCAGTGGGATTGCTTTGTCTGTTTGCCGACTCTCGATAATTGCTTTTTCAATAAGAATATCATAGCGGGAACCAGACACTTAAATTGAAGTCAGGTAAGATGGCGTCGATATTGACCCCCCCCCCCCCCCAACTCGCCTTTTCGTTCCGCTGAGGGGGTAGTTGTGCACGGAGCCCATAGCAGCAAAGGGGTTGGTCGTAAAAGCCGCCAATAACAGCCAGGCCTCCCTGGAAAAAAAAGGAAATTAGGTATGGTCAAATAGAGCTGAAAACTGAACGAAACAATATCCCCAAAGCGTCTGGTTTGCTCATAAAAGCAGCCAATGTAAACTTGAACGAGCCCCTCTGCAAGGCGAAGAAAAAAATTGATTATTTTGGAAGGATATTATTTTAGCACAATAACAGCAAAAGGGGTGGTCGTAATAGCCTCTAATAAAAAAGGAAATTAGGTACGGTAAAATAGAACTGAAAACTGAGCGTTATTGACTTCCCCTTGAACGAAACAATATACCCGAAACGTCTCGTTTGCTCCTAAAAGTAGCCAATGAAAACGAGCCCTCTGCAAGGCGAAAAAGAAATAGGCAGTCACAAAATAGAAGTGAAAGCAGTGCGCGTCATCACTCTTCACGTCTGCCAATCCTTGAAAGACCAAACATACATCAGCATTGTCGAAACATGTTGGTTTTCACCATATACGCGATGGGTGCGTATAATGGTTGCGCTTGTCAAGGGCGGGTCTTTTCACCAGCAACGTACCGCCTGCCCCTCTGGCTGGTTAAGGTGGCACGAATCGTGCTACATTTTACTGCCGAGAAAAATGAACTTTGAAAGCGCCTCGAGGGCATGTGGCGTGCCCGGGACTAGCATGGTAGTCCTCAACTCACGAGAAGAGCATGAATTCGTCTGGCGGGAAATACAGGCGTGAATTTCGAATTGCACACAAACAATACATCTGTTGCCATTCGGTGCCCCCCTTAAAAAATTGGTGCACCCCCAGGTGCACCCCCATGTGCCCCCCCCCCCCCCTACAAATTCAACCCTATAGTTACGCCACTGGCGTGGATGGGGAAATTTGGCGCCAAAACCACTGAGGATATGCAAGTGTGGATCGGCTGCACAGTCGTAAGCAGCGAAGAGGTGACGTGTGCGGGTCAGACGAGCACCAGTTTGTACGTGAATTGGGGGCAGAATCAACCAAACATGGGTGACGGTTGCATACGGCTGGCTGAACATTTTGATGGACAAATGGCCGATAGCCCTTGCAGTAATGCCTACTTTGTAGCGTGTGAACGGCAAGCCATTGTGCCAGAGCAATGGCGGGTACCAGCTCGCTTCATATGGCGGGTACCAGCTCGCTTCATTTCGCGTGTGAGAACATTTTTTTCACCTTCAAGGAACCACACAACCAGTGTTTACTTCAGCTTGTTTTACACATTTAACCACGTCTTTTTTTTTTACAATCTTCGCTATTTTCACGAATTGACGATTCCTTGTAGCTAATTCCGGAATGCCTTTGTCGTGACTACAAAATGTATGAAATGCATCGAAACCTGTCAAATAGCGCAAACATGCAAACACGTTATTTTAATGCCTTTTTTCTAGCTCTGGCGAAGACATAAAGTTTATAAAGATGATGCGTGTTTTCGCCTACACGTATGATATCATCACAATTTGTACATGGAGGGGGTTAAAGATTTCCCAGCTTTCAAACGAATTTCGACATTCGGGGACTGTGGGGCGAATTTGTATCGAGGTGGAATCTACATAGCTATTTGTTCCTTTGTCAAAGCTGTCATTTAATTCTCGCAAGCAAGCTGTCACAGTATAATGGCCATTTAGGTTAAAAATGCATAAACTGTGACATCAAGAACATTTATTAAGCCACCAATGCCTCATTATTAATCCATTAGATCTACGGCCAAATACTCAAATATTAATTCACGTTTCCTGGCTACCAATACATTTATTATTATGAGACGGCTCCATCAGAACAAAAAGGCTGCAGACTTCATTTTGAGAACAATTTATTTAAAGTTTTCCACGCTCAGGAGAGTTGGTGTGTATTAAATTAGTCATAACTGCAAGAAGGCCCTATGGACGACTTCAATAAAGCCATACGACTGTCCAAATTAAGGGCACCCCCGCCCTATTAAATTCACCTATGATGAATTTCATGAATGCTTGTACGTTGCTGTCGCTGTAATTTCAGTAGGTCTAAGCATGGAGCTATAATGGTCTAAGTGGCTTTAAAGTTTCAAACTGGTCTGGCAAGTTTTCGGTATGTTCACGTTTATTTCCATGAATTGACTTTCCCCACTACTGCTCATGTATCATACTCTCGCTAATAACTGGACAAAAACCATCATCGCGAAATTTGAGGCAGACAGTCTCATAAAGTGTCATGATTTCTTAATGGGGTACCATCACCCATGGAGGAATAAAACACAATCCTCCATGCATCACACAATCGGACGAGTTCGCAAAGCATTTCAGGTGAAAAGGGAAGTTTGATTGATGAGACAAATTTAAATTCGCTGAGTGAGATGGGACTTATGTGATCGTTGGAGCGTGAATCTGCACAGATGGCAATTGATGGCTTGAAAGAAAACACTGTATAGCGCACAAAAAGATTATCATTTAGGAAATAAGTAATCATATTGGGCCAGCAACATATATTCAGTATTTGTAAACCGTTTAAGGGCACACAAGCTTTAACTGTTTTGCTTGTTCGAATATTTTAAAGCATGTATTTAAAGCATGAACGCCACGACTGTACTTTTCAATTAACACGTTCCCTTTTTTTGGCCCCTAAACATACATTTTAAGAGCGCAAGGTGGCCTGCAATAGGTATGTTTCAATGTTCATGTATGAACGCAAAGATTTTTTAACACGTTCTCTTTTATGTAACTTTTCATGTTTGTCTTTTTAATGATGAAATAACACAAGGTGACTATTTTTTAGCATCAATTTCTGGAAAATTTGGGAAAAATGTCATTTTTGGTCCAAAATCAACAAAAATGGCAAAATTGCGCTGGAGATAAAGAATGGAATAGAGATTTCAGCCATCCAATTTCAGATGTCTGGGATCAAAATGGATTTTTAAAGATTTTTGTAATTTTTCATATTTTTTTCCAAGAATATTGAAGAAATTGCTTTTGATTACTTTCCAAATTGGTTTCTGGCACTGTCATATTTCTCGAGAATGCATTTCTGGCAAATTTGGAAAATCATAATTTTTCGGCCAACGTAGACATGGGCTAGTTAGATTTAGCTAGTTAGATTCTATCCTGCACACTAATGACGGAATAGAATAGAAATCTTGCAGTAGCCATTTTTTATTTCAGAACCGTGACATTTTAGCTGATCGTAAAGAAGGGCTATAATTTGTTTTTATAAAACTCTCTGCTTATGAATTATGGTGGAACTCAAACATAGCTTTAGAATAATGATTTGTGCGTGAAGAATTTTCATTTCGGAATTGTAACGTACAGTGCATTGTTCAACACCCAAGTGAGAGTGAATTGAATAAACGGCTGTTTAATAATAGTGTCTGACTTTCTTTGTATTGAGCATAAAGGTACCTCAATGGATTGAGCCTGTTCGTAGCATTAAAATGAGCCCAAACCTTTACAACACAAAAAGATGTTGTGCCGATGATTTCTTTAGTCTTTCGTGGCCTGTTTTACAGTCTCCTCTTCTGTAGCTTTTATTAGTATGCTTGTAGCTGTCAATTTCCACCCCTGCGCTGGACGGAACACCGTTAGGCTAAGTATAAGCAGGAAGTCGTGGGTTCGAATCCCGCCGAGTAAGCCTGTGAATTTGTTCACACATGCTCTCGGAAAGCACTGAGTATACAGTGCTTCATATATTATGTCGGGACAGGGCTAAAGAGAAAACATCTCTGTTCTAATTTACATCATCCCCGACGCAAACATTCCAACTTTCTGACTGCTGAACATCATTCATGTTTATTATATCGATTTTCAGAACTTGATCAAGCTAGTGCATAAAAGCAAATCTCGCCGATAAAAAGAATACACGCAAACAAATCCTAAAATTGGCAGTAAGCAACTGAAAAGGGACAAACGAGACAGAGTAATACCATCGTCACCCCTAATGATCAAAATAAGATGATGCCGGCTCACAATGACCGGACGGAAATGTTGTCATCATGGAGGAGTAATCGGCAAACAAACCTTGACACAAATTTCCACTTCAAGTCTCTTGTTCCATTTCCCCGTTTTGTTTCGAGGTTTGACTGTCTTTCACTGCACGGAGCTTCATTGCAAGTTGGGTGTGTCCCGTTATTTTTATGTCCCCCCCCCCATAAATTTCACCTGTTGGATTACTTTTGGACCCCAAAAAAATGCACGTGTAGAGTGCACCACACTAAATAGGCCAAAATGGCTGCGCCAAACTGATCACCATAAATTGTAATCCCACAACGTTTTTTTAATTATACATTTTTGGGGGTCATGCAATTTATAGAATGTGTAATTATGATCAGCTATCATAACCTGGGGGTTCTGTGCTTTAAATTTGGGCTTTAAAATTGTTCCTATTTGGCTTGGCAATTGTAGGGATGCTGTATGAAAAATGGCAGCTAACCGGTTTGGGAAAAACCACATTTTCAGGGGTGGTACTCTCTGGGTAAACAGCTAACCTGCCAAAAATTGAAAAGAATTTGACAGATCTATTTAGCCCTGTCCGCACTGGACTTATTTTGGTAAAACTTACCGAGACGATGGGTACTTTTCCCATTTTAAGTCCAGTGCGGACAGCCTAGGACGTTTTCCTCTCAGTTACTTTTCCTGAGTCCAGCGGTTACTTCTACCGGCCAACTGCTGCCCAGGAAAACTGACCAGGTAACTTTTCCCGAGACGATAAGTCCAGTGCGGACAGTGCGAGTCGGTAAAAGCGGCTCAGGAAAGCGTACCGTACATCCTGCCCGAGCGCGAGGTCATGCCACACTGGGACACCACGCATGCGCTTTGCATTGCTTTACCGCGATGCGGTGCACGTGGCAAGTTTCCAAATTCCAGTGCGTTGTTCCTTTTTTGTTTGCAATCATGGCAGATATTATTATTGATACAGTCAGAAGTTTGATTGGTGCTAATCGATGTAGTCCTATGTGTACAAATCAGCACGAAAAATGAAAAGGCACGCCGTGATTTGGGTCAATCGTGTCAATGTAGTAAGGTCACGCAAAGCGCCCTCATGAGTCCTTATATTGACAGCTCGGTTACTTCTCCCACGGTCTCGGTAAAATTTTCCCGTGTCGAAAGTCCAAGTGCGGACAGTGGTCACATTTGACAATTTTTCATTTTACCATCGTCTCGGTAAAACCTTCCAAAAAATAAGTCCAGTGCGGACACGGCTCTAGATTCAAACTATAATTTTGAGTAGAGTCACAAAAACTGAGAGACTCAGAGGATTTTTCACTGTGAAGTTAATGGATTTTACACTAAGTTCAATGGGAGTTTATTCAGTGTGGGCACCCACAGACATATAGACCTCTTCGCAAATATAAATACTGCCTAGTTGAGGCGTACGTCACAATGGTTAAAAGGGATTGTGGGAAGGAATGAGAGTGCTTTTTCCTTCCCACAATGCCTTTTTACCATTGTGACGTCTCAACCAGGCGGCATTTGCGAAGCTAGCTGTCTTTGTGCACCCTATGCGCGCCCCACCCATTGCACCCTGAAATGAGAGTGATAGCGCCTTTCCACTGTAAAATGGACGGAATATAACGGTAGGGGGCGTTTGTCATTTTGCAGAACTTGTGATCTTCGGAACTGCGGTCATCTCCTCCCACTTTCAATTCAATGTAATTTTCTGAGGACAAAATCTGCTGACGATCAACTCATCATGGTATGCCTGTTGCAAACACATTAATATGTACCTTTTGTTTTATCTGGTTAGCCGATCTTGGACATTCAAGGTGTCGTTTTTTTCGAGTAAATCCGACAGTTCAATGTGCGGTTTCTCGCAGGACTCGTAAACGTGTTGTAATTTAGTTGCCCAGTTATCGGACAGAAGTAAAGAGTTTTGTTTCTTTCACGTGTTTCATATCATAGTCATAATTAATAATTTGTGAGTTGGTATAATTGCAGCTCCTTCCCTCTTAGAGAGCATTTCATGTTATCCACTAGATATCTAACGTTAATAATAATTTTGAAATTAAATCAACACTAAGTTACTGCTAAGAAAAGGTTAAGTATAACTATAAGTCATATTTTCACTCATCATGCCGGTGATGTTCATCATTCTGTTTATAGACCTAAAACTAAGAGTACGACTGACTGTAGGCCTACATTTCCTCATTAAGCATTTGTTTTTCTTCCATTATCATTTTAAAATTGTCCTACCCATCGCCATTCGGATCTAAACAATCTATTTGTCAATCTTCCAGAGTTTCCTTGGCTTTGGGCAAGGGGCCGACATCGACATCGTCCTTGACGATGCCTCCACCCGCAAGATGGCGGAGATTAAGACCGAGGATGGGAAGAAGGAGCGACTGTACCTCTTCTACGACGGGGAGTCCATCGCTGGAAAGGTCAACATCAACCTGAAAGGACGCAAGCTTGAGCACCAGGGCATCCGCATCGAGTTTGTCGGCCAAATCGGTGGGTTGTTTGTTCCTCCATTTTGTATGACTATCCCCCCTCCCCCCCAAAAAAGGTTCAAATCACACTCCTGCCAGTTTTTTTTTTCATCCGAAAATTGTAATTATTCTTAATAATGAGTACTGTGTTCTAATATCCACTACTGTTTTGGATTTAAATTTGCCAGCCAGCACAGGAAAGCTCAGAGGTCAAGATGTTTGCACTAGCATGAAGAGGTCATGGGTTGGAATCCCATCTGAATATGAATTTTTGCCGCAGTCTCTTTGAAGGAACTGCACAAATATTATGTTAAATCAAGAGGGGCAAAAACTTGCTGAAAGTTACTTCATCCCCGGACATCAACTCACCATCTATGACATATTTAGCTAGCCATTTTCCATTTTCCAAAGCCTTTTTTTGTTTGTGAGAATGTTTTGGGCAAAAGTTTGTAACCATTTTTGACATTTTTGCAAATAACTTTCCTGAATCTTTCAAAATCCAGTACCGAGTAAAACTCAATGGCACATTTTTTTCCCCAAGGGACATCAAGTCCCATGTATAACGCTTGAGCTGTACTCTGCTCAATCCTGCAAAATCCTCAAAACCTCCTGATGGATTTTGAGGACATTTTTGGTTTGATTCTACACCATTAACCGAAAGTCGTCTCCATTATTTGCAGAATTATACTACGATAGAGGTAACCACCATGAGTTTACTTCGCTGGTTAAAGAGCTAGCCCGGCCTGGAGATCTGACGCAGTCCACGAGCTATTCCTATGAATTCCTGAACGTGGAGAAACCCTATGAATCCTACACCGGTGCCAACGTCAGGTTACGGTACGTCCACTCTCACAGACCAGGGCTTGAATCACTGTGCATGTGTCCTTGAGAGAGAGACACTTTAACACAATTTGCTTCCGGCCAACAGCCAGGGAAAAACTTACAGCTCCTAGCTGTAAATTCAAAGTAATTGTTCTCATTTTTTATGATTTCTTGACCTTTTTTTTTTCTTTGTTGGGTTTTTTCCGATTTTAGGTATTTCCTACGTGTAACGATAACAAAACGGCTGACAGACACGGTGAAAGAGGTGGACCTACTAGTGCACACGCTCTCCCACTACCCAGAAGTCAACTCATCCATCAAGATGGAAGTCGGCATCGAGGACTGTCTACACATAGAGTTTGAGTACAACAAGTCAAAGTAAGTGTTCGTGTCTGTCGGGACGAAGATTAAGCCAGGAAAGAAAAAATCATGTTTAGCATCCTCTCCACTTCCCACTTTTTATTTTCACCAAAAACAGTACGTAAGAAATGGTGTCAAAAGGAACAGGGGAAATTCCTTCCGGTCTGGAATTTTTCTCTGCAATCTGTTGAAGAATCCTCTTCTATTTAGATCTGGACCCAGGAAAACCGTAAGGGTGGTAGGGTTGGCAATTCAAAATGTCGCCAACCCTACTACCTCTGATCGTAACCCTTTACCTAGCGTGACTTTTAGACTTGTATTGAATGATTTCAATAAAGAAAAGTCGATCCATTGAGTGTTTTGAATCAAATTGGTGGACCTTTTTTCAGCAGAAGCCATTTTGACAAAAAAGGCATCCATCTTGGAAAACTGACCTCTCTTTTCCTACCCGTGGAGTTACAGAATTTTAGGAACTAGCTCCCTGCCCACTTGTCCAATTAGCATTTTTTGAGGCAGCGTCCCGATTTTGCAATTATGCAGGTATCACCTGAAGGATGTCATTGTGGGTAAGATCTACTTCCTGCTGGTGCGAATCAAGATCAAACACATGGAACTTGCCATTATCAAGAGGGAAACAACGGGATCAGGTGGGTGCCCTTATGGGAAAGCTCCATGATCAGGAGGGAGACAACGGGTTGTGGTGGGTGTCCTGGTGGGTGTTGGCATTATCAAGAGGGAAACAACGGGATCAGGTGGGTGCCCTAATGGGGAAGCTCCATGATCAGGAGGGAGACAACGGGTTCAGGTGGGTGTCCTAGTGGGTGTTGGCATTATCAAGAGGGAAACAACGGGATCAGGTGGGTGCCCTTATGGGGAAGCACCATTATCAGGAGGGAGACAACGGGTTGTGGTGGGTGTCCTGGTGGGTGTTGGCATTATCAAAAGGGAAACAACGGGATCAGGTGGGTGCCCTAATAGGGAAGCACCATTATCAGGAGGGAGACAACGGGTTCAGGTGGGTGTCCGAGTGGGTTTTGCCATTATCAAGAGGGCAGCAATGGGATCAGGTGGGTGCCCTAATGGGGAAGCTCCATTGTCAGGAGGGAGACAACAGGTTCAGGTGGGTGTCCAAAAGGGTTGTGGCAGCACCTACAGGGGTGCTGTTGGGGACGATGTCGTTTCTGATGTAATTTCATTTCTGATGTAATTTCGTTTCTAATGTGTTTTCGTGGGCATTCTTGCACAGGCCCAAACACTTTCAACGAGAATGAGACTATAGCAAAGTACGAGATTATGGACGGTGCACCAGTTAGAGGTGAGTAGACATCCGTATCATTTAGGAGAAAGAGAACTGATTTCACAAGGGTGGCACAGTTCAAACAAGAACATCAACATTTGGAAATTGCCAAAGTTTCGGCAATTTTCCCCACAAAATTCCCAACATTCCCACAAAATTCCCCAAGGAAATTGACCTTGTTCAAAACTCCTGGGAAGTTTTCAACCGGATTCACCAGCTCATGTGTTGCCTTGTGTCGTGTCAGGCGAATCCATTCCGATCCGGCTGTTCCTCTCCGGCTACGAGCTAACGCCGACGATGCGGGACGTCAACAAGAAGTTCTCCACGCGGTATTACCTGAACCTGGTACTGGTTGATGAGGAGGAGAGAAGATACTTCAAACAGCAGGTGAGGCCTAGGGTCAGGGAAGATCCAGGGGTTTGGGGAGAGGAGAGAGGGTTGGGTTAGGGCGTGGGGCATGTCCCCAAGATTTCTCTAAAAGTCTACAAAGCAGCATTGGCGACTGGAGTTCATGACTTGGACTAGGGGTGTGCATTTTGGGGTATAAAAAGAACCGGGTACCCGATTGAAAAAAATACGGGTCCCCAGGTACCGGGTAAAGAAACCCAACCCAAAACTTCCAATCCCAGAAGTTGTAATAATATCTTTCTCTGAATTCAGACAAAATTCTTAAAACTCTCCAGTCATGCCTGTCCAATGATCACTTCTCCACCTTTGTGTGCCGGCACGCACATGCACCGGCATCATCACAAAAGACTTGTCCGGAAGCTTTATACAGTTGTATTAATTGTGGATTGAGGCATGCTATTATGTCTCGTCGAGGCTCTTATCCATACCCAGACTGCAAAAACCACAACCAGTAAATTCCCTTTCCAACTTCCGTGAGCGTCATAAATGTGAAATCTGTGCTGTTTTCCCACAGTCCAGTTTTAATTTTGAAAATTCCCGACAAATAACATTCAGAACCTTTCTTTTTTCATTGTCTGGGAAGTAACTATGTGATAATGTAAATTGTACGGGTACTCGATTCCATAATCTGGAACCGGTTCCTGACATGAACGGTCGGGTACCCGGTTCCAATGCACACCCCTAACTTGGACTGGTGTCAAACTTGAGTCGCAATGTTTTTTGAGTTCCGGCTCGACTCCGACGTCACTGAATTGACCGCAGAATTGATTTGCCGCTTGATCATGACATTATGTTGCCCAGGTTTTTTCAGAACCACAAAAACACACAAAAAGAGAAACGATTTCACATGGTGTTACCGCAAACCCTTAACATATTGTTACCTTCACCATGCAAACCTTCAAATCTTATCTGATCACGACTTGATTTGGGACTTGAGCCAACAGACTTCTTGGGCAATGGACGGGACATAAATGTTTAACTACATTGAAATGCCGCAGAACCTCAAATTTTGAACCGCAGTCTGTGCAACTATCTGATGTTGCAAGAAAGACTGAGATTGCGGGTAACACCATGTGAAATAAACCTCTTCTAGGAAGATGTGTGGTTCTGAAAAGAACCGGGATGAGCGTGTAACTCGACGTTTCGGACAGTGTGCTCTGTCCGTCCTCACACTGCCCTAACTAATAGGCCTATTATAGCCTAATCTTATTAGCATGAATTTTTGAGCTATTTTTGAGGATTTTGCTTTTGAAAGGGCTAGCCCCCTAGTGAACCTTTTCTCTGACTGATATTTTTTTTGCGCCCTTCCTCAGGAAATTACACTCTGGCGAAAACCCGACAAGGCCAAGAAACCCCTGAACTTCCAGACCCAGAAGTATACGCCTTCAAAATCTTAGAGCCGACATTATAGCCGTCCCAGCCCTTTCATCGCTTCGCATCAAGTCCGTAGATCAAGACAAGGAATTGGTATGAATCATGAAATAGTCGGTGATCATTAGTTTTTTAATTTTATGAAAGTAGCAGGAAGGGAATGGATGGGGTGAGTGTTGATGGAGAATCCCGTTATCTATCGAGAAACACCTAATTTTTATTACTTAGTGCACTAATTCATTAAGCCTCCGCCTCTTAATCAATTACTGCCACACACGCCACACCATCAATTTTGTCGGACTTTTGTAGGCTTATAGTCGCAGTTGTGATTTATTACGTTAAAGGGGTAGGGCTTAATCAGGGGCGGATTCAGGATTTTTTTTTGGGGGGGGGGGGTTTGGAATTGTTTTTTTCATACATTTGCCCCAAAATTGTTGGCCAGCTAACAACATTTTTACAAAGGGGGTAGATACTGTTTGTCGACGTTTGTGGAGCCATTTTACCTCCTAGTTTTGCAGAGTTGTATTCGAGTCCCTGCAAGTCCTTTCGCAAGTCCAGTCAGAAGTCCTTTCATAAAGCCGACCACGAGTAACTGGATAAACAATGACAAAGGAATGCCTTTGTCAAAGCTCATTTGGATAGCTTGTGATTGGGATTCGGACTGGAGGGCTTGTGAGGGACTTGCAGGGACTTGCAGGGACTTGCAGGGACTTGTGATGACTCGACTATATCTCTGTGATTTTGTTCTTAACCCATACAGGGTTTCTGGTTTTCAATTGTAGGCATACAAGAAAAAAATAGCAATGAATTAGAGGGGGGAAGGGGGGTTCCAACCCCAAAACCCCCTACCCTCTGGATCTGCCCCTGGCTTAATGGATTGGTCAATAGAATACCGAAGTGATGACGTCAATGCAATGTTTGGAACCAGAATACTTTTGTTATTTTGTGTCAATGTGTTGGCATGACTGGCTGTTAACAAAGGAACAGTCGAAATCTCAATTTGTTGTGCCAACTGACGTCAGACTTTGGTACTCTATTGGTCAACTAAAAGCCGCTGTAGGGGTCAAACTGGGACATTAACCTCAAGAGCCATTTTCATGGAGCTGGCTAAGCACACATTTCCTGAATGCAAAGTTTCGCTCAGCAGACACGGTTACCAGCCAAAAATGCACGTTATTAGTGCTGGTGACTGGTTCTCCGCAGATTTTAGCCAAGTAATACAGGCATGCAAATATTCCTCGGATCAGCTAATTTCCTCGTTTTTCACTTCACACTTATGTCATTGAAAATTGAAAAACACCGCACAAAGTCTTGTAAAGATTGGAATATCCTCATTTTTTGGGGGGTTAATTCAAAGTTGCATGCCTGGTAATAGTTCGTGCTATACGGCAACTTCATGAATTGGCACCCATGTTTGCTGGGAATAAAAACTCAGACAAGTTTACAGGATAGCAGCTTGTCGGCACTTATCCATTGATCCAAGTATTCCGAGTTCCAAAACCTAATGAAGTTTGAAACGGAAAGTGATCACCAGCGCTATGGGCGGACTTGAGCTAGTGTGTTAAATGTTGTACAAATTATCGAAGACTTGTAGTAGGATATAGACAGGAAGTTCCTTTACATTGTATTTTAAATGTATTAATGAAAGTATATATGCTTCATCACTTGATCATTTTTCAGTCAACGAAGTGATTACTAGATGGCCTTCTTGATAAGGAAGACCTGCGTAAACCAGTTGGGTATTTAGGCTTTTACCCACTTGATAAACTGGCTGATATAACTCGCCTTGGACTTTACTTAAAAGTAGTGTACATGATTGGTCATTGTTGCAATTTTCAGCAATGGGCGGATTTGGGGGGGTTAGTATTTTATAGGAAATATCGTTCCGCTGACCTGTTCAAAGTTTTGCATTCTTGGACGGTGAAAAAAACGAGAGAAAAACGGCGTTCATTTTCAACCGTCGGGCGGCATTTGTTTATAGCGCCCTCTTGTAAAATAAGCGCAATTTTTGTAAATGGGCAGAAGTAACTCCAGTCATATAGTGCATCAACTGAACAAATTTATTTGTTTGTTTCCTTTGACTCAGATAAAATAATATCCCAGTCATATCAGTCGCTGATGTTGAGGATAAGTCGATTTATCTTTTTCAGCACTGAAATGAAAAAGAAAATGAGATCACATGTACATGTAAAACCAAAATGATATGAATTTTAATTCAGGATAAAGCATCGAGACATAAAGAAATCCTCAAACAGTGACGAGGCGGAAAGTTACTGATGCTATTAGTTTTTGTTTTTAGTTAAATCATACTTGGAAATATTTTTTGTATAAGCAGTATGTTTAATAAGTCTTATCTACGTGAAAAACATGGGCTTCTCGTCTTGCATTGCACATGTGCAATCACTTCGTGTAAAAAAAAATGCAGGTTCCCGATGGAACTTTGCATGTGTTCAGTGGTTTGAGAAAGTCGGGAACCAAACCATTTCATAAATGTGGATCTACATTTTTCAAACTGTACAAGGCCAACATACTTCACATAATTAAGAAATTTTCTGAAAAAAAAAATATCAACTCAAAGTAATATAAGGTTGTCATGTACAAAATATATATAATTGCATGAATTTTTGTAACATTGTCCTCGCGAAAAGAATCAGTGTGAAAATGGCAGTGGTTAAACTGTATTCCGAGATTGTTTACACTTGCTGTGTCCATTCAATGGGTTGAGCATGGGTACCAGCTTGTTTTGCCCTGCCAAACATCTTTTCATAGGGTCAACATCATTTAAGGGTGGAGTGGTTAATGTGTGGTCAGGCCAGGCCTTTGAAAAGCCTTTTAAAGCCCGGGCCTTCGGGCTTCTAAAATCTCCTGATTGTACACAATAAACTGTCCATTAATTCTGGAGTCCAGCTGGCTACCATTGTTCACCCAGACGTGACTGACAGCTGAGGCATCTTTTGAATGGGTATAGATTAGTGTGGGAGGGGCTACAACCAGGCCGAGCTTTATTGATTGATGCTCTATTATCAGGTGATTTGTGGCTCACAATAGCAAAAGTAAAAGCCTGAAGGCCCGACCACAGATTAACCACTCCTCCCTAAGATAAGCTTGGCTGTTGTCATGACTTAAAACATGCAAGAAATGTGTTTTTAGAAAGATTTGCATAAAACATTACAAATACAGAAATACTGTTATCTGGTTAATTGGTTTTGTATGTTTAAAACTTTTTTCAACTTGTAGGCTACAAGTTGAAAAAAGTTACTGTTACAGGCTGTAACAGTAACTTGGGTTAGATCCATGGTCATTATGGCAAATAAAAGTTCAAATTAAGTGATATTTCAAGTTACATCAGTTGTTTCCTGAAGAGCTGTTGAAGACTAGACCCCCCCCCCCCCCCTTCTCTGTTATCAACCACACAACCCTACAATTTCAGATGACAAAGTAATGAGAAATTGAAGGTAAAGGTGTACTCGGTATATAACATCAGTTATGTTTTCTGTGTTGTAGCAAAGGGAGGGGTGTGATGGACAGATGCCACGCCCCTAACCTGAGACCCAAAACCCCAACCCCCATGACTCCCCGATTTGAGAATTAAGTTGTGCAGGTAAAATTAAGCCAACTGAAATTGTTCAAACACTGGCGCTTCTCCTTTCACAAACTGAACTCCCGTTATATTGCCCCTACCGTGGATCTAATCATGAGTGGAACTCGTGTCCACACCAAGTCTAAATGCTGTGACCAAGACGATGAATGGAACATGTCAAGTGTTTCTCGTACCTTATTTCTGTTCTTCAGCACTTCCTCGTATACGTTACCTTCGAAATAATTCCGATCTAGTTTAGTTTAGTTTACTTGTACTCTAGTCCTGACGACATTACAAATAAAATTGTACACATGTAATTATCAATACTGACAATTGTGTCTCGTTCCGAAATGCTTTCTTATTTTACATAAATAACAAATGGCTTCTTTGATAAATCAGCTGTTTCAGGTTTGCCTAGTGGTACATTCCTCGCCCTTCCACCGCTGTGACCCGGGTTGGAATCCCATCTGGGCCGACATGTGGATTGGGTTTTTTCCCAGATATCCCCTGAATGATTCTGGGGTTTTCCTCCTTCTTACACGCCAGTCTTTCAGGGGTAATAGTATGTGAAGTCCTTTACTTTGTGTTAAAAGCACTACACAATGATATATTCTTATCATAGTATGAGAGGCAACAATGACTGGGCCAATGTTGAACACTGAAATTAACCCCCAGACAAATACCTATGTACACTTCCACAATTCAACGTCCGTCATGAGCAGGGATCTTTGATGCGCCGGAAGACGGCTGGAAACTTGTCGCCATGGTTACGGGTGACCTTCTGACCCTCCTCTGTGCACTGTCCCAAGAGTTCAACGACCGGATCTTCGGCCTAGAGGAAGATAACACATTGACGTGGGAAAAATTCATTGATTTTTAATTGCCGTTTCTTACAGTAAGGTGAAAATATGATATACATGCAAACGATACATGTACCTCTGTAATGGACACTTATATGCGACCTGTTCCCACGAAATGGGTGGAAAGTAGCAAGTTAAAAATCACGATTTTGGAATTTCCTGAAAGTACAGGTTAAGAGCTTTAATTTGATATATTGTGTGTTGTGGTACCTCATTCCTAGCCCCCGATACAACCCTTTTAGAGTTATCAGAGTATGAAGCTCAAAGTTTGTGATCTGTGCACACTTTAACCCGAGTTCAAAAAAGAAATGATCGCCCCAAAAATATTTCGAGACTGGATTTAGTTTAAAAACATTGGAATATGATAAAATAGGGCTTTTATGTACAGTTTTTAAAAATCCGAAAAATTGACTTGTCAGTGGAAAATTGTTGTTTCTGCTTTTAACTCGGAAAACCATAGTGTGACTTTCAGCTCATTTTGTGTTGCCAGGTCACATATGTTGACTATGTAGCTAGAGTATGTGACCCACTCTGCAAAAAGGGCACTTATGTTGCAAAATTTAAAAAGTGTTTTATATATAGCTGGAAAGGCCATTTTATAAGCTTTCATATGGTTTATGTCTGAGGCCTGTAGCATTTTGCATTCGCGAGATATTTGGAAATTTGCGTTTGTTTTCAGCAATTTCTTGAAATGACTTGGGAAGAAACAAGCCATTTAAAAAAAAAAAAAGCAAAGCAATAGATTGAAGCACTGGACGCAAACGCATTCTTTTTCCAACTTTATTCACTGAAATCAAAGATTTTGGTTATGAACTAGAATAATATAGGTATCAAAGATACAAAAAATTCCCTTCCTTTAAACATCACTTGTTTGAAGAATTTTTCACCCTCTTCACATAGAACGACCCAGTACGCGTGTGCCTCTTTTGCAGAGCGGGTCACATATTCAACCTCTGTGAAGTGCACCCATAATACGACTAGGAAAGTCCAACGAACCTGTTCCTGCTCTGTCATCCTCTGGAATAGTGGATGCTCACTTAAGTGTTGACACATCCACTCATGTAGTTCCTTAACATCTGTGATTGTGTACAACAACCCCTGTGAACAAAAACAGCACGCGTGACAGTACATTATGCCTTTGAGCTTCGTTCGCCCTTCACAAGAACTGAAACTTGCAAGTCACATTTTTTGGGGGTTTTCTTTTTCAGAAATATTTTGGTCCTACTGCAGATTTTGAAGTATTTTGAAAATATTTGCAGCGCATGGTATTTTCCACCCAGATTGCCCATGAATGCATTTGCACGTTGCGGGTAACAGTGTTGTAGTCGAGACCATTTCAAGACCAGGCACAAGACCATGCACAAGACCATGCACAAGTAACAGGCATAAACCATGACAAAGGAATACTTTTGTTACAGTTCATTTGAATAGCTTAAGACTTGGATTAAGACTGCTGGTCAAGTCCAAGTACCAATCTTTTGGGATTTTGATATCCTCTTGAACTCTTTTCCCGACCAACTCACCCCCTCCTTCATGATGTAAGCGTACTCCGCCAAAAGTGTCCGGTTGATGATGCGCCACTTGTGTTTAGTCTTCTTGAAGTGTGGATCGGGGAACAGTATGAACATCTTGGAGATCTGCCAAGAAGTGCGCAATCAATGTTTACATGCCACAAGAGCAAGAGCATTTGCAGGGCTGTAGTCGAGTCCATCACAAGTCCCCCACAAGTCCCTGCAAGTCCATCACAAACCCTCCAGTCCTAATTTCAATCACAAGCTATTAGCCTTTTAGAGGTATGGCGGACACAATAGGAGGGCGCTATTTGATTTGGGTAAACCTTTTGTATGGCACAAAAGGTATACCCAAATCAAATAGCGCCCTCCTATTGTGTCCGCCATACCTCTAAAAGGCTAATTCAAAGGAGCTTTGACAAGGGCATTCCTTTGTCATTGTTCATCCAGTTACGTGTGACTGGCTTGATGAAAGGACTTCTGAATGGACTTGCGGGGACTCGACTACAGCTCTGAGCATTTGCACCCCAAAAAAAAGAGATGGACATCTTGGCTGTTATTTTACTACTGAATTAGCCATCTCTAATCAGTTGACAGATATTTAAAGGGCTACAGAAAGGGTCGTCGTTAAATCATGATTGAAAAATCTTGATAGGCACGATATAATGATATCCAGTACCGCCTCTTTTTGAAAATTGTTTTCCTGTAATTTTCTGCAGTGTTTCAACAATTTCAAAAGCAAAACCAAACATGAGTTTGCTGCTTATGCAAGAAATGGGGGTGGGTGTGCTGGGGGGGTTCTGACAAGTTAGTTGCTCCCTCCACCCCCCATAAAACAGACTTGAGGCTGCCCATATTGCAAAAGGGGTCCTATGGCTAACCTGAGGGGGGGGGAGGGGGGAATCTGCCTCCTCCCCTGCTGGTGACTATGATTTACACTGAAAACCTGTGAGTTTGGCTTATGGTCTATTTACTTTAAAATTCACAATAATAAAAAATTAACGGGAGACGTCGGGGTGTTGCAGCGGTTCTGGCAGCCAAATCGAACCGCTACAATGTGTTTGTGCAGTCAAGCACGACAAACAATAATCCAACAATGGATTGAAACTGCACAAACGGCGGCCAATGGCGTTATCCGGCCTGGTGACACTTTTTTGTTGCATCCACAGACGTCATCCGTACGCAAAGGGTTAACGGTATAGATGTTCATTATTACGATTACCTGTCCCTTCCTGAAGAAGTTTGGCAGATGCTTCATGGCATTGCCCCTCAGGCATGCGATATTCTGGTACGACCCCTCTCGGTTCTGCCTGAGTGCTTTGATCCGATCCTGTACGTAGTCCGACACCTTCAGGCGTATCTCCATACCCAGCATCAGCGTTTGGGGAAACATCGCCGACAGCGACACTATCGAAGTATACAAAGAAAATGCACACAATGTGGAATTTGTCAGATGTCGGAAATGAGAAAAATGACAAACTGAAGTAATACACAAAAAGGAAATGTTGACATGAAGGTGAGGGATTGAAATTTTGTTTGCCCTTCCCCTCTCTGTCACGCCTCCCCTATCTCCCCTATCTCCGCCCCTATTTTCCTGACCTAGAAGGCCTCCATATCCACATCCGACGTCTAGGAATTCCACCTGAGCTGTGGGCAGACAGCCACCATTAGGACCACTTGTTGCTTCGAACCCAGGGAAGAACGATGGGTAAAGATCACTCCAGACCATTCCATCAGGCTCAACGGGGCTGTTAAAAAATACAACAAAATTATTATTAAAACACATTTAAAATCTTTGGCTATGTTTTGCGCAAGCTTAGAACTTAATGCAAATTTAATGTCCTTACTTGTCTCACGAATGGGGCCCCAAAATACAGAGAACATAGAAATGAAATACGAAAGGTAATTGCATGAAAACAAAGTTTATTTCATTATTCAACGGATAAAACAATTTATACTCTGTTTAAAAAATGGTTCTATTAGGTAAGGACAATACATTTGCGGAACTTAACCCTAACCCTCCAGGGTATTTTGGCTAGAAACCCTGCCAGACGCATCAGATTGCATACTTTGTCACATTGACTTGTGTGCAGAGTGCAGCAAGGTCAAGCTGTCACCACAGATGCACTGTGCTGCGTCTGCCAGGGTTTAGGGTTAAGGGTTTAAATTTACACTTGACAGCTATTAAAGTAAAATCTTTTTCATGTGAATAAATTTGGATGCATTTCAACCTCATACCCCGAAGAAATTAGTGTTGGGCGACATGCACTTTTCTGGAGTCAGCGTAAAAGTCACCACTTCGACTAAGTCGCTGACTTTTGGTGGATTAATTTTGGAAATTGGTTTGACACTGACATTATTGATAAAAACAATGCATATGCCGGGTAAACCAACTTGTAAACAATAATGACGGAGCAGATTGTGAGTGAACAGAAACTATTGAACTATTCCTAAATTCTAATAAATAAGGTGATTCTAGACCCTTTTCTTTTGTATTTTTGAAAGGTACAATTAGACATATTTTCGTCATTTTATAGGCATTTTAAAACCTGGAAAAAAGTCGACTTTGTAAATTGTGGGAGTCGGAGTAGCGACTAGCATTACTAGTCGCAACTGTCAGCATTATGCGCCTATCAATTGCTTCCTCCCAACCCCCCCCCCCCCCCCCCCCACCCAGGCTTCCCCGGGTCTTATGTGGGGTTTGGTCACATTTTTCAAGCCCCAGGTTGAGGGTTTTGGTCACTCATTCTGTCATTGTTTCCCCATCATCAGAAGTTAAAACCATGAGGTGGGGGTGGCCCACCCATGTATGTCAGGGATTGTCACTAAAATTTTGCCCCAGGGGTGGGGATTTGGTCACTTCAAAAGTAACAATCCCCACATCTTGGGTGGGGCAGCCCGGGGGGGGGGGGGGGGGAGCGGTGGGGGAAGCATTTGATTGGCACATTAGTCGCCACTCCGGAAAGAGTTCCATATCCGGACATCACTTATTTTCCCTTAATATGACTTAAAAACTACCAAAAAGTGTAAATTTGATAAAGATACACGAATTTAGGAGGGACAAATTTTCAACTTAGGGGGGGGGGGGGGGGGGGGGGCCTACTCTTTGAAAATAGACTTTGTGCACGAGGTATAAGTGATGTCCGGATATGGATCTCTTTCCGATTTCACGGATGAATAGTGGAGAAAAAGGTAAGACCGGTTCACGACAAAATAAAAACTTTGGTCATGTTGTTGGCTTAAACTAAAGTACAATTTTAATTTACAAATACAAAGCTGAAATATGCTCGTGAGTCGTGTTGCAACGCGCCGTGATGACTAGCAAATCGACAGGTAAATATGCAGCCCACATTCATTTAAATAACAGTGCCTCATTTAAACAGTTCATGAAAGATTTCGATACTTACTATTCAAAAGAGTGGTCTGAATGGGGGTTAGAATGGGCTCGTTGCCTGTAAAACTTTTTCTGTGGCATGGGCGCAGCCATCTTTTTTTCCTTTGCGATAATATGATCAACACTTGATGGCGCTGTAGTGTGAACTTTTGAAAACAGTAGAGGGCGCAGGGTCACAATGGAATCTGGCGCGAAGTGCAAGCACCCAGAGACTGGACATGGATGGGTGAGCCGGAGACATAAGCCTTAATCGCAAATAACGCCTGGTTGAGATGTCACAATGGTCAAATTAAGGCATTGTAGGAAGGAAACGGGAGCAATGTTTGTGCCTTTTTCCTTCCCACAATGCATTTTGACCATATTGTGACGTCTCAACCAGACTGGTATTTGCAATTAAGGTCTACGGGAAAGAAGACCTCCAGTTTTTAGGTTTGTAAAAAGTTTGAATAAGTAGGGCCTATACGTTCGGTATCTCAAAGGTCAAAGGTTATTCGGAATAAAATAGAGTACCGAAGTCTGACGTCAGTTGCCGCGGCAATGGTTCCAAACACATGCAGTTTAGAATGTATTCTGGTTCCAAACATTGCATTGATTGACGTCATCACTTCGGTACTCTATTGCTGACGTAATGTCACTTCATGTTACGCGAACGCCCATTCTGATTGAATTTTATACGTGCGCGTACTTGTGCGACCACCTAATTTTGCGTTCACACGCGCGCGTTGGGATGGGTCACGCGGGTCATTCGGGATAAAATGGCATTGTGCACATGCACAGTTGAAATACCGAACTAGCTTATATCGTAAGGTACCGGACAGCGGCGTAGCCAGGGCTCTCTCCATAGGGGAGTATTTTTCTTAATACTACTACTAGTATTTTCTCCGTTTGCGAAATAGGAGCAGCGACGATATTTTTTATGGGGGGGCGACGACTATTTTTATGGGGGGGGCGTGCGTGCCCCCCACCCTGCTACTTCCGGATAAAGTTACACCACTGAACGGGTCTTTTCTGGGGGGTGTAAATTTCTTTATTACTGAACAGAAAGTGCATGTAATTTAGATTAAACTGTCCCGACGTTTATAAAGACAAACCTGATTGCAGAAGATTTTTACAAGAATTGAAACAATGCATCCATTCAGTGGTTTTATTTACCACAACACTGAGTCACTTGTATTTTCCCCCATGAACAGTTATATACATCTGTCATTTTACGTACAATTAATCAATCGTTACATAAACCATTACAAAGAACACGTTTACATTTAACAAATTTGAGGCTACATTGCTAATATCGACTTTTAGCCAAGACTTTTGTATTTTTACGGAAAAAGTAGCCACATTTTGATCTTATATCTTTAAAAAGGCAAAAATGAAAATCAACAATTAAATATGAACGTATTAAAGCTATTCATTTAATTTGGCGCACTGATAACATGCATTCCTTGGCATTTTCACCGCTGTGATTTGATATAGGGCCTATCGAGATAATCTCAAGTTCTTTATACCAAAAAGCAAATACCTTTACGGCCAAGGTTGAAGTGGAAAGAGTGTGGATTGCTCCTCACCCCATCCCCTACCACCACTAACACCACCACTACCACCACCGCGTGACGTACATGTTGTAAGGCTATTGAAATCGTCACCACTTCACAGAAGGTATACATTAAAAATAGTTTTGCCGGGCCAAACATTTTGGCTCATAACGAAAAGTTGCCAATTTAGACCACCAAGACCTTTGTACTCACCTCCCCATTGAAAACCGTGCGTAAGGGGCCCATTTTCTCCAATGTTGTCTCTTAAAAATGCTTAAATAATATTTGAAAACCTCTTTGTCTATCTATATTGCGTGTTTTTAATCGATTTGGTAGACTCCATTATTGCGAAAGCAATCTTGGAAAAATGTGCGTCCATCTTGAAAAAAGATACTGCTGGTGTCATATGAATATCCGACTCCGGTCCCATGAATATCGGACTCCTCTTCCCTATTATTGGTTAAACCCTCTCATGTGACCGGCCACTCTGCCAATAATCGAATCATCGATTACTTAGGGCATGTACAATACTACAATATTTCATGGTGACAAAATGTCACGCTACACCGGGCTGGATCTAAAATCAGAAGTTAATTAAGCGGGTTCTTCCTTCTTTTTGAAAGAGGCTTGACGCGTAACATATTCTTTTTATTTTGATCTAGCCAATATTGACGCAACCAATCTTGACAGTAACCACAGTGTGGCCGAAGAATTTGGCGGATAGCGCGATGCACCCGTGGAACTTTTCGCCGGTTACCTCCAAGTCGGAGAGCTTGAGGCAGATCTGCATGAACGGGACGTCGGGAATTGGTGCGCAGATTGCAGGTGGATCGTGTGCTGTAGAAACGAAAAGACAAACAGATCATTTACTTGAATGATAAAACTGGTTTGGGTGGGCCGAGTCCCTTTTTGATGCACAATCCAATTTGATGTTGAAAACTTAAACAATGTCAAATCCCAGTGACTAGAAATATGGTATCTGAGGCATTTACAAAAACATCGGAATCATCTCAAGCGCTTTAAGTACCATTAGTGATCTCGTGCGTTTGCAATCGGGCAAGTCTTAAAAGGTGTAGTTATCGGTTTTCGAAATGTAAAATAGAAATAATCTGGGTTTATTGCTCACATTGAAGAAATTCTTTTGCCACAATGCCCCCCCCCCCCCCACCTCCTCACTTCGCCTGTATAGACTAAAGGCCGGTTCATACTTCACGCGAATGCAAAAACGAAGCGAATTTTGTGACGTCAACAATGGTTGTTTCAGTGTGATGTACGCCGTTACCCAGGCGAATTCGCTTCGCCCTCAAATTCGCTTGAAGTATGAACCGGCCTTTATCCGGCGACCAAAATTAGAAGCATTTACTGCGTGGCATCACGCTCGTGTGCATATTTTACGCACGCGCTCGATGCAGCTTCGTCCAACAGGGTGTTTACAACTTGCCAAAATGCGCGCGCGACTGAAATTAAAGAACGCGCGCAACCTGCACGCGAGCGCGGCACCACTGTAAAAATGGCGTCGGCGAATTCCTGTATAGGCAAATTTAAAAATAACCAAGGACCTCATAATCTGGTGTAATCCGGTAAAGATACATTAAAAAAAAATATATTTACCCGAAACTGTTTCGTCGATGACGTCATGGCCGAGGATGGTCAACTTCAAGTGGACGCTGAGGTCATCCGGGTTAAACTCGGCCAGCACACAAGCTTTAGAATGAACAATGAATGTCAACTTTATACGCAGTTACATCTACAATGTGATATTATTTTTTAAGCAGAAAAAAAAATGCTTTTTGAGAGTTGATGTAGCCCATCCTGGTACAAACAAATAATTAAAGAAGGCATCAGAAGGCCTCTAGTAAGTCCCCGCTATACCATAAACGACCTACGTGTTTGAGAATTATACTGCATCCCTTTGTGTTGGCTAAGGCGGTTTCACTGTGAAAACAGTGCGAACTGAACGATTGAGGTTCGACTTCTCATTGTTTACTGGAATGTTAATGCCGGGGGTATACTCACCGTCGATATCAAGTTTGCCGGCGAATTTCACGTGTCCGCAGCAATGGGCGGATAGTCCGTCCGTCGAACAGTCCCCGGATGCCTGACGGTTCCCAAGGGCTTCTGTTCAAATAAAATTGGTAACAACTCTTCTTATGGTGTTTTTAATGTAGCATGATGTGGGAGATCACTTTGGGATAGATACAATTCCTGCTACGCTGTTTAAACAAATACTCAGCATCAGTGTTGAAGTATACATAGCCTACTAGTTGTCGTGCTCGAACTCATACTTTAGTACGTGTGTTTTGTACTTGTGCTGATCAATATATTCTCGACAGCCGTCAAATTACTGGAGTACAAAAGCTTCCGCCGGCACTTGTACACGAGTACATCGACTGCAACGTAGAGTTAACGGGGGCGTGGGTAATTTGCGCGCCTGCTGCCTTCCTTGGATGTGGTACGCCGTTTCTCAAGCTCCCTCTCCGGAATCGAACCCTGATTCTCCGTCGCTGTCCGGGCTGCCAGGCTTGCGGAGAGGGAGCTTGAGAAACGGACATATTGATCAGCACAGGTACAAAACACACGTACTCAAGTATGAGTAGTTTGGTGTACTCAAGTATGAGTAGTTTGGTGTACTCGGGACCGTATAGATTTTAAAATGAAACACATCTCGACAGTTTGACAAATGAAGTTCGGATTAACTTTACAAATTATGTATACCCCAAAATGTAATTAACAGAAAAAGACTTACGGTCTCCAAGGATCATCAGTGCTAGCTCCTTAGCGCTCTTGGAAGCTAGTTCCTCCTCCAGAAGACTCGCCAACATTTCCTCCTGCCCCGCGGTCAACGTCAGCGGCTCCTCATCGGCCACCTACACATGCAAAATGGGGGCTTAATGAACTCTTGGTGGCAGCAAACATTTCGCTCCCCTTGTTCGAGTCACAATACGCATGCACGTAGAAAATTTGCCTCATTGCATGCACAAAGGGTTAGTGAAATTTCTTTTTTTGCACCGTAGATGACAAAAGGAGGATATCTGTGCACTTTCTCCTGGCTGAAGTACTGTATTTCAGCTGCCTGTTACGAAAAACACGTTCATATTTAACTGTTGATTTTCATGTTTGCCTTTTTATAGATATTATAAGATCAAAATGTGGCTACTTTTCCGTAAAAATGAAAAGTCTTGGCTAAAAATCGATATCAGGCAATGTAGCCTCAAATTTGGCCCCAAATAAGACATGCATGCAAAACCACGAGTAACCTAACAATAGAAAAGTATTTATGAAAAACGACAGTTAAATATATACGTGTTGAAAGGAATTGGACAGTTTTCAAAGTCACAAAATAAGATAAGGCCTAACGTATAGAGGGCCTACTGAATGTCCATTGCAACTGCCGGTTTGACTACTAAGACCTTTTGCTTAAAATTGTAGCATGCACTTGTATATCCAGTTTTTCACAAGGGTGCTTCAGAACACGTTTTGGCATTTTCGTCTGTTTATGTTGCAGGCCTAGTGTCTATTATTCTGGCGAACATGATGATACTTTATAAAGGCCTAAAGTAAGGGATTCAGTTTTAACAAACACGACATATGCATAGACGTTCCTATACACTACAAAAACTGTGGTGTTAAATTAACACCACGTGGTGTTTATATTAGGAGAATGGTTCAATATAAACACCGCATGGTGTTAATTTAACACCACAGTTTTTGCAGTGTAGGTACAATAGGATCAGAATTGTGTTTATATTTTTTCCCGCCAGCTGAAAAGAGGCCTCCTTACGTGTATACTGTTCCGAAAATGGAAATCTGCTAAGTCCAAAACTTCTCAAAGATGCAGAAATACGTTGTCACTCACCTTAACAGAATACGCGGCAGTAAGCGCAAAAACGCCAATAGCGAGCAAGTAAAACACACCCATGGTGTTGGAAGACGAAACGCAGGCCTACTGTGATATAACTGTGCGTGAAATGATGTCCTCTCCTTTAGTGCTACGAAGTTCGTGAGTGGTAACTATTCTGAGACTCAAATCGGTGAAGGTTTATAAAGATTTTTGGCGGTCATCTAAAGACACGAATCATTAAATTTCACTGAACATCAAACAGTAAGTTATGTCTACTTTAGGGTTCTTACATGTACCAGCGAAAGTTCGATTTTTGTTACAATTTTACAAACCAGACAGTGGGAAAACAAAGTTAAGAAAGGTACAGGCCTTGTTTAGCATACTTCCAGATCACATTTTGTTGTGATTTTTACGAGGCTATCATATTTACTTTGTGGTCAAAGCCTTGATGAGAGTAAGCATTATGGTGCCACTCAAAATTTAATCTACCAGTAATATTTTGCCTAAGGAAAGCTATAAAGTCGTGCCAGAGGGAGTTTTATGGCTCTGCAAACCTCCTAAAGTTGTTTAATGGCCACGTTTACTCGTAATGAGAGATGGCGGTACATTGGACAAAATGTGGTGTTTAACACCGTGTGGTATCTATACTGAACCATTCGTCCAATTATCTTGCAGTGTCGTGTGGGCATTATTGTGAGTCAGCGAAGGCGCTGTATCGAACCTATTCGCAGGATACGAACAGTAACGATTTTACAATTTTGTTGAGAAGTAAATTCTTATTTTAGCAACCCTATTTTAGTGGACCTAAGAAGAAATTACGTCAAACTGTGTTCACCAGTGTTATAGTGTTTTTTTTCGACAAAATGTACTTTGTAGGTAGATACTTATATTCAGGATGATGTTTACTTCGTATATGAGGGACCAAAGGAAAACAGTGTTTGAAAACGTAGTTTATGTGTTTGTCGCAATACGAGGTAAACATATAGTCGCACCACGAAGTGACGTATCGTGGATAGTTGCCGCATCACGAACTGTCGTATCGTGTGTACAAAACCAATGGACGATCCGTCACTTCGTGGTGCGACAACTATCCACGATACGTCACTTCGTGGTGCGACTGTCGTTTATGATCCCAACCAACTAGCTTCTGTGTTCTGAAATACATGCCTTGATAAAGTTACGTGACGTGCAGTCCGTGAAATCACTTTTTGGCTGAAAAATGTTGGTCCTTTCGTGTGTCCCTTATTACATTAGTCGCTATATCTCGAGCATAATCGAGCATGCGCGGTTTACTCATGTTTGGTATATTCCAAAAGGGGGTGCAGAGAGCACGTGGGAACTGATTACATTTCTGCCAATCCCCGCATTCTCTAAACACTCGCGCCGAAGAGTAGAGGGGGTCGCTAGAAATCAGGAGAATCGTTATTTACCCTGCACTTAGGCAGATGACTGTCGAGAGGAAAGAGTGGCATTAGGCCTATAATTATATACACGTGTCAGTTTAAATGAAAATTGCTAAAACAACACGAATGATCGATAATGGATGTCTTGTTCGCTATATGTAGAGTGACCATGTTATGATACATTAAAAAGGCACATTAGGCCTATCTAGCCTAATGCACTTTCTGTTGTTTTTCTCTTTAGAATCAACTCAATAAAAGTCGTATACATACAGTGGTGATTCTAAAGGCATCTTATCTGGTCCAGTGCAGTTCTTGGAACAGATGTGGGGTAGCACTAGGCTAATTCTTGATAAACATGGATTCGGTTCTCGTATGATTGCCAGCCTGAAGCAGTGATGAGCCTTCTTATAAAAAAAAACGGTGTTAAATTTGCAACACCAAAATTATTCAAATCTTTAGGTGTTGAAAGTGGTGTTGAAATAACACCAACGGACTTAAATTACAATTCAGACGGTGCGTTTAATCAAAAACGGTGTTCGAGTTGAAAAACTGCGCATGTCCGAAAACTGGATAATTCCTAATTTGGTGTTAATTAACACCAAAATCCTTGCCCAAAATACACACCGAGAAAGTGTTAAAATATACACACATGGTGTAGATTGTAACACCACAGTTTTGCAGTGTACGTTTCAGGACAAAGACCAAGATTTGTTTCTTTATCTGGCCAGTCAAGGCTCATTTTGATATTTTGTATTTAGTGTTTTTGATGTTTTGCATTAGTTCCCTGCTGCATTGCTGAATTTTCATGAATTCATTTTCTGCACACAAGGGTTGCCGGCCCACGAACTGCAATATTTCCATGCCAACGATGCCTTTGGCCCATGTTCTAATATATATTTAAGGACTGTACGCCACATTAATTGCGGTGCTGCGCTAGAATACCGTACGTGATAAATATCCATTCGTTAGATAGACAAATCGTGGTGCTATTAATTTAAAAAAATATTGCAAGTTGCAAACCTGCCCCCAAACTGCTGTGCGTGTTTTGGTAATAGGCCCTAGTATACGTGTGTTCAGTTTCTTTTATAATATCCACTTCAAACAGCAAACGGATTTTTTAATCAGAAATCAAGTCACTACGAACATATTACCGGACGCCGTTTGCTGATCAAACACTACATCCGCCCTTAAAACAAAGCGTCGTATGCATGCGAGCCGAATGGATATCTTGATTGATTGGATGGGTCACGCAGTATACCTCCTGTTGTTGAAATTCTACCCACGGTACGCCATCATTCACTCCGGCTAAATGATAGTACCCACGTTTACTGTGTCATTAAAATGGGAATATATTAAACCACAAGATTTAATAAGCACGTTATTACAAATCACTGGGGCCAATTTCACGGAGCTGCTTAGCACAAAAATCTAAACACACAAGTGACCGGCTCTGCAAAAAGGGGTATAATGTCACAAAATTTGAAAAATATGTTATGTACATAGTTGAGATTTTCACATCCTAAGCTTTAATTTGGTGTAGGTTTGACCCCTGTGGCATTTTGTATTCTCGAAATACGTGCGTTTAGAGGTAGGCCCCCTATAGGTCTTTAAACACAAAAATGCAAAGAAATAATATAGAAGTAATTTTATCAACATTAATTTGTTTTCATCTTTCTTCATCAATATTAATGTTTCTGAAAATAAATTCTGAAAGTATAGATATAACAGAAGCCAACAAACCCCCAAAAAATCACTTATGTGAAGATTATTTTTCGACCGCTTCACACAAACAGCCCTGTGTGTGCTTTCACACAGTGCGACATAATACCCTTTTTGGTAGAGCGGGTCACATAAAATCTTGCTTATTCAAACAGGTTACCAGCCAAAACTGTACGCAAACAACAAACAAACGTTATAAGCAAACAACAGCTGAATACCATACAAGCAATATACATCACGTAAAGATTTGGCTGGTGATCCTGCTTTTCCAAGAAATGCACTCTTCGTGCTAAACAAACTGGATTATGGAGCATAGAATACAGTTTCATTCTATACCACAAGAAGAATTTATGAAATAGACCTACACTTGGCCTAGTTTGTTTCCTCGTGTTTCCCGAATCTGTGTCATTTCCCAAATGGCTTCGGCTTCGTCTCCAGCTATTCCTCCATTGTCCACCTGAAGCCTGGAATATTTCAGTAAAATGAAAAGGCTCCGCTTGAATAATCGGTACATGTAAATGCCTTGTGTGACAGGAACCTGTGGTGAAACGGCCCGGAGATAACCAAAAAATAACTAGAGGCATGAGGTTGGTGTTTGTGGACAAACACAGGGCTGTTTCGTTTTTTTTTTTTAGTTTGGATGTGAAATGTGAATACAACAATTAAAGTTTGTCAAACAATCGCACTACTGCCACTTTTCTTTGTTAATTTTGAAATTAATTAAAGTTGTTTGTAATAGTGACATGTGATGACGTCATCATAAAGTCACATAAATTTTCATCTATAAACTTGCTGACCTACCTAGATATAACTTTTCAACTTAATCGGACTTGTACTTTTGTATATATATGGCTTCAAAAACTGGCTCTTTATGATGACGTCACGTGACATGTGATGAAGTCATAATGTCATGTCAATTTTCATCTATGAACCTGCAGACCTGCCTGGATATTACATTTCAACTTAATCGAACTTGTACTTTTGTTTATATGTGGCTTCAAAAACTGCCCCTTTCAGATGACGTCACGTAACATGTGATGACAACATGATAATGTCATGTCAATTTTCAACTATAGACCTATTGGGCTACCTAGATATTACTTTATAACTTAATTGGACTTGTACTTCTGTAGATATGGACCTTCAAAAACTGCCCCTTTAAGATGACGTCACGTGACATGTTCTGACTTATAATCATAATGTCATGTCAATTTTCATCTATAACACCCGGTGGCATACCTAGATATCACGTTCCAACTTAATCGGACTTGTACTTTTGTAGATATATGGCTTCGAAAAATGCCCCTTTAAGATGACGTCACGTGACATGTGACGACGTCATCATGACATAAAATTCGGCACACATTGTGAGCAGTTGGGGTAAGTGTCTGTCAAGTTTAAAAGTAGCCAAAGTGGCCGGTAAGAAAGAAAACGTTTACAAATGCTATGGGCAATAGTCTAGCGACTTGAAAAAAGACTACAAATCAACCCTTTTTATAAACAGCATGCACATTTGAGCCATGGTTATCTGCCCTTCCCAGAATTCCTTTGTGTTATATTGAATTTGGTCTAAATTTTGAAATGGCTGTTATTTCTTACTTGAGTGAGCCACAATCATGACATTTTGGAATTAGGGAGAGGAAAATTCAATATATACATTTTTGTAATCGGATTGACGCTTACATGCGTTAAAAAAAAAAAACATTTTTGATGACGTCATCATGACGTCACACAATTTTCGCCTTTTAGGGCATATCTTTGAGACATACCAAAGCTATCACAAAAAGAATTTTGAAAATATCTTGTTTTGTTTGCTAGATATATTGAAACAAATGTTACGATTTTCAAAATTCAAAAATTCATAAAAAATCACGTGATGATGTCATCATGACGTAAAAGTTCGGCACACATTCTGAGCAGTTGCTTTAAGTGTTTGCTAAGTTTAAAGACAATCGGCTGCATAAAAGTAGCCAAAGTGCCGGTAAAAAGGAAAACGTGTACAAATGCTATGGGCAATAGTCTGAAAGAGAAAAAGAAAAAAAAAAGAAAAAAAAAAAAATCTTAACGAAAACAAAGGCTGTTTCGGAAAACTTCCGAAACAGCCAATTACAACCGTTTCGTCACCACAGGTGTCATTTCCCAAATGGCTTCGGCTTCGTCTCCAGCTATTCCTCCATTGTCCATCTGAAGCTTTGAATACTTCAGTAAAATGAACAGGCTCCGCCTCTGGGTTCATATTTTAGACTTTGATGTAGGCCTACATGTAGCAAAAACGTGCCCACTTAACTGCCACACATGGGAGCCTGAAATAACGAGAAGCCCTGGCCAAAGTCAGAGATTTGAGGAATACGGCCTGATTGATCGGTACATGTAATTGCCTTGTGTGGCAGGAACCTGTGGTAAAACGGCCCGGAGATAACCAAAAAATAATTACAACCGTTTCCTAGCTTCACGTGGCAGAGCTATAGGCTTAAATGGCTTATTCGTGTGCTATAAAACTGCCCCATTTGATGTACACGAGGTCGTCAATTCACGTGCTTTGGGGGAAGTAAGATGATACGAATGAAGAAGCTTGCTCTTTCGAATCATCAATTTTCTTGCGTCTCTCAAGCACCAGATTTTAGACATGCACCCGTACCTCCGTTTTGTACACGAAAGTGGAAAATATTTGACCGGGCAGTTTGAATAAGATCGATGCTGGCTCGTTGCGCTCCCCTTACTTTTAATAATCGTTTGCCGTTGGGTAAGATATATTGCTTTATAACGAGTAATATCCTTGACGTCTACGAATGACGTCATTTGTTGAACTAATATTGTTGGTAGAGGGAGTTTTGGCCATGTTCTTGCTCATTTCTGGTCATTCCAAATTTAATTACTTTCTACAATCTTGGAACAAATACTGGACTAACAAAGTCATGTCATTACACTCTATTTACCTCGTTGAATTCACTTCAGAAATTAAGCACGATCTTGCTGTCAATTTGTAAACACAGAAGCTAAACATTACGTGTCCAATCAATGTTCAGTGGCTAAACACTATCCGCCAATACGCTAAACATGTTTAGTATGTAAACGTATAGCGAAAAAGTGTTTAGAAAAGAGTGTTTAATTGCTAAACATTGTTTTTGCAGTGTTCGCGTGCAGCCGCCAGGTGAGACCTGAATTGCGCGCTGTTGTATCACCGCGTATATTTCAGTATACAGGGTGGTCCAGAAAAAACTGACACTTTTTTTACAAATGTTGCAGTTTTTCCCAAGATTTTTCTGCCGGGGTGGGATACCACTATAAGCTTTTACTGTGAAAAGCATTTTCAAAATGTCTACTTTTTCTTTACTTTTTCTAGTAATTAATAACCTGTTCGATCCAAGCCCCTCGCTGCTGAACATTAAAGTTGTTGACAACTCTCTCCAACATGTCTCTTGGAATTCTCCTTATTTCTCTCCTGATGTTATTTTTTCAGTCTCTCGATTGTGTCAGTGTTGGCCTGGTAGACTCTCTCCTTCAGGTAAGGAAGTAGTCTGGGGGGTTGATGACGGGGGAATATGGGGGCCATGGGTTGTCCGTCTTCCTCGAAATCAGCCGGTCCCATGGAAAGTACTGTCTCAAGTACTCAAGAGTGCGGTTTAAAGGAACCATGCTTCTCAAATTGACCGGATCACATTTTATTTCATAAATAAATTCCTTTATATGTATTAAATGTGAATTAAAAGCCAAACTGGTTTAAGCGAAGTTTTAGTGTGATTATTTGCCGCTCAAAAATTGACCCCCCCCCCCCCTTTTTGAAATTTGTTGAGACTCAAATTGAGGGCGCTGTTCGTGACGTAGACCGAGGCACCGAAATTCATGGATCGACTCGATAGTCTGGACCCGGCCCGTATACACACACTAGGTCTACACGTGCAATTTCGTAAGTTGCAACAACAACTAACATCGAACTTATCCTGATTTTCTCCCTTTTAGCGAAGGCTCCTCGGGGAATGGGCCGTTTAACTGCTTTCGCCTTTATCTTACTCACATCTGGGAACTTTGTTGGGATGGCAGTGGACTTGAGCGTATTTTTAATGGTCATCCCAAAGGATTTGAAAATACCAGTATCGAAACACGACGGCTCAAAGTGGTCGCTACATAACGCTGAAAAGCTGCTGGGCCGGACCTTTTTGCTCTTGTCACCTTCACTTTCGCCGTCCGAATTCTCCAATATTTCGCTTCAGTTGGAAATAAATGAAGGCTTACTCCACCCGTCGTTGTTTTGCTGCACCCAGCAGCCACACACCTTGTCGGCATGGCCGAAAAACCACTATATTTTGCTTAGATTTTAGACGAAGAATTTTCGCCGTACAATGTACACACAATGCATACCCGTGATGAATGGGTAATGTGCCTCGATCTACGTCACACACTTATGTTAATGAGGGTCCCACTCAGGGGGCGGAGTAGCTTGGACAAACATTTTCAAAAATTGTTTTCTCATATTTAATCTGGGAAATAATTGTCTCTGGACACAAAATATAATTGTCAGGATAATACTTTATTGTTTTAAGCAGGAATAATGCAATATAAATCCTATATCATGTTTCCTTTAAACAGTGAGGGGGTGCACCATCCTGTTCAAACACAGCTGTGTTCATATAAACAGCCGTGTTTTGGTTACCATTGCAATTGGTTACTATTGCAAACTCTGGACCCCTGAAATTGAATTAAAATTATATCAAACGGCCCGATAAAAGAAGTAGATTAATTTTTATCTGTATCGGTCTAGTCGGCTGATATAGACAGAAGCAGGAGTAGGGTAAATTGCACAATCCCCAGTCCCGTTTTTTATCGTCCTTAGAACCACAAATATTGTAAAATGTTATATCTAATTTACCTTTTCTCTATACCGATGCTCATTTAACATCATTGTTCGGGGGCGTGCCCTGAAAGGGTGGGGGCTAACCCCCCCCCCTCTCTCTTGTTAGGCTTGTTTCCCATACATTTGTTGGCTTTAAGGTGGTAAAAAAAATCTGCCGAGCCATCCCCCTGCACAAAAATCCCGAACCCGCCCCTGTTATAACACATTTGTATTTTCAACTATTTATCTCTCATTTTTATTTTTTATTATTTGAAATTTCTTCAGAAAGTGAATATTCTATCAACCGTGAAAAGCAATATGCGGATATAGTAGGACAGATGCTCGTTTTTTTGTAAAAAAGCCTCTTGACCAATAAGAGACCGTCGCCTCGCCGCACTTTGTATATTTGCACTTGTCAAAAATCCTAATCGCATTCGTTCCGTGGGCTGAAACATCGAGGTGAATTGTATGTGCTCTCTCGCTGTGAAGACTGTCTCCCGCCCGGCCCAGCATTCGTAGTTCGTGCATCGTACGGAGCTGTGTGGTAGGCCTATACTACGTAAGGATTTCATCACAAAAAGCTCATCTGTATACCAAAGATATCAGCACGTTTAGGTATGTAATGAATATCGTCGATTTCTCTTTGCAGAACAAATTTGACTTTTCTGATTTCTAATTTTCAGGTTAATAGCTTAACTTAACTTAACTTTATTTTCATCTCAAGGCAATAAAACAATTACAGTATATACATACACATAGAAATTATTGAGTTTTATAAACGTTACAACAGAAGTAATAAGTGAACATAAATGTATAGAAATATAAATGCCAAGAGATGCAGGAAACCCACAAAAAGCAAAGCTTGTCGAGTGCGGGTACCCTGAACATAAACAACAACTTAAGTACTAAAAGTGGAAATAACCAAATTAAACAAAAGCATAACATGTATTTAAACAAGCTTAGAACAAAAAGAAAAGTACGAAAAACATTAACGAACAAACATATGCGGGATTATATTTCTAAATCATGAGTCAGAATACTGATTCAAGAGAGATTGTTTAAAGTTAATTTTGAAAGTAAAAGTAGATAACGATTGTTTTAAAGAATTGTCAAGGGAGTTCCAGAATTTAGGCCCTTCAAATTTAACACTTTTTTTTGCGAGAGTGGTTCTTACAAATGGCAAATGAAATTCATTTGCCTGTCGAGTTAAATGAGCATGATAGTTACTATTTATTTGAAACATCGATGATATGCATTCCGGAAGATAATTTTTTTTTTTTTGAAACATAAAGACACCAAGTTGGAAATAGTATATATCATTTATTTTCAATTTCTTATCTTGTAGAAATAGCGGGTCAGTGTGAGCAAAATAGTTGGAATGATTGATTATTCGAATTGCCTTTTTTTGAAGTAAAAATAATCTATTCAAGAATTTTTGCGATGAATTCCCCCAGGCTAAAATTCCATAATTAATGTAAGGCAAAATTAAAGTATTGTACAAGGAGGAGAGAATATATTTAGGTACAAAAAACTTGATCCTGTTTAAAACACCAATGTTTCTAGATACAATGTTACAAATATATTCAATGTGATTGTTCCAAGATAAATTGTTATCAATGTATAAACCAAGAAATTTTACAGATTCTGTAATTGTAATTTTATTGTTATCAATAAAAATATCCCTTGGAAGTGAATATAAAGAATTGCTGAACAGCATACATGTAGTCTTTTTAATGTTCAAAGAGAGTTTGTTTGATTTTATCCAGTCTGATATCAAAAGAAGATCAGTATTTACAATGTCAATCAGATTATCAATATTTTTGTTGCTATAAAATAAATTTGAGTCATCAGCAAACAATATACACGACAACCGTTTTGAGACATTAACAAAATCATTAATATAAATAAGGAATAGCAATGGTCCAAGAATGGATCCTTGAGGGACTCCACATGCCAAAGAACGTATATTCGAGGTAGCGCCATTCACTAATACATATTGCTTTCTATTGGAAAGATAACTTTGAAACCAAGCAAGAGGGACTCCTCTGATGCCGTAATAATTAAGCTTACATAACAATACATCGTGATCTAAGGTGTCAAAAGCTTTTGAAAAATCAAGAAAAATTCCAAGGGTGTGCTCTGAATTGTCTAATCCCGTCACAACCTTATTAATAAGATGAAGAATTGCATGAGTAGTAGAATGTTTTGAACGGAAGCCAAACTGAAAGTTCGATATGATATCAAATTTACGTAAGAATCCAAGTGTTCGTTTATAAACAATTCTTTCAAAAATTTTTGAAAAGCAGGGCAGAATTGAAATTGGCCTATAATTGTTTACTTGATCAGTTTCCGAAGCTTTATGAATGGGAATAACTTTTGCAATCTTTAGATTGTCTGGTACAATACCAGTTAATAAGGAAATATTTATAATGTATGTCAGAGGTGTTACAATAGCAGGGAGAGTCTGTTTGAGAACAAATGACGGAATTGAATCAAAACCACTACTACTTTTATTTGGTAAATTTTTGATAATGTCGGCAACTTCTTCTTTTGTAGCGGGCTGAAAATATAAGGAATGTGGGTTAGGATTAAGGAGATAATCGGAAAATTTATTTTTGCATTGAGGAATATTGCTAGCCAGATTTGGACCTATGTTTGCAAAAAAATTATTAAAGCTCTCCGCCATAAGTTGAGGATCATTAGTTGGATTACCATTAACATTGATATCAGAAATGTTCGTAGAAGATGAATTTTTATTGACAACACGGTTTATAAGTTTCCAAGTATTCTTAATATTGTTTTTTTCTTTTTCAAATTGAGAGCAATAATATTTGTTCTTAGCTGCTCGCAAAACGCTAGTTAAAATATTTTTATATTTGGTATAATTCAGACGATTTGTTTCATTACGTTTTAAAAGGAATTGATGATAAAGTTTATTTTTAAGTGATATTGATTTCAGAAGGGATTGTGTAATCCAAGGTGATTTAGGGTTGGTTTGATTTTTCTTCTTGGTTCTTTCTGGTACATTTTTATCATGATGGTAATTAAATATATTTGTAAAATTCTTAAAAGCAAGATTGGGGTCTTGAGGATGAAGTACAGAAGACCAGTCAGTTTGATCCAGGTCACGTGTTAATTTTTCAAGATTTTCTTTATTATAGCAACGCGAGTTAATGTTCTTTGTCGGTTTTGGAGTGACATTAGTCATTGGTATTGAAGTGCAAATAGGAAAATGGTCAGTAATATCTGAAATTAAGATAACTGAATCTGGTATGGGTAGAACGTTGGTGTAAATATTATCAATTAGAGTAGCCGAATGTCGGGATACCCTTGTGGGCTTATCTATTAGTGGAATAAAAGAATGTGAAAACATGGTATCAAGAAAATTTTGAACAGAGATATTATCCTCATGATTTAAAAGATTTATATTAAAGTCTCCAGAAAGAATGCAGCGTTTGTTTTCAGTAGAAATGCGGGTGAGTATTTCTTCGAATTGGTAAATAAAATCATTGTACAAAACTTGTGGAGGTTTGTATAAAACACCAATTATTGTGTTTTTTGATGATGTTTGTTTTAGTTCAATAAATAATGATTCAATTGAGTTATTAGAGTAGTTTAGATCATGACGAATATTATACTGAATATCATTCAGAACATAAAAGGCAACGCCACCACCGTTTTTATTTGTTCTATTATTAGTGATTAGTTTATACCCGGGTATGGAGAATTTATCAGAAGTGCTATCTTTAAGCCATGTCTCAGAGAGAGCAATAACCGAGAATTCACTTAAAGATTGCAGAAGTATTTTAAAATTATCAAAATTTTTAGGGAGACTTCGTATATTAAAATGAATTAAGTCTAATTTCTGGTTTCCAATAAAATTAGACTGCATACTGAGAAAACCATTTTCGGTGGAGTAAAGACATTTATGGGTAACTGGAACTGGATTATCGGGATCTAATGAATGCATATTTCTAAACTGTGGTAAATCACCAAGTAAGGAATTAAAAGCTGTGTTCGCGGTTGTGTCATGTAGTCTAGTTGAAGAAGGACCGTTAAAATCATGAATCACATCTTGGAATTCAGCATGGTCTAGTGCGTTAAATGGTAAAATGTTGGATAGACATATATGACAAAACCAGGGTTGATTGCTATTTGATAGCTGGGTGTAATCCAGATTAGAAAGACACGTACATTTCAGATGAGCCCAGCTATTACAAATATCACATAATATTCCACGTTGGTTTACCTTAACAGGAGTATTACAAGAAACACATGGAAATTTAACTGGCATGAACAAATTAACAATGAACAATCAATAAGATAATTAACTGAACGAAATTAACAACTTGAAAGAAGAGAAATAAAACACTGTATAACAACATGAATACATAAACAGAAATAACGTAACAAACTAAATATCAAAACAAAGGTAAACACTGCAACTACGAACAAACAATCAAGCTTACGGTACTCCCAGGAATCGAAGCCGTTGATCTGTAATTGGAATGTTCACTTTAGGATGGACGATGAGTTTCAGGAGCTGAAATGTGTTTCTTGCCGTTGATGTAGAGGTCACCGTTTCTGAAGACCGGATTTTTACCATCTCGGTAGGCTTTCTGCATGACATCACGCAATGATCTCTTTTTTGCGACGTCTGCAGCAGGCATATCTCTTAATATGAAGATTCCTGACTTCTCTAAGGAAACCTTCATTGCCTTTGCACGGTCCAGAACAGTCTGTCTTTCTGTGCGATACAGGAACTTTACCAAGATGTGTCGCGGTTTATCTGATGCCGATTTGGGTGGTTTGCCACAATGTATTTTTTTACGTTTTTAATCAGGGCCAGCGCCAGGAAATTTTTAAGGGGAAGCAGGCCAAATATATTTTTTTCTCGAAAAAAGAAACAGGATCTGATTTCAGCCTGTAAAGGGGCTGATTTTAACCCAGCCGTCCGGTGTTATCTGGTTTCCAGTCGGTTTTTGCACTGGAAAACTGGTCAAAACTGGCGGAAACCGGAGCGTTCCAGTGGATGGATAGAAATCTTCTACCAGCGTAAACCTTTTCCTGAGCGGCTGGGACATGATGTTCATTATGTCGGATTGATCAGCATGAATAGAGTACCGAAGTGACGACGTCAATCAATGCAATGTTTGGAACCAGAATACATTCTAAACTGCATGTGTTTGGAACCATTGCCGCAGCAACTGACGTCAGACTTCGGTACTCTATTAAACTTAGCATTAAGCGGGTGTAATTCGGTTGTGGTTCTGAGAAGAATTTAATGTGAAGATGGAATTGCGTCGGGAATGCTGTAAATGAGAAGACAGACTTGTTTGGCCCGAGAGCTTGTGAGAAGAATTCAGTCGATTGACGTTTCCAGAACACTGTCACAAACAAGATCAAACAGCACTGTTCGAAACCTCACGTTGTCTGGCCACTGTACTCTCAGAATTTCTATTTTTGTCGGCGATATTATTTAATAGCATGCATGTGCACCTAAATAGAATAATAGGAAATATCAATTTTACAGCTCGACTAACAATCACAATTTGTAAGTCAGACATTTGTAACTCATAAAACAGTTCAATAGAAACACCACATGGTGTTAAACACCACATGGTTCAATATAAACACCACATGGTGTTAATTTAAGGCCAAACACTCCGAGAGCAGAATTTATCATTGATATTTGGGTGTGCCTTGATTCAGTAATGTTAATAATTTTGATTCATGTGTTGCGGCGAGACGCAAGGTGTTAACAAGGGGAAGTACATCCGTGTTATTAATTGGATAATATTGAAGCCCATTTCACTATGAACAAAGAAAAACGGTGCACTAACAATGAACATCCATTGTTACTTGGCACTAAATCCATTGTTACTTGTTCACGGTGTTTGTACAGGAAATGCAGGCCATGCAAAGGACGCCTTCCCTCCCTCTCCTTGGTTAGCTTGAGTTAAATAAAACAGGTGCTGCCGCCGCCGCTGCTGCCGCCGACGCTGCTGCCGCCGCCGCTGCCGCCGCCGCCGCTGCTGCCGCCGCCGCTGCTGCCGCCGCCGCTGCTGCCGCCGCCGCTGCCGCCGCCGCCGCTGCTGCCGCCGCCGCTGCTGCCGCCGCCGCTGCTGCCGCCGCCGCTGCTGCCGCCGCCGCTGCTGCCGCCGCCGCTGCTGCCGCCGCCGCTGCTGCCGCCGCCGCTGCTGCCGCCGCCGCTGCCGCCGCCGCCGCTGCCGCCGCCGCCGCTGCCGCCGCCGCCGCTGCTGCCGCCGCCGCTGCTGCCGCCGCCGCTGCTGCCGCCGCCGCTGCTGCCGCCGCCGCTGCTGCCGCCGCCGCTGCTGTATGAATTAGATCTGCAGCTATTTTTATCAAATAGATACCATTGAGAGTAAAATTTATTTCCATTAAAATAAAATATTTATTAGTTACTATTCTGTTGCTTGGGAATGAGTGCAACATGCGCTCCATTTATTAGGATCGTGTATTATCTAGCAAATGCGGTGTAAATAAGCCAGTATGCCATTATCAGAAGACCGCAATCATTATCTCACAGCCCAATTCTAGCCAAACAAAATGTGACTTGCATGACTTGCATTATGTTAATTTAATTGTTATCGTATGGCGTGCTTGTACTCATTAAATCAGTAAAGGAACAGCATTATATCGTTATTTCAGAAATTAAAGTATGTTGCACATTTTAGCTTATTATATGGCCCAACGCAACGAAAAGAGTCACAAGTTGCCAGAAATACTTTTGGAAATGATACAATGAAAACCAACATGAACTGTTTTCACCCACATAATGTGCATAATAATATTATTCATCAGGATGTAGAACAACGAGGAGGAAAGGATGCTCTTTCCTATGCGAGCAAAAATTAATAATTAGCAGGACGTCCTCCAGACTCATTTCGTATAGGATGCGGTCCTATTTCACAATAAGCCAATTCAGTATTTCAACTGCGCATGTGCACAATGACATTTTATCCCGAATGACCTGCGTGACCTAACGCGCGCGTGTGAACGCAAAAGGTGGTCGCACAACGCGCATGTGTTGAGTAAGCCAGTTCGGTATCTCCAAGGTCAAAGGATATTCGGGATAAAATTGCTAACGTAATTTCACGCCATGTTACGCGAACGCACATTCTGATTGAATTTCACACGTGCGCGTTGTGCGACCACCTTTTGCGTTCACACGCGCGCGTTAGGTCACGCGGGTCATTCGAGATAAAATATCATTGTGCACATGCGCAGTTGAAATACCGAACTGGCTTATTCAATCAGAATGGGCGTTCGCGTAATGGCGTGACATTACGTCAGCAATTTTATCCCGAATATCATTTGACCTTTGAGATACCGAACTGGCTTATTCTAATAACTGGCGGCTCACGACTATAGGCCATAGTTTATTTTGTACATGTATTTGAACACGTCTTCTTTTTTATTTAGCAGTATAGAGGCCATTTGGTCACAGTTAAGTTAGCTTTTCAGATTCCTAGAAGTTGGTGTAGTGTAGTGTAGTGTAGTGTAGTGTAGTGTAGTGTAGTGTAGTGTAGTGTAGTGTAGTGCAGTGCAGTGCAGTGCAGTGCAGTGCAGTGCAGTGCAGTGCAGTGCAGTGCAGTGCAGTGCAGTGCAGTGCAGTGCAGTGCAGTGCAGTGCAGTGCAGTGCAGTGCAGTGCAGTGCAGTGCAGTGCAGTGCAGTGCAGTGCAGTGCAGTGCAGTGCAGTGCAGTGCAGTGCAGTGCAGTGCAGTGCAGTGCAGTGCAGTGCAGTGCAGTGCAGTGCAGTGCAGTGCAGTGCAGTGCAGTGCAGTGCAGTGCAGTGCAGTGCAGTGCAGTGCAGTGCAGTGCAGTGCAGTGCAGTGCAGTGCAGTGCAGTGCAGTGCAGTGCAGTGCAGTGCAGTGCAGTGCAGTGCAGTGCAGTGCAGTGCAGTGCAGTGCAGTGCAGTGCAGTGCAGTGCAGTGCAGTGCAGTGCAGTGCAGTGCAGTGCAGTGCAGTGCAGTGCAGTGCAGTGCAGTGCAGTGCAGTGCAGTGCAGTGCAGTGCAGTGCAGTGCAGTGCAGTGCAGTGCAGTGCAGTGCAGTGCAGTGCAGTGCAGTGCAGTGCAGTGTAGTGTAGTGTAGTGTAGTGTAGTGTAGTGCAGTGCAGTGTAGTGTAGTGTAGTGCAGTCATAATAATAATAATAATAATAATAATAATACCTCAAAATGGGACATTTGGGAGACATTCCCATTGATTGGTGAACAACGTTTTTTCCGACTTTGATGTGACCTAACCCAAATATTACCTGTTCAAATTCCACGAAATTTGGTATATTTTCATTTTGGACCATTCTCTATCGATTTAGCTCACTTCATACAGCAACATTCTCAATATTTAAGGGGGCTGGGTACTTAGGGAGACATGGAAATGTCTCCCTAAGTGATGTGTCATTTGGGAGACTTGTGCACACATTTTTTCAACTTTCATGAAGCCTAACCCAACGTTCCCCTTATCCTACCCCACCCCCCCCCCCCCCCCCCCTATCCTATCCCCACGAATTTTTGTATATTTATGTTTTGTACCATTCTCTATCGTTACAACTCAGTTTCGACAGTAAAATTCTGCCTCTATAGTAATAGGAGCTGTGACATTAGGGATGCCACTTGTCTCCCTAAGGTATAACAAAAATGATGACAAAATGTCTCCTTAAGGGTACTTTAAGAGGTATAAGATGATTTATTTGTATTTTATAAGGAGACTAATAATAATAAAGTCAAAGTCAAAGTCTGCCTTACTGTAAGTCATTAGTAGGCCTACAAACAGCGGGTATGCTTCCCCACACAAGTCACTTGAAAACTGCGACTACAGCTACCGTATTCTACCTTTGTGAATCCACACACATGGAGGCGTCTTCACAGAGAGAGAAATTTAAGACCTGGCAGGGAAACCTTTTGCAAAACCCACCGTCTTTTTCACAGTTGTAATTTTGTTCTAGGTAAAGCAGATTTACATGGAGTGAGGATGGCTCGTTGGCATCTGCATGTCAGTGTTCTTCTGACGTTGGCTACTTTCATTGGCATTTGCACAGCAGGTAAACAAATTTAACATTCCTGTGTTGAATTTATTTTACAGACCCCTTCAACCTTTGTTTTTGTCGTCTATTTTGGAGAAATCTCCACCTTCCATTTAGCCTTTTAGAGGTATGGCGGACACAATAGGATGGCGCTATTTGGGTAAAACTTTTGTATGGCACAAAAGGTATACCCAAATCAAATAGCGCCCTCCTATTGTGTCCGCCATACCTCTAAAAGGCTAATTGGCAGCACTACATGCTTTCGTGTTCGTTTACATCCTTAAAGATCGTATTGAATACCCACTGTCGCTATTGCAGCAACAATAGGTCATATTGTGAGACAGGCATATGATAAAAGTGCATTATTGTGCCCCACAACATGGCTGAAATGGCGTCATATTTGATACGGTGCACACAGCCACTGTCCCTAAAGCAAAGTACTTATAAATGTTTGTTACATTTTTTCCTAAGCACTGCTACACTTTGGAATTCCTTATCCATCCTGTTTCCCAGCTACTTATAATCCATCCCGGTTCAAACGCAACATGAAGAGTTGTCTTTCCACTCCATGAATTCTTCTTTCCTTCTCTTTCTCACTTCTTCTTCTCCCTCTTTGTTTAGCCCTCATTTCGAGTGGCCTTTTCTAGGGCATATGTTTTTAAATGTCTCTTTTCTTTTCTTTTAGGGCTTGTGGCTGATAAGTGTCACGATTTGCTTCTATTAGATGCAAATCAAAGTATATCCTTCTCAACCAGCTCCCACGAAGGCATGGATTTCGTGTATAGCATCTACTTTCGTCGTTACTGCTGGAACGTCACTTCCGAAGTTGGGTTGGGAATGAGAATATCGTGCCAATTCCACCAAAGTTGGCCCAAATCCATCTACGTTGGATTGACGAGGGGCATTGAATCCCTGGCCCCTCCCCTGGGTTGGATCTCCAGTGAAGATGTCCCTAACGAAATTGTTACATCTTGGAGACAGCTTACAGTGAACTTCGTCTTGCGATATGATGCGGGGACAGCAACGTGCGAAGTACAACCTCTTCAAGAAGCATCTGGTAAGAAGGTTTCCCCTTATATTCTACGCTGTAAGTCTTGGGTGATAAATTAACACAAAGTAAGTGGTAGTGTAATGGGACAATTCCTTTCCTGTGAATACAAGTTGTAGACGGCCGTCCGCCACCTTACCACTCTATTCATAGCCGTATCCCTAGCCCAGTATATGGACTCCCTTCGCGTTAGTCGTAGTGCAATGAAGACATCGTCCAACCTGGGCTAGCCGTATCTCTAAACGTAACGCGAACGTACGTAGGCCTACATATTCACATGTGTACGACCGTGTACACATAGACAACTTCGCAAATACCGCCTGGTTGAGACGTCACAATGGTAAAAAGGCATTGTGGGAAGGAAAAAGCAGTCTCATTCCTTCCCACAATCCCTTTTAACCATTGTGACGTATACGTCTCAACCAGGCGGTATTTGTATTTGCGAAGAAGTCTACAGGCAGGCAGGCAGGCGCGCGTTATGGCTAGGACATGTGAGAGGCATCACAATGTATATTGTGGATGTTCAACACAATGCGCGCGCGCGTGCACGCACGGTTATTTAAAAATAACCAATCAACGTTGGAGTGGAAATATGGCGGCGCTGGCAACATCTGTACGTAAAGCGCGCAGCGGCCAATGCGCAATCCAGATTTTTATACATGGAGATCAGTATTTCAACTGCGCATGTGCACAATGACATTTTATCCCGAATGACCCGCGTGACCTAACGCGCGCGTGTGAACGCAAAAGGTGGTCGCACAACTCGCACGTATTAAATTCAATCAGAATGGGCGTTCGCGCAACATGGCGTGACATTGCGTCAGCAATTTTATCCCGAATAATCTTTGACCTTTTATATACCGAACTGGCTTATTAATACTGTGGGTGCTGCTCAAATAGCTATCTAAAAGAGGCGTTGAAGGAGGTGGGTTGATTATCAGGAAAATGAAGGTGAGCTTGAAAAAGGGTATATTATGAATGGGAGGTATACTGAATGAACGCGGAAGAGTTTGCTCTGCAAAATTTTACTCAGAAACTTGAAGCATAACTATTTTAAGCTGCTGGCTGTTTACTATATAGCCCAATCGAAAACTGTTTTATTTTACAACGTTGGTGACTGATTTTTTTTCTTCAAACGAAGCAAATTTCGGGCTCCGAAGAAATCAGCATAGGATAATGGAACATTCACTGCGCGCGCCGGAAACCTTATTCTAAAACGTTGCCGTCATTTTGACATTTTGTACAGGGTCATAATTGACTGGCCTTGCCTTTCAAATTATGTAGGCCCCTACATGTTCATGATTGAGAAGATGTATTGAATAGACACGGCTGAATTGGACTCCGGCTGTTTCCTTACAATTCCGTCTTTCCTAATAATCCTGGAAGGTTGTTTGTTTGGCACAGATTTCCTTTTTTATTATTAGTTTTCAGAGAAAGAAATAGCACAGATGTGCACGTAGCTTATATTAAAATTAAATAGACTTATAGCACGCATTCGGGGAAAAAGGAGAATCTCATTGCCGACACACATTAATGAACTGACGATGATGAATGCAGCCCTCTGCTTGATTTAATGCACGTTTTCCAATTTTAATTTGGTCGTTAAAGATTTCTGATTTTTTAATCTCTTGATTATACTTTTCAGCAAACATAAACATGAAAAGATGCCCAAGTTTAAGCGAAACTTCCGTTCCCGAGAAACGTTCAAGTTTGCATCAGAAACTTACAAGTTAAATAAGTCTTCTGTTAAGATGAACAGAGATTAAATTGAAAATTTTTTAAAACACAACAATGTTATAAGCATCTTTTGGAGAAATTCTGTCACTCAATTTGTACAGGCTATGAACATTAAACGCACTCTGGACGTGCAATTCAATTTTGATGTCGTGTTTGGCACAGTTTGTACAAACTTATATAGCCAAATCGGAATTACAAATACGACTGCACAGCGTATGGCACTTTTGAATAAATACATTGCACAAGGCCATGGGGAAACCAAGTTTAACCGCAGAAAATCAAGCAAAAACTTTTTAATACGGATCATTAAACTTGAAAACAGAGCTATGATGCGGTAAAAAACAATATGTTTTCCATAACAGTTTGAGACAGGCCTTTTTTGTTCAATTAATTTCACTGTTACCCTTATCCCAGCGGGTACCAGTGCAATTTATTAAAACCAAAAAATATTTGTTTTTTTTCTTCAGTTTTTCGGTGGTTTGGTTTTTCGGTTTTTCGTGTTTCGGTTTTTTTCCGCTTTTTTTCCGCTTTTTCGGTTTTTCGGTTTCCCACAATATCTAGACGTGTTCAACCAATAGTGGTCTATTGCACATCCATGCGCTGTACAGTGGTATTGATAAATCTGATTAGGCTATTGTTGACGCAGTTTGCACATTCAGTTTGTTAAAAGTAAAATTTATTGACTTTCAAACAGTGAATTAACAAGAAAAGGTCAAACGTTCGGAAAGGCTACCTCAGGAAATTCAGAATCCTAGCTCCTTTGCAAATTTTTCTTGTCCAGATTCGATCTGTGGGCGCGAAGATGTGAGCCTCGCTCTCACTGATCAGTACCTGCTCAGATTGTCCATCCCCGGCAGCCGATTTGAGTTCGAGTGCGTGTGGTTAATCACCGCAAGCTCTTCGCGCTTGGGAACGATCACCTACCTGGAACTCCTCAACTTAAACCTCAGATCCAACCAGAAGATTGAGTTTGGGACTGGGCACGATAAGGCTAACAGGTCCACGTTGGTGAAGGCGATTGGCTACACCAGCTTCAAATTCGAAAACGGGACATCTTATTTCTTCTTTGAGACGCAACTGTGGATGGCTTTTTCGTCATCCCTGCATGTTGACGAGGGTGGAGTTCCGAGTACGCAAGAGATGCTTTTGAGGTTGAAGAATTACACCGGTGGTGAAGGTAAGTATAAACAGTGTACAAATATATTACCCTATTTCATAATCTACCTACTTGAGCATGGTTGAAACATGACCAAATTCAGAAAAATACGCCGCGTCGCGACGACGCTAAACTGTTCGCGATGGAGAATTTTTTCTTCAACGAAAAAGGGCAATTGGTTAGTACTGACCAATCACTAAACATGTTATGTGAATAAAAACAGAAATTATTAATCTTTAAGAAGCCGTTTAATCCAAGTTAATGCAATGCACGGTGCGGATTTTATAGCAGGTTTGGTTGTGCGAGTACCGTAAAATTCGCTGTTTTTCCACTCTCCGCCATAGACTTTAAAGGGAAACTTAATTTTTTTAAAACCAAAAGGGCAATTTGTTTCCGTTTAACAACATGATATGAATTAAAATAGCATAACACGTTTATATTTAACTGTCGTTTTTCATAAATACTTTTCTATTGTTAGATTACTCGTGGTTTTGCATGCATGTCTTATTTCGGGCCAAATTTGAGGCTATATTGCCTGATATCGATTTTTAGCTAAGACTTTTCATTTTTACGGAAAAGTAGCCACATTTTGATCTTATATTTTTAAAAGGGCAAACATGAAAAATATACAGTTACATATAAACGTGTTGCATGTATTTTTCTTCCAAAGGGTGAACGATCCATAAACATTGCTTTCGGCGATCTCGATTTTCAATTCAACACCCAAGAAGTACAATGTAACTTTCGTTGTGTATTTGTTTTTATAACCATGCAAAAAAGTCAAACAACGCAAATGGACTCTCTATATGTTCCGTTATGTATAGAGCCAACAACACAGTTGCCGACAGTGTTAAGAATTTGTGAAAGTTATAGCTCAATCCATCAATACAGTCACGAGAAAATAGTGAAACAAACATCCTATGAGTGATTTTGTACAATTCGTATAGGCATGATCAAGTCGCACCATTTTTGGAGATCTTCCAATCAAATTTTCTGGAAGGTGACAGTATATCGGACGGAAAGATTTCCCAGGAGGATTGTTACTGTTTATAAACAGTAACATAATCTATTTGGATCATGTAATATGGGGTTTGATGCTCGCTGATTCTAAACACAAAGAATGTGTCATTGGGGTACGCACGGTGTTGGATTGTGGATGTATGGACCACACATCTCCCTATTTTTAAAGGTGCCGTGTCCGTGGTTTTGGGCGTGGCACCACGGAAAATCAATATTTTAGAAATGAAATAATTTATTAGCATTAGGTAAGTTGTGAACTTTAAAGACATTCCCAAAAAAACCAGCCCCTGAGGAGTATACTATGGTGTTCTATCTCTGCCATCTCGCATCTCGCATCTCCCCCCGCGGATCTCGCATCTCGCATCTCGCCCCGCGGATCTCGCCCCGCGGATCTCGCCTTTTTGTGTGATGGCTGTGGTTGCACATGCAAATTATTGTTGGTTTAAAGAGAGTGCAGAGCCACATAAATCAATACCTTTTTTGAAATTTGAGGAGGCTGTCTCTTTAGATTTTTCCATTTAGATTTCCCTGGGGTCTTCAAAATTGAACATTTTATGACAGTTGGTGGCTATAAATGAGCCAATTTAGCCCGTACATATTGGAAGTCACCCTTCTTACTCTTCTGTTTCAACAAATTACTATTTTTTTTAAGTACATTATTCTTAGTTTGTTGAGAGTGCAAATCCACACAAGGCAGTACCTTTTTTGAAATTTGAGGAGGCTGTCTCGTGAGTATTTTACGAACAGAATTGAATCTGAGTTGTGCTGTGATAATGAGGTGCTATCTTTGGTATTGACTGGACAAAACATGGCACATTAGGGCGCTAATATCATGCATTAATAATACTCTCTGCATGGAGAAAGTGAACAGCAGTTTGATAGGTTGCCAGCCCATGTTAAAGTTTCTGTTTTTGGCCTCCCAAATGGTATAAACACAACTTAGGCCCAGTTAATGGCACTAAACAGCTTCATGCTTTCTACCCGCAGGCCTAAACCCAGTCCGGCGATCATACATACTGCTGAAACACATTTCAAAGTCTGTAAGGGTCATGAAGGGAATCTAAGGTACGGTAATATACAGTCTTGAATGTGCAAGGAAACTTTGATTGTGACATTGGGTAATAAAAATAGATTCAATAGAATTACTAGACAATGGAAATATTTTACTTTAATACCCCCACCAAAATCGGTAAGGAACAGCAAAATCTTCGAAAATAACCATCCATTTGTGTTTTGAATTGTATAAACACTTGGTACAACCTTTAATTTGTGACTTTAGTCAGTAAATTTTCGTGCAGTATAGGGGAACATTTTTCGGTTTCTGTGTTAGATTGTCTTAGCACAGTGTATGGTCATTCAAAGTCGTGATTTCTGCGTTATTTTTTATGGATTTTGCAGACATACATCTTTCAATATTAAAGGCGAAGTAAAAAAGAAGATGTTGAGCATCCCCGTCCGCTTCATTTTTGGGGGCCGCTTGGATTTTTTATATTTTTACCAGTGGAAAATGAGGTGAAAAAAACCCCAAAATTTCAACCAAAAGTATTAAAAGTATAAAAACCAATGTAAACATGTTCAATTTTGTTGTCCAACATGTCTCTTTCATTTTTTTGTGTTACAAGAGTTAAAAAACTTACGGTTGTCGGAAATTTATTTTTAAAATGGCGGCCATCTTGAAAATAAGGAAAACAAAAACAAAATCCTCCTTCCTTTTTGTTTAACGTGAGAACGTGAGAAATTTCCCAAAACAACACTGTGTTGACAATTCTAGTTTAATTAATCAGTTAAAATTTGTGTATGAAAACCAATAAGGTGTGAAGTGAAACTTTAGAGTGTCTTTTTGCTGAGTATGCAGAACTTGGGCCAGACTTTGACAGATTTTTTGGACAAACTAATATTTTGAAATCAGGTACTCCCTTTTACTGATTTAAGAATAATGACCATACAAATCTTGGTTGATCAATCTGCTCCAACGCATATCATTAATATGTAAATGACACGAGGAGGAGGGGGGGGGGCAGAAATTGCTTTTAACCTGAGTAGTGATCACATTATAAGCAGCTTGAAAGAGCATAACATGGAAAGTACTCATGTAGCCGCACAAAAAAGCCATTAAGTTGTCAATTTTGAAGACCCCAGGGAAATTTAAATGGAAAATTCTCAAGAGACAGCCTCCTCAAATTTCAAAAAAGGTATTGATTTATCTGCCCGTTTTTGACAATTTCATTAATATATACCTATTTGTATTACGATTTCTTATTGTGTAAATTCTGATGTTTATAAATTTGTATTGTTTTAATTGTATTTATGTGAAGCGCCTTGAGCGTCAATTTGTGACGGATTTGGCGCTATACAAGAATTAGTTGGTGGTGCTGCTGCTGCTGCTGCTGCTGCTGCTGCTGCTGCTGCTGCTGCTGCTGCTGCTGCTGCTGCTGCTGCTGCTGCTGCTGCTGCTGCTGCTGCTGCTGCTGCTGCTGCTGCTGCTGCTGCTGCTGCTGCTGCTGCTGCTGCTGCTGCTGCTGCTGCTGCTGCTGCTGCTGCTGTTTTTTAGTAAGGGAAATCGGAAAAGTGCTATAATAGGTCGCCCTAGAATTGTTGCCATTTATTGCATCAGTAATACCTGTTAAAGTACCCTTAAGGAGACATTTTGTCATCATTTTTATACCTTAGGGAGACGAGTGACATTAGGGAGACTTTTCAATGTCTCTCTAATGTCACAGCTCCTATTTAGAGGCAGAATTTTACTGCCGAAACTGAGTTGTATCGATAGAGAATGGTCCAAAACATAAATATATATTATGTAATATTGTGTTGGATGTAATATTGTGTATATATATAGTATTGTATTGTATTGTATGTCTTGTATGTAAATCAATGGAGCTGTATAGCTCCACTTTCACGAAAAAAAAAATATTAAGGGGAAAGTGGGGTTAGGCTTCATGAAAGTTGAAAAAACATTGTGCACGAGTCTATGGCCGGCATTGTCTCCCAAATGACCCATCGCCGGTCCAGTTGACCAGTATTCAATGCGCTCTTTCCAAGTTTTTAAATCCGTCTCAGGCTTTTTAGTCCTCCTTCCAGGACCGCTCTCCTAGCTCCCTTTCCTAATTTTAAATGTTCCATCTGTTTATTTTGCCATGCAGTTCAATCAGTCAGCTGTTCTGTTTTGGAGAGCGCTCCCTTATGCCGCAAAACTTGTTGGCAGTAGAGCAAAGACTGTTTTCAAATCACATGACTGATTGTTGTATTGTTTGATATTGTAATTTGTTTTGTTCCTCAGTTGATTGCGGCTCCGAGCAAGTGTTGTGTGCCGTTGACTCGAAATGTCTGCCGTTCCGCGCACTATGCGACGGCAGTGCTGACTGCTCAAATTACATGGACGAGGGTGGCAATTGCGGTGAGTTTGGTATAATAACTGTTGCAGCGGTATGCGGAGAGTTTGGTGTAGAATCCATGTCTTTGTATGTGGCTGGACAGCTTCCTATGTGCAGCGAAACAAAAGCCCCATGATCTTTTCCGATGTATGCGAGAGGAAACCCATTTGAGACACTTCTGATGATACAGAGGAGAAAATGTCTTCACTTGTGTCGTCCCAAGTGTTTCAAATACCAGCCTGGCTCTACCGCGTGAAACTGAACAATGTCTTAGAGTGTATAAGAAGAAATTGACAAGTTGTGGTTCTGTGTACTTTAGTCCATACAGAAGCACATGATACAGAGAGCCCGTATAGTAGTTTTACAACAATCAAACGTTTTGTACAAGTTCTTCTTCGCTTAAACGTAACACGATATTTGGTCTCACCAGATTATTGTGGTGCTTCGGACATCATTCTACGTGTTGATGAACTCCTCACCGTTGCGGGAAATTCAAGTCGGGTTCCAAACTCCTCACCCTCCCAGTACACCGGATACTTCTCGATATATTCCGGAACATCCCTGGCATATCCGGATAATTCAACAGACGGACTCGGCATAACCAAGCGCAAGGAACCACCGATGCATTTCGACTGCAATTGGCGACTGACTGGTCCAAACGGAGCCAGAATCCAGGTCCACATCAGGGAATTTAAGGGATCCGGGCTTGTTCTGAAAATTGGGAACGGGAAGGATCCGGCAAAGGGGGTTCCACTACTGGTAGCGAGTACATCATCCGTCCCGTTACCATCCGTAGTGTTGTCGACTGGTTCATGCATTTGGGCAACAATAAGAATGTCACACAGCGGTGGATTCCTCAGACAACTAGAGCTTGAAGTCACAACGTACAAAGTTACAGGTAATCATCCATATTCGATATTTGAAAGATTTGTTTCACTGTCCATTCAAATCCAAATTTATCCGTATCAGAACCTTATGGGGTGATTCGTAATACCTTGCGATACCAAGTGGTTGCACCGGAGAGGTCATTTTCCATTTTCGTTTCGTTCCCTTATAGACTGTGAGGTGGAGGAGTTTGCCTGTCCATCTGGTTTGCGTTGTCTGGCGAGCGCAATGCACAAGTGCAATGGCAAAAGGGAATGTGCAGGCTACGGGGACGAGCTTGGTTGTGGTAAGTAGCTGTCATCGGACACTGTTATGTTGGCCTTTATTGGCTTCAAAAGGATTATTCAAACTATGTTTAAACCTTGTTTAATTAAAAAGACGTCGCAATCCACGCAATGAACCGGACACATAGTCAAGATTTGCAATTAGTAGCAGCATTCCTGAAAATAGTCAGGGAAAACACGACAGTAGAAAGTTCTGGTCTAACAAACGTCGACAAGGCAAGGTTTGGGTCAAACTATAGTGTAAGTATGGTTACGATCTTCCGCAAACCCATAGTGATTGAAATTCTACAACAGCATGACGAGTATATTACTATCTGACTTCATTTTCTTGCAATTTCAATAGGCCATTGCGAGGACCAATATTTTGAATGTGCTTCAACTGGCAAATGCGTGCCGCGTTACGAAATTTGCAATGGCGACGCTGACTGCAGTGACCACTCCGATGAATTTCTGTGTGGTAAGATTCGTTTGATTGGTTTATACGGTTACCGGTTTGGTTGGTCTTGGTGGGCTGGTGCAAATGTTCATGGTGTATACAGGTGTATACAAAACATGACACAATGGACAATAGGTCCTCGATTGGCAAAATGTCCTCACTTGATGGGAATGTGTACAAAACCAAGGAGAGACACTACAAACGAGTTAAAGTTTGTTGGTGCGCATGTTTATGGTGCATATACCGAGGACAGGGAACAAAAGAATGACAGGCGGCAAAAGGTCCTCGATTGCCAGTCTGTTCTCTGTTTGAAAACGTGTACATAACCAATGAGAGACACTAATCTGTGTGCATGTTTATGGTACATGTCCTCTGTTTGAAAACGTGTACATAACCAATGAGAGACACTAACTTGGTGTGCATGTTTATGGTACATGTCCTCTGTTTGAAAATGTGTACATAACCAATGAGAGAGGTTCCAAATAACTTAAAAGTAAAAACAAAAGAAGCGATCAGGAGGACAATGGGATATCCTCGATATACACTATGGCCGCAGTTGGTTGGTGGGTTTGTAGCTTAGTTTATGGGTCAGGGGTTGGTGAATTGAGATTTTGGGTGGTGGTGGTGGGTCATGCGTCGGTAAATCTCAAGAAAATGTTGGCTGACTAATAGCTGGCAGGCTAAATGAAATATAATTTTACAATTTTGTTTATCCTCCCATTTTTTTTCTCTCAAATTTGTAACACCCACTTTTATGCAAAAACAGATCGCAATCTTTGACAAACTGTCCGTCTTTACATAACCAATGAGAGACACTAACTTGGTGTGCATGTTTATGGTACATGTCCTCTGTTTGAAAATGTGTACATAACCAATGAGAGAGGTTCCAAATAACTTAAAAGTAAAAACAAAAGAAGCGATCAGGAGGACAATGGGATATCCTCGATATACACTATGGCCGCAGTTGGTTGGTGGGTTTGTAGTTTTGTTTATTGGTCAGGGGTTGGTGAATTGAGATTTGGGGTGGTGGCGGGTCATGCGTCGGTAAATCTCAAGAAAATGTTGGCTGACTAATAGCTGGCAGGCTAAATGAACTATCGTTTGCAATTTTGTGTATCCTCCTATATTTTCTCTCAAATTTGTAACACCCACTTTTATGCAAAAACAGATCGCAATCTTTGACAAACTGTCCGTCTTTACTTTAAAAAGTAAATAAGAATGTTGCTTATATACCTACTGTTGCAGGTTATTGTGGTAATGAAACAATAAACACTGGTCAGCTAGATACATACGTGCTGGAGCACAGTGACTTCACGGCGGAATGTCTCTGGACTATCAAATCCGAGCCAGGGGCTAAAATCCAGGCCAGCATTCGCCACTTACAACCCAGCTGCCGGCTGACATTTAGCTCAAGCTCACACTCCGATACTGTGGACAACGGCCGCATCATTCGAACTGTAGACAGTGTTTCGTACAGGAAGAAGGACGCCTTCCTGACCTCCATTACAACCAATGACTCACTGATGTGGATTGCAAAGGAATGTTTCACATCTTACACGTATCGTGATCATTTGACGATTGATGTTCGTCAGTACACTGATGTCGGTGAGTGTAAACCACATACCTTTTTTATGTTCCAGAAATTATAATAAACAATCTCACGTGCTAAAACAGCTTTCAAAGTACGTTAATGTACACTTTAAATAGAATGTCCGTATTCATGCGCAGTGGTAGAATCTGTAAGCCCCCAGCCATTTCTCAAACCTTGGGTGGCCTTGGCTTCGACTTCATCTCCAGCTATTCCCCAGCTCCGTTGCCTTGAATGCTCCAATAAAACGAACAACGTCTGGCTCTGCATGGGTTCAAATACTTTGGTGTGCGTGTAGCCTAGAAGTGATCATTTCTTGCCACGCCTCGGGACCTAAAATTTCCCGCGAAGCAAAAGCCGTACCAAGGATTGAGAAATGGCGCATATACTACGGTGCAGGTAGACGGAGTCCACGTATGGGCTACTAAAAATACAAATGCGGGCATTTGCTCATTTAATCCAGTGTCGGTGCGTAAGTTACCAGATTCTAGTTACATCTTGCACGTGATGAAATCGGACAAGTTCTGGCAGTGTAGATATCATGTGGCTCATACACGAAAAATTGATCTATTTTAAAATACGAAACAGTATTTAATCGGTTCTTTTCTGTATTAGAATGCTCACCAGTCGAGCAGTTGTGCTCATCGGGTATTGCTTGCATTCAGGCAACAGCCGTCTGCGACGGTTTGGCAGACTGCCCGGATTATTCTGACGAAATCGGGTGTGGTGAGCGAAAGTTCAGATTTTTCTTTCCTTTTTGTGGGTGGGTGGGGGGGGGGGGCACTAAAATCTGAAATACTCCCATCCTTTGGCCAATATGTCCACACTCAATTCCTTGAGACAAATTGTGATAAATCCAAACAATCCAAACCATGCAGCTTCCAACTATTATGCAAATCTGCAGGCCAGATCGCAAACCGTTGAACAACCATACCAACAGGGTCAGAACTCTTGGTGGCAGCAGACAGATGTAAAGCCGAAGCCACGTCCGCATTATGTACGTGAATACGGATTCAGTTTTTGCCATTGCTGCTCTACCGTAGACAAAACTCTTCTTCTGAACGTATCAACGAATTTGATTTTATTATGTTTAATCCCAGCTTATCAAAAGTTTCTTGCTATAAAATAGGCAGTGGGCACGATCGGCCATTTCTCATTGTTCTTGACAAAAGGAACTACAGTAGATTCTCCAAAGGACTCCCATCAAAGAAGGAAAAGTAACTTGGCTCTTACATCAAGCATCATATTAGTTTATATCTCTGTTTTCCCAAAACAGGTAACTGCTCTGAGAGCGAATTTTCCTGTCGATCGGGAGAGCAGTGCGTTGTCAGCGATCGCATTTGTGATGGGACAATAGACTGCGAGGACTTCTCGGATGAGTTTGACTGTGGTGAGATTTCAGAATCAATTTCGATTACATCTCTCCTTGTCGTACAGCTCTGTTTCGAATGAAGCACATCCTCTTCTAATGACGTATTACAGTTGTGTCTTTATTATCTCATAAGAGGAATCAAATGAGAATACCTCCTGTACTTCCTTCACCACTCTGAGTAGAGATTAAGGTGGTCACAAATGGCCAAATGCGTAGCCTCTTATGGCCTTTATGTATTATCCGCCGTCACTCCGTCTGCAATATAAATATTGTTAGCTGTTTTTGTTCAAGATTCAAACTGCGAATTCAAAATCTGAATATGCTTTTGTAAATGTTGATGATCTTGCTGTCATGTCATCGTTATTTCAGCAAAATCCTAGAAGAATTTTCCTCAAATGCTAAACGGTACCATACAGGAACTGACAAGTCTGAAAACACACTTATACATATAAAAACAAGAGGGACAAAAGGAGACAAGGGCTGTGAAATCAAGGGAGGGACAAATAATACTGGGTGGAGTGGGGAAACAGAAAGTATAAAAGAAAGAGCTTTCACAAAGAGCCGAGTATAAAATAATATTAACTTTTCAAAATAGCTAAACGTAAGGAGATTATACCAACTGGTATTATCACCACCTTTGGGTTTCCATGCCAGGACCCTGCGGAGAAAGTGTTGTAGATTTATCACAAGGAGGAGCGTCAAATATCTCTTCGCCCGGCTGGCCAGGGGATATGTACCCTAATAAAATGCGCTGTCTGTGGTCATTGGTGGCAGAAGTGGGATACAGAATCGTGCTGACGTTTATCGACTTTCTACTAGAGGAGGGATACGACTTTCTGTATTGCGGTAACGGAATTGGATTTGATGATGCTTTTCTGAAAATAAGCGGGTATGTACGATTTGTATCTTTATAATGGGTTTTATTGGCTTTTACATGCACCAGTATGTACCAGAATACACAGAGATCAGCACACATTTTTTTAAAATTCTCAGGATACACAAGAGACATCGAGTACAATGCATTTGGCAGGTTTTATCGAAATCTAAGAGCTATGTAAGTTGACCCATTTTTTAGCATCCCTATTGTAATACCTGGTTGATAACAATGAAATATAATTATTATATATACACACTTGTATATAGTAAATATATAAAAACCGCGTTTTTCTGGAGGGTGGACAAATCAATTTGCAAAACCTTAAAACAGCAAATTGGTGATGAGACAAAAAATATGTTGTCTTAAAGAAAGCATCAATAGATTCCAAATTAAAGCATACGTTTTAACATGTACATGAACATAATTGGCACGTTGATTTGATCTTGATTGGTGACAAACGGCTGCAATATTAGTGATTGAGGACTGAGAGGCAACAATGATCCCCAATAAGCTTTACTTGAACACCAATCTTGAGAATGCCATGGGATATTTAACCACATTCCCTTTGTTCTCTCTCTCGTATAACCTTTCCTTTTGATTTAAGATACTTTCCGATTAGTGTGGCGTCAAGGAAAAATACGATGTATGTAATGTTTACTTCTGACGCGGTAGTTCGGGAGAGTGGCTTCTTACTTCAAGTTGAACAGCAGGAGAATGAAGCAGGTAACACTGTAATGCTGGTAAAAAATGTCACCCGCATTGCCAGAAATACACACATTACTTTATTATTATTATTATTATTATTATAATTATTTATTATTATTATTGAAATTATTATTTATTTAACTCCACAATCAGGAAATACGAAATACATAAAAATGAACAAGATGTATAATACAAATAGCGTAAGATAAAAATACAATGAGAAGAGAACAAACATGTTAAGAAGGCATGGCTGAGGAGGAAAAAAATCCTATAACCAAACAGTTCAACCTGCCCGTAATTAATTAAAAGAAATTAAAATTAATCAAGAAAATCAAGAAAAGTATGCAGACAAGCAGGCGAAAAAAGCAAACAAACAGACAGCCAGACAAACAAACAGCCCCCGCTAACCGACGGACAGACAAACAGACTCCAACTTCAGTAACTTAAACTTCAATCAAGGGGAAGGCTGTTGACTAAATGCTTAAAACCCAAAACAGAGGAAGAGAGGCGAACTTCAACGGGAAGGGAGTTCCACAAAGCTGGAGTCAGTAAGTTACACTTAGCAAAAGGAATTCTAAAAGTGGGCTGGTCTCTATTAAGTTGAAAACAGGTGTTGGAAACACCAGTAAGATTATGAAATAATTTAAAACAAAAACAAAGGCTCAACAGTACGGGCATTGATAAACCTCATTTAATCGATTCTGCAGCTTTAACATAAATGGTTACCACAATACCACAAATAATTTACATTTTGTCAGTCTTGAGGAAGGAGACATGGACGCCAGTTTGACTGCATTTCTACAGCTACCGCCGTGAAGGAAATTCATCATTCCTCCATTGATTCGTTTTAAAAGTGCAATCTCAAACATTTTTTACGCCGTGCGCAAAATGTATAACTTAAACCATGTAGCATATTTTAAATATTCAAGGAACTAATTCCCGTATTTGTTTTATTTCAAATGTATATACCGGATTTAAGTTACCTTTGTGTGCATATCGGACAATTTGGGTCACAATCACCATATTATTTTTTGATTACCAATTTTAGTGGCTTGTGGAAATGCTACAATTGCCTGCAAAACCGAGGACCTTATATGCGTGAGAAACGACACGTCTGAAAGAGGCCGACTGGTTTGCTCACATGGTAAGGCGCCCTCTAGAGTTCATTATGCATACCTTCATTCACATGCTTGAGAATAGAAAATCGCTTTTAAACCATGCCAGAGGCATTTCCTTGTTTTTGGACGCTTCGAGATCGATAAAAATCAAATCAAATGTTGATCTATTGATTATTATTGGATCTTAAACTCTGCTCTCTCCGTTAAAGTTGCAGATTGTGCAGGAAAGCATACTGATGATTCAAAGTTACTGGATACAAAAACTTAGTGCAAGAAGTCAGTTTTTCACTTGTTCTGTTTTGCTGAATGTTGGAGTGACACACCCGTTTGACTACAGTGCTCGATTTCACTTTTCCTGTTTTCTTATAGGCAGTCTTGGAATGTTCCTTTCTTTTTCTTGGAGATATTTGTAATCTTTTTATTAGTTTTCTTTATTGTGCTATTGCATTGTCTTTGTAAAACGAAATTCATTACCCGAACAAAGTATTCTCATCTTCCTCAAAAGATAAATGTGGTCCACTGCGTCAGTACTTCATCCAGACCTATCCCGTCGATTTTACCTCCCCGGGTTACCCGTCAAACTACCCAGCAGATACCCACTGCGTCTGGATGATCGAAGCACGAAAAGCGGACTCCATACTGATATCGATAGAGGACTTTGTAACCGAGAGATTCAACGACCGAGTCTGGTTTTCCGGCAGCACTTTGCAAGGAGGAGAGACAGTGTGTTTTGAGTTGCATGGAACCACTAAAGTGCGAACAATGTTGTTCAACACGACAGAGGTGTCTGTCCGTTTCCAATCGGATTCGTCTGTGACGAATGTGGGGTTCCGTCTCATGCTGTTTGGTAATTTGTCGGCATCTGGTGAGTTGGGGAGCAGTTTATAAAGGCGTTAAGTTACAACCATGCAGTCATTACGTGGTTCTATGGAGACTCAAGAAAACTCGAAGGATTTCGTATCTTCAAAACGTGATAAAAACCGGATTGTGAGAGCAATTTGCAACCTGTGGGATAAGAAGGCGTTCAGATTGAAAAAAAAATAATAAAAATCTCAAAAGCACCATTGTATTATGAGTTTTACTAGTGCAGTCGCATCGTCACAATATGCTTTGAAAAGAAACGCACAAATTATCATTTCTATTAGTTACATCACACCCCAATTACAATTCCTCTCAGAAAAATCTACCAAAAATGACAAATTTGCATACAGTTGCATTGTTTAGTAAAACCGAAAGCCCAAAGAAACGCTGACGTCCAGCTTATAACCATGTTATTACTCATCAACAGTGTTACTTTTACGTCCGGAGCAGTTGAAACAGTACACATTGTATGTCCATATGGAAAACTTCTCATTGACTGCGGTGACGATGTGTCTGTCACTTTTATCATATTTGTTTTACGTCCGCAATAGTTGAAACACCGTGTCCATATAATAACCCTCTCTTTGACTGCGGTGATGGGTCCTGTCTGTCTCTCGACGCGAGATGTGACGGCTTTAGAGACTGCCAGATTGACGGGAGGGACGAGCGTGACTGTGGTAAGAATCGTATAATCGACCTGGTGGAAACCATCTCTTCTCTTCTTTCTTTGTTTCTCCGGAATATATCATTTAGACAGGCATGCTATCAGCTCTTGTATTCATCGATCGCCCGGATTTATTTCATAATCCCATCTTTAACCTGTTAACTGCCAACGTTTTCCTGAATTTTGCAAAGTTGAAACGAAGTCACAATTGTAAACGTGGTCTACACTAAAAGTTGTGATCAAGATCACTTTTGTCACTAATACATTTTTCTAAACAAAAACAAACAAATCACACCGGTATGGCAGACCCGCAGATATTGCAAACACAATTCGACAACCCGGACAAGAAGTGTGCATTACAGGTATGCGTTGCATTGTGGGACAGTTTGGGTAAATTTTTGTGTACACACTCTCCCGCAATGCAATGCAGGGCAGTATACCTAACTGCACACTTGTGGTCTATCCGTAATGCGCGACGGACGGACAACTGTGTTCTTTTTTCACTATTCACCACATTGTAACCCGGCATGCGTTAGTAGTCCGAAGTAATTTTGATAAGGGGGCTTTTTTTCTTTCTGCTGTTTGTCTGCAATGAAGTTTAAGCCTCTGCAGCCATTTTACATGACAAAGTCTAGTGTACTTATAAAGGCGTTTGGGAAGAGACCGGAAAAAATTGTTTGCTCTGAGTTTATATTTCCACGACATGGACGCAAGTAGACAAATGTTTTTATTGTTTTGTTGTAGAAGCTGTGTCCTGCCCAGATTTTTTCCCCTGTGACAACTCAACGATGTGCATCTACTTGCCTATGGTTTGCAATGGGAGACCAGACTGCCCATATGAGGATGATGAGACCGAACGGGAATGCGGTATCGAGCCATTTTGTTACAGTTTAATTATCATGAAATGGACATAGAGAGTTTCCCCGTCATCATGTAGCCTACCGTGATTTTTCCAAGATTTTTCATATCTGAAAAGTTTGCCAACTGAACCTCACGATCAGTTCATTGCCAAAAGTGTATTGCAATATTAGCACCATGCGGTATAAGCCTATACCTGCATATGCCTACTATATGCACAACCAATTGATTTAATATAGATTGTGTTGATTTAACACCAAAGTTTTGTAGTGTTATACCTATCAAATTCAGATATTTTAATCATGCGATGATAAACTCTTATCTGTAGTAAGTCGTCGATGTCCCTCTGGATGCCATTGTGGTCTGACTAACGATGTCTTTATGGTTACTTGCAATGGTAGTTGGAATGAAACTACAATTCAAAGTGTTGCGCAGAGAGCAGGCTTCATGTAAGTCATATGGAAAGATACTTCTATCGTTGTTACCGTTGTCATGAGTTTTCTTTCGACTTACAGTTTGTAAGCGCGTTTGATTGTGAATTAGGGTTCTAAACGTAGTATTAAGCATAGAGCATAGACTATGTGTAATACAGATGTTTTTTTCATGCAAGTTTACCCTGAACAAGGCTAAAAACCACTCAAGGTACGGAGCTACAAAGAAAGAGATAGATTCAAAGATACACGAGGTAGAGATTAATATTCCTCTTGAAGCAGGAAAGATCGTATGATTGATGAAGGGAAACATGCACCAGGCAAAGAATTCCAATGAGATACAGAACGAGGCAAAAAGCTATTGACATTGTTCTACATCTACGTAGTATAATATACTTATGGAAATCAGATGCGGTAGCAGAGTGTTCTCTGTTGTCAGGCTGAAATAAAATAATTTTAGGCATACAGCAAGTTCTAAGGTCCTTAGCACTGTGTACGTGTGTGTACTTGTGTATATTGTATCAAAGTAAGAGAAATTCGTGCTGACCGTATACAGTGTATCCCTTGCATTGACAATGCCATTATATACTAACGTTGTTTTAATGCAGCACTCTCACGGGAGGCAACATGAGCGTTATGGAAAAAGGACTCTTCAAAGGATTTCCTGACTTGAGAGTGCTGTAAGTGAGTGTAATGTCTAGCCATGATAGTAACTGTGGCCAAACAAATATTTTTCTCTTTTTTAGTTTCTGTATACTGTCTTAACTGTCGTTTGCTCGTTTTGGTTTCGTCGGCTGGTGATGCAAAAATGGCAGTAGGCCCTACTCGTGTTTTTTATTGCTCACTTTTATAGAAGTTTGAAGAACAACAGTATTGACAAGATTGTACCAGGGACTTTTGGTGGTCTTCGGAATCTGACTGTTTTGTAAGTTTTTTTTTTTTTCATTTTAGCACGACGCTGCCACACAATTTTCATATTTGGATACGCAAATAATGGCAGTTTGCACCCAATAGTGCAAAAAGTGTAACAGTTTTGTTTTCTTCTATTACATCGTGAAGTTTTGTCAAGTTTTCCCATCAAGCATTTGCTAACCGCTAATAGATATTGCCTGGTACCCGCAAAACTGAGATGTTGCTAGTATCAGGCCGTGTCCGAATAACTTTGCTACGGCTTGAAGTTACACACAAGTCTACTGGAAGTGGCTGCAGCCGCTACCATAGACATGTGTGTAACATCTAGCCGTAGCCAAGTAATTCGGACACGGCCTTAATGTCGATTAAGTAGTGGTTTGCTAATTGTCGAGACGTGTCTGCTGCCACCAAGAGTTTGGAATGCCTCTCAGCTGCAATAATGGCATGTTTTCTTTATATTGGTGTGGGTTTGGTGGGTAAAGTGATGTCCGGAAACAAGAGAAATGTTGTCGCATTAAGATATTTTTATAAAGCTTTATTGGCTGTTCGCAAAGTCGCTTCATTATGTAAGCATGTTTGTATCTTCAGTCAGTTTGAACGTGTAGGCTAAGTAAGAGACGATCGTTTGTGTTCATGGCAATAGAGAGGTTTCGTATTATAAAGCGCACGGTTAGAGAAACGACTACGTTTAGTTCCCGTGACCTCATCGGTTTTTGCGCTTGTTTGACGTTTTCCTCACTCATCCTAAACGTAATCACCTTGTTTACACGGATAGCGGTCGCAATACATGTAGCCTAAGTAACAAACGGATAAAACCAACGAACATTGTTTACCAATTTTCGCTGCGTGCCGTTAGCTAGTCGTCGGCGTATGCACTATTCCGTGCGCTAACGAAACCTCCCTATTATATTGAGCCTATACGACAAATAGATATCCCTTCACAAGTTCAAACTAGAACGTCCTCGGTCTTTATTTGTGTTGTTTTTTTCAGAGACATTTCTGACAACCCCATGAAAAGCTTCGATGCTAATTGCTTCGGAGGGCTGCAGAGTCTGGAACAAATGTGAGACTATTGCTTGTTTGAGGGGAGAGATTACTGAAGTTACCGAATTAAAACTTTAGAATAATGGGATTAAGAAAGAGCCGTCTGATATGACTTTCTTTTAGAGACCGAAATGTCTCAACGAATGTTGAGCCATTGATCCAGTTATATACCGTGAATGTATCCGCCTGTTGTTTCAACTGTGTGGTTTGCAAGGGCCCTGCTAAAACTAGGAAATCGGTAACCCCTCTGTGGGTGTGGATAGTCGTTTAAATGTGTTTCTTGTTATTATTCTTTTCTAATAGGTTTGCCCGGAATGTACCTGTTGAAGTTGTCAGAGACGAAGCTTTTGATGGACTAAAGCAGTTAAAAACGATGTAAGTAATCATAAGCAATATTAATTGAATGCACTCTCCCTACTCTTCCTGTTGTATAGGTTGAAATCCTACTTGAGACTTTTGTTTCGTTGTTATCGGTAGTCGACAGCATATTGTCCAGGGCCCATGTGCATAAAAGGCTACTAGGCCTAGTTGGCAACTAAAATGGACTTAAGTTGCTTACTAAGCCTAGTTGATTACTAATTGTGATGCATAAAACCCAACTAGATATAGTAACATTCTAAAATTCTGGCAAAAGTTAGAGTTGATCTGGGGTACCTCTAAGTCACTAGATGACAACTAATCAGTCTGCCTTTGGACACCGTCCTGACAACATGGCTCGTAGAATCATGGAGCTAGTTGAACTTTATGTACTAGCTGTAGCAACCTTGTATAGAGAATTTATGTAGTTCTACAAAATGTAAGTACTGGGCAGTAATGCAATGTTACAAAGACCTTTAGAAAGGAGTTATGCTAATTTGGAATGTGATTCGAAGCTCAAACACAATAAACTTGTCTACAAGCCTATTGTATCTGACATAATCACCTCCTCTCCAAGGCCATAGCACCCAAATCAGTTACAAACCAAATTGTCCTAGTATGCAACTAGTAAGCAATGTGCCTAGTGAGGTTTTATGCAACACAAATTAGTTGCCAACTCCGTAGGTATAAACTAGGGAATTTATAATCTTACTAAGCACTAGTTGGCAGCTAAACTAGTAGCCTTTTATGCACATGGGCCCTGGTGTATAATCTCACTTTTTGAACACTTTTGGTGTGTTTTTTTTCTGTAGGGTATTGATAAGAGGCATACCCTCCAGCGAACCCGACTTTGAAGTTGAGGACAAGGCTTTGACCGACCTCGTAGGCCTCGCAAGACTGTAAGTAAATGGAAGATATAATCAACGTGTTTGGTACAACTGTACTTGTTGACAACATGTGGATTATCTTAGAACACGTTCAGACAAGAACCTCATTTAAATATTGGACTAAACTTACCCAATACCTTGGCTAGTCAACCACGTCGAGTCAACCATGCAGAACCAGTCTAGGGCGTTATCCCGCTGATTATCAATAGCAACATTTTTTTTCGCGCTTGCACATTATTGCGCAAGATTGCAAATTATTCTTTTTCAAACTCCCTCTTATAGCTTCCTGAGACTTCTTGAGATTTACCATGAGCTTCTTGGGGCTATTTTTAATTTGATCCTTCCTTTTCGTTTCTTTTTTACTTCAAAGGTATGTAGATGACCATCGCATGTGTTGTGAGTTTAAGGAATTCCTGAATAGTTTCTCCTTGTCGGAATGCCACACTACTGAGTCTCAACCTCCCTTGAATCTTTGTGGAAGCCTGATGAGGAACAATCTCCTGCGCGTCTCCATGTGGACTCTTGGTGTGAGTGCTCTCATGGATAAGGCACTGGTCATTGTTTGGAGATTGTTAGGCAAAGAAAAATGCGGAAAAAAGACGCATTCCTTCTTCGTGCTGAACTTGGCCGTCTCCGATCTGATGATGGGGGTGTATATGTTGATTATAGCCGGGGCGGATGTGTATTTCGGTATTGAGTACTCCCATAATGCCAATGAGTGGCGGTCTAGTGTTGTCTGCAAGATAGCCGGGGTACTGTCGGTTCTTTCCAGCGAGGCCTCGGTGTTCTTTGTTACCTTGATTAGCTTAGATTGCTTCTTCTCCATCGTGTTTCCCTTCAGCCAGATGAGAATCGGGGAGGAATCGGCCAACGTGATGGTTGCCATTATCTGGGCGGTTAGTGTGTGCCTCAGTGTAGGACCCACGGTTTTTGTTGGGTCTGACTCGGAAATCTACGGCCTGTCCGACGTGTGCATTGGTCTCCCCTTGACAACTGTCCCGACTGAGTCCGTAAATCAGGAGTTTGACCTTGGAAATGGGGGCCAATTTGGTACGATTTCTATTCCGGTGGGGACGGGGACTCAACCAGCCTGGCTCTACTCCATCGTCTTGTTCCTCTGCGTCAACTTACTGTGTTTCCTCGTCGTGCTCTGCTGCTACATCGCCATCTTTGTCAACGTCAAGCGCACGGCCAAAAGGGTCAAACGGACAGCCCACCGGGACCGGGAGATCAAGATGGCCGTCAAAATGGCGCTGATCGTCGGTACGGATTTTGCCTGCTGGATGCCGGTCATCATCATGGGGCTTCTATCCCAGACCGGGGCTGTGGATATCGGTCCTCACATCTACGCCTGGATCGTGGTCTTCATCCTCCCCATAAACTCGTCTCTCAATCCATACCTTTACACGATCTACACCACGGTGGTGACTCGCCGTCGACACGCGCGTAATTTGGACACGATGAAGTCAAGGCTCACGACCGAGATGAAGACCAAGTCACTGGACACTCTCAGTTTGAGTGTGTCGGACCTCAAGCAAAAATAAATATATGCACGCGAATTTTGAACTGTAAAATAATTTGAACCATAAAGTGCATTAAGAGAATTCTCTTTAAAAATGTAAATGAGCATTAAATTGTGAATGTACTTTTTAATTTTAGGGTATCAAGTTTAATGAATATTAGTATGAGACAAGTTAAAGTGTCCTTTCACATTTCACTTTTTAAACGAATTTAAACAGTTTTCGTAGAATTTTTATAAATTAATAGACGAGTATTACTGTTCTACCATTGGCAACTATATATAGCAGGATATTTAAACAATAATGGTTTTTCAAATATCAGGTGTTTTTGTTGTTAATTTGGTTTTGCATACTATTTTCTCCATATCAGTCACTGCATCTGATGAAGTAGTTGTAGCTACGGAAGCTTATATGCCATATTTTTTATTTTAGTTAGTTTTAAAAGTGCTACCTTTAATATTTATCTGTATCCATGCAGCTGACGGTTGTCGGTCACTTCGCCCATTTTCCACTTCGCCCATTTTCCACTTCGCCCATTTTCCACTTCGCCCATTTTCCACTTCGCCCATTTTCCACTTCGCCCATTTTCCACTTCGCCCAAACACCACTTCACCCTGCAAATGCCACTTCGCCCCGCATTAAATGCAACTTTGCCCCGCAAATGCCACTTCGCCCAAACGCCACTTCGCCTATATGCTCGATCATAACACAGAGGCATATAATCTCTGTATGGCATGTACACGAGTGTATGCCCTATTTTGTTTTTACAGACTGTAATTATTTGACTGCCGACAAAAACAAATTCGTCAGATTTTGTTGTTGAGACTTTTAAAAGCAAGGATAGCCTTTTGGGGCATAACTCTTTCAGAAAAAGGAACCCAATTAAAACTAGCAAACATATTTGCTGATGTGACAAAGCATCTGCGAATAAACGTAGGGCCTAAGCAAGTTATTAAATTGTATGTATGAATAAGAGGCAGGGGCAGGGGCGGTGTCGTTATTCTTATATTTTAGAAGTCTCTTGTAAAATTAGAGTGAAAACGTAAACACGGATGAAGAGGTGCTTGGGCGAAGTGGCAATTGGGCTACCCCGAAAATAATAGAATTATGACAGCACAGGCATATATTAACTGGATAGACTAATTCATTACATACATTGTAGTAGTCGGATTCCTGTGACCAATTTATGATAATTTAATAAAAAATGAATGGTCCTGAAATGGAATTCTTTCAACTCTCAATACCTAGGCCCAAGTCATATTGCGCCAAGGTCCTCGTCTGACGGGCAGCAATGTAGGGTTGTCCCTTCACAATTCTCGACTCAGTCATGTAACAAGCTATTCAAACACACAACAAAAGCATTCCTTTGTTCATCCAATGTAGGCCCGAGCTTATGATTATGAGCTAACTTTTTAATTAACTTGTGATGATTGACTTGTGACTGACGCGATTACAACTCTTGAATTTGTTGCCCCCGACTCGGAACCTTTCAAAAAATTGTTTAACTTTTGGCACAGTTTGTTTTATAGGCCAACTTCTACTTTTGATGTGTGTCTTTGTGATGTTGTTGAGGAGATATAATGCTGAAATAAAGTGCTATACATTTAAGCAAATTAAAGCAGGAATGATTTGTTTGTGCGTGTCATTCGAAAATGGAGAGTTTGGGATTGGAGGAAAGTTGGCCGGTGGGGGGGGGGGGGGGACTGTACGGGAAGAGTAATTTTACTTGTGGATGTTCCGGTAGGGAGGCCCGTCAGAGTGGTCAGTTTGGGAAGAAGAGAGACCAATCCGACTCCACCCCACCCTGATAATTTCTTGTTTTTAAATTTGTTTATTTAGTTGGGATGTTTGGGCGTGAAACTCGGTTTTCCGCCTGTTCCCACCAGGCTAGCTGTACCTATATGTCAAACGAAAAGCTATGCCGTTAGCCCTTTTCCTCGTTCTGTATCTCTATGTAATTCTTTGCCTGGTTTCCCTTCATAACAACCTATCAATTGCATCTTTGATTCTTTTCCCCATTTTAGCTCCATACCTCGAGTGGCTTTTAGCCTGGCCTTCAAGTTGTTTGGGGCGATAGCCGAACTTGCATTAAAACAAAACTCCCACACACATCCTAAGGGTGCGCCACACTAAATAGGCCAGAATGGCTGCGCCAAACTGATTACAATAAATTGTAAAGCCACAACTTTGTTTAAATAAAACATTTGGGGGGGTCATGCAATTGATAGATTGTGTGATTATGATCAGCTATTATGTCCTGGGGGTTCTGTGCTTCAACTTTTACGAATGCTTGATAAATTTAGGCTTTCAAATTGGTCCTATCTGGCTTGGCAAGTGGAGGGCAGCTGGCCGGTTTGGGAAAAAAACATGTTTTCGGGGGTGGTACATCTACTTTCTGGGGATAATAAGCAAACATTCTCAACGGCTGACCTGCCAAAAAATTGAAAAGAATTTTACAGATTCAGATTCAAACTATAATTTTCAGTAGTGTCACAAAAACTGAGAGACTCCTGGATATGGATATTGTTCACTGTAAAGTTAATGGTTTCGCGATTTCACACTCCCATGTGTACACCGCCCTCTGTTGGCGGATTTCAGCGAGCCACACTGATTAGCTCGTACACACCCACCCCCAAACAGGCCGCGAGGAGGGAATGTCTGATGCAGCACTTCACAGATTTTTGTGAAGGAAACGCACGGCATTCTGGGTAACGTATCATGAGGTCATGCGAATTACATGCAGTGGCGACACCGGAATGGTGACCTCTATCACAGGTCAGACAAAATCTGTCCAATCAGAGCTCAAAGCGCATCAGTCGTTCCCAGCGCCCTGTTTAGTACCAGCAAACACTGAATGACAGCTATAGTCAGCGCGTAAACACAAGGAGCAATGTCCACATTGTGGACGGGTTAAAAAAATGGCCACTGCCGAATGCGAACCGGAAAAACCTTTGGACAACTCGGATTGTTTTCGTCCCCTTTCCATGGTCAAAGAGGAAAATGGCTCCATCTCTTCCGAGGAGGGAGGGTCAACCGAGTCCGAGCCCACCCTGCCCAGAAGGTCGAGTTTGATTAAGGACACGACGCGAAGACGATCCCGGAAGAAGACGGTCTCGTTTTCAACCTTCCCCGAGGAACGACAGATTTCAACGGGTGAGTTTTGATGTCACCCTGTGTTATTCATTGCCGTTGCGTATTACCAGTTTCGTGATAAAAGAAAGAAGACATGGTCTTGCGAGTGAAAAAAACAATGAATTATCGTGTAGGCCCTATACATTTCCCGTAGTTTAGGCAGGTAACACTATTTTTTAATTTAAGCCAAGGGTCATACTAATCACCGTCAACACACATAAATACCGTCATGACCGTCAACACACCGTCAACACACCGTCAACACACCGTCAACACACCGTCAACACACCGTCAACACACCGTCAACACACCGTCAACACACCGTCAACACACCGTCAACACACCGTCAACACACCGTCAACACACCGTCAACACACCGTCAACACACACAGTCATGTAAACGGGTGCAATCGTGGACCTCCCATTGTTCCTCTTTTGTTTATACTCTAACTTTTTCGGAAGGCCTCTCATTGGTTTTGTACACGATTTTCAATCGTGGACGTTAGGTCAAATGTGGACCCCTTTGTCTACGCCCGAATTCTTTTGTCCTAGTTTCACGATTGCCGGCATATACAAACTCACCGTCAACACACAGTCATGGTTGCCACTTTTACAGACACCGGCACCCAGAAATTTCACCTTTAACCCTAACCTTCCCTAACCTGCCAAAATCAAACACCCCATTTGTGTTGAATTTTGTGTGATTGGGTACTGTAGAGCCTTGGCACCATCACTTTGCATGGGACTTGATGCCCTGATTTTGTCTAAGTACAAAGAATGTGCCATTGGTTTAGTACACAGTGTTGGAGTTTGTGTGGTTAGGGAAGGATTCTAGTAAAAAGCCTTGGGCTGTTAGGGTTAAAGTGCTAAAACTCTAAAATGCAAGTACCTAGTATCAAGCTACTTCCAAAAATGTAAGGCTCTCCGTTAGCCTTACAAGGATATGTTATTTTGGTCCCCGTAACTCAATGGGATTTGCAATACGCTCTTGCGATATCATTTACAATGTTCCAGAATTCCACTTTCCCAAACCTTAATCTCCCCAGAAGGTTATCCAATCCCTCCTACATATCTTTTAGACTTTTGCGGCCCATTTGCGGAACATTGAAACGGACAATTTATTGAGTAATGGAGTTTTTACTCACCAAACGACGTATGCAGCCCAGATGAACATGGCGTCGCACAGCTGACTAATGCAGTCCTCCAGACTGCGCATGCGCGAGGATTTTTCGAAGAAATTCGGGGCTCGACCATTTTTTTAAGGGGGGGGGGCATCTTGTCTACATCGCGCAACGGTGATGTGTGCATGACGCGCTTTACACATCGTTTTGTGTGTTTGAACATTCGTTCTGTTTTAAAATGAACATTTACGGAATATTTTTGGTGCTGATTAATAGTCGGTATTGCAACATTATAACGTTCAAAATTCGCTGACATTCAGTTTTGCATAAAATAAAAGCTCGCATTGGCAAAACAAAAAATGACGAAATGCAAAATTTCACTACATTTAAAGTCAATGCAGCTAGGGTAAGTCGTTATAATTTGATTTGTTGCATCATCTATCTAAAAATAGCTACGTGGCTACCCGCCATGACATTTAGACGTATGGGCATAACAAACATTGTCAGGCCAAGGAACAACACTAGGTATAATAGCGCGCCAATAATTAATCACATTGCACACATCACCGTTGCGTGATGTAGACAAGATGCCCCCCCCCCCCCTTAAAAAAATGGTCGAGCCCCGAATTTCTTCGAAAAATCCTCGCGCATGCGCAGTCTGGAGGACTGCATTAGTCAGCTGTGCGACGCCATGTTCATCTGGGCTGCATACGTCGTTTGGTGAGTAAAAACTCCATTACTCAATAAATTGTCCGTTTCAATGTTCCGCAAATGGGCCGCAAAAGTCTAAAAGATATGTAGGAGGGATTGGATAACCTTCTGGGGAGATTAAGGTTTGGGAAAGTGGAATTCTGGAACATTGTAAATGATATCGCAAGAGCGTATTGCAAATCCCATTGAGTTACGGGGACCAAAATAACATATCCTTGTAAGGCTAACGGAGAGCCTTACATTTTTGGAAGTAGTATCAAGCTAATTTTCATACCATTTAATTTGTCTTGCAATTCCCTTTCCATTGATATCAATGACAAATAGTGACAAATAGCTAAAAAAAAACAAAACGCCGGACTCCCTACACCAATCCGTCGTTTGCGGCTTCTATTCGCCATTTTAAAAATGTTTGAAGGCACAGCTCTATTACTACAGATTTCCCCATACCTAAAATAAGCTTGATGGGCAATCCATGTAGTGAGTAGCACGTTATGAAGCGCTTAATTCACGGCTCGGAATGAATGCTGCTTTGCGTGTAATTGACAAGACATTTGTGAATCTCTGTAAAATCATTATTTTCAACCAATTTCAAAAAATGAAATGTTATTTTACGGAGAAAAGTCCCAACTTTTTATTGATGTAGTTTACTTATTTCAACCACCCCTTTTTACTGGAACGAGTTAAACTGCACGGCCTCTTTTTTGTGTGAGTCATGAAATGGCCCAGATTGTGTGTGTGAGTGCATGGTCGGCTGATAATAATTGCGCATGAGCGACTAGGGCTGTCCCGAATATAGCGAATATGCGAATATTCGATCATCAACCGAATATTCGAATAGCTTTTTGCCGGTTCGAATATTCGAAAAAAATATATACATGTATGCACGTACAGATGCAACCATGATGCTATTTTAAAACCCTCCTGTTCTCAGGGCCAAAATCGACCCAGCTGCTGTACAGATCAAAACCTATCAAATTTCAGATTGAAACACACACAAACTGTCAGAGTTGGTGTTTAGAGATTTTGATAGGCTGTGATAGTTATAAGTATAGGAGGGTTTTAATAGAAAAGTTACGGCACTTAGCAGTGTCAAATGCCGCATTTTTGTGGACAGAGGTTTATGGTTCCCAAACGTAAAACCCTTGACATTTCTAAAATAATTATTGCAAAAACTCGGGCTGGAGTTTTGGTTTCTTGCTATCAGAACGTTATACACGTACTCGTAATGATCTTGATACAATGCAAAACAATTTCCATTGGGTGGTCTCTAATATCGATCGCCGCATTACAATGTAAAACACCGGCGTGCTTTTTACCGGCGTGGCATGCAGTTGCAGCAGACGCCTGAAAGACTTGACTGACGAGTATCGAATCGGTCAAGCCCAGTCTCGATTAATCGAATACTAAATTATTCGAAAATGAACAGCCCTACATGTATGAGTGACTTGCCTTATTGTACTAATAGCCTGGAAATGTGTAGCGAAAATTTACATGTATATATGTTGCACTGCATTGTGGGACAGTTTGCGTCAAATTTTGTATGCAAAATCCCATAAGCGCGAGCTGTAGGATCCCATGGGCATAAATTTACAAAAAAATGTACACATGTTTGTTATTGGGAGAGCCCTTTGCACAGTGATTCAGTTCGCTTCTTGGCAATCCTCGGGCCTGCCATTATCCCTGATTATGAAAAAACAAAAAAACAATATCTGTAACATGTGCATGATTGGCATTCCCTTTATCAGGAAATGAGTACAGCCACAAATGTACATGTATGCATACATGTACATCACTGCGGACTCCACGGATATCCTTCACACGTACATGTAGAATAGTACATGTAAATGTACGTACATGTACTTACACCAATAAGCCAGTTCGGTATCTAAAAGGTTATTCGGGATAAAATTGCTGAGGTAATGTCACGCCATGTTACACGAACGCTCATTCTGATTGAATTTAACACGTGCGCATTGTGCGACCAACTTGCGCGTTCATATGCACGCGTTACACTGTAGGTCAAGCGGGTCATTTGGGATAAAATGTCAATGTGCACATGCGCAGATGAAATACCGAACTGGCTTATTCATTGTGGTACATGTACACATGTTTTGGGGTTTTAAAGATGATATTGATTGCTGAGAGAAGTCTGCGTCATTTCTTATTTTTATGTACATTTTGTAGATTGCGTATTGGAAAATCAAACGGCAAATTATTTCTGCCACGAAATACAAAAAAAGTGACTTTTGAGAGCTATTTGTATCAAGTCCCCTCTAGTGCAAGCACAGCCCGTCATGGGACGAACTCCCCTTTTGTGCCTAGTGCCAGACACAAAAAGGGGAGTTTGTCTTATGACATCAAATTGTTTGCTGCCCGCAGCGATGACTTTTAGACAAATGGCAACAGCGGGCAAGAGGGGACTTGATAAAAATAGCTCTCAACAGTTTTTTCAATATGCAATCTACATAAAAATGAAAATATGACGCAGATTTTTCTCACCACAGAACTTTCTCTTTAACCCTAACCCCTAGACCCTTTTTGCTAGGAACCATCCTCAATCCTCCAAAATCCTCCGATTACCCTGCCCCAAAAAATGCATTCATCCTCAATCCTCCAAAATCCTCATGTGCTTTAAACACCGTTCATCCTTAATCCTCCAAAATCCTCTGCTTGAAACACCATTCATCCTCAATCCTCCAAAATCCTCTTTTAACCCTAACCATCCCTAACCTGCCAAAATCAAACACCCCATTTGTGTTGAATTTTGTGTGATTGGGTACTGTAGAGCCTTGGCACCATCACTTTGCATGGGACTTGATATGCCCTGATTTTGTCTAAGTACAAAGAATGTGCCATTGGTTTACTACACAGTGTTGGAGTTTGTGTGGTTAGGGAAGGATTCTAGTAAAAAGCCTTGGGCTGTTAGGGTTAAAAAAGATACCATTCATCCTCAATCCTCCGAAATCCTCCTTGCTTGAAACACCATTCATCCTCAATCCTCCAAAATCCTCCAAAACTGCAAGGAGGATTTTGGAGGATTGAGGTGGGTTATGGTTTTAACAGTGCACATGTACATATATGTATATTGCGTATGGCTTAATGGGATTTTGCATGCTGAGTGATATCATGCATGTAAATTATGTAAATTTATGAGTCGGAAGTATCTTCCACATGAATGTTGTTTAACACACAGACCTAGAGCTCTTGGAGCATGCAATTACATGTACATGTATACAGTACATTTGTTTGAACCAGGAAGTTACATGTATGTACATGTACATTTTATGACCAGGATATGCATATCGTGTTACAGTTGAAAGTTTATACTGCAGTCATGCAAAAAAATTACCTATTCTTGCCAAAGCATTCAACCAAGTCCAAATCATACATTGTACATTCAGGGGTTGAATTTCAGATAGAAATCTGCTGGACTGCCAGGCTAGTACAATGTAGCTCAAATATGTTACTAGACCAGGAGACAAGACCAATGATAAACATAGGAATACACTTTTTGTCTCGCCTGAACGAAGTTCAGAAAGAAACTATGCTATCACTATTTCTGTACATAGTCTGTACACTTGGGTCATTCCATAAATTTGGGTTCCAAAAGTGACATTTTTGATGTCCCTGTTACACCTGACCTGTGTAATTTCCATCAAGTAACAAGTACAGTGTATAATTAAAATGGACTTCACACTATTTTTTTTCTTGTTTGGCAGGTACTTTGCTTTACATAATCACTCTTGGAGATAGAAGGCATTAACCCTAACCCACCTCAATCCTCCAAAATCCTCCTTGCAGTTTTGGAGGATTTTGGAGGATTGAGGATGAATGGTGTTTCAAGCGAGGAGGATTTTGGAGGATTGAGGATGAATGGTGTTTTTTTTAAAGAGGATTTTGGAGGATTGAGGATGAATGGTGTTTCAAGTGGAGGATTTTGGAGGATTGAGGATGAATGGTGTTTAAAGCACATGATGATTTTAGAGGATTAAGGATGAATGCATTTTTGGGGGGCAGGGCAATCGGAGGATTTTGGAGGATTGAGGATGATTCCTAGCAAAAAGGGTCTAGGGGGTTAGGGTTTTTAAAGAACGTGTCCCGAATTGCAAAATCTTATACATGTCACTATGTAACAGGGAGTCAGGGACACCAAGAAATGTCACACTTTTGGACCCCAAATTTATACAGCGTATAAGACAACTGCATATGTATGATCAATTTACAAAGTCGAAGATTACACTTGTTTTTTTTTTTTTAATATATAATTTAGGCATTACCCAAAAATATGAGGTGGGAAAATACATGTATTTTGCAAAATTGTAGTCTTACAGTTTTAAATGGTATTGAGTAAAATAAGAATTATGTACAAGGGTCATGAACACACCGAGATTGTACAGGAAAATATTCTTGCATGTTTTTGAAAAATATTCGTTCATGTAGAGCATTTGTACTGTATAGTACCTGTGGCAAACATCATAATTTTTTGTAACCTTTTGGTCACATTGTCTATCCCTACCCCCATGCATACAGATAGGATGTAAAAAAATGTGGATTGAAAAGTTCAATGTGATTATGCTTCTATAATGAACATCGATTTTTATTTTTCCTCGGCCCACGCGTCGATTGCCGTCAGATACAGTTCCTGCATGCCATGTAAAAGAGCCAAGCCCAATGTAGCAATGATTACCACACACTTAAAGGGAAAGTCCACCCTAAGTTTATAATAACATAATCTTAAAGAACGTTAATTGCAATTGTGACTTACTTTTTATTTCATTTTGATTGCTTTCGGTAATCGTATAAGCCGGAGATTTTTTCATAACGCGCCTGCCTTCATGCGAGCCGCCCTTTTGCTCTGGAATATCGGTACATCCGGGATACTGTGACGTCGTGGCTGCACTACCAAGCCGGCCGGCCAGGTGCCCGGCCGGCCCCGCGGCCTGAGCTGTGCGAGTGCAGTGAACCATTGTCCGTACATATGCAACACACACGAGAACGTGGCTGTGTTGTTCCTTGACGCACGTCTGTTTTCCATATTCCTGGCGAATTTTTGCCTGACTGCTCAAGCAAAACTCGGTCGTGCTGTAGTACAGCAACATCATGACGATTTGGCAAGCATTTGGCTGCTCAAATAAACCAAATTCTCGAAAAGGTCTCAGCTTCTTCCAAATTCCCAATCCCCCAAACGACCGGATATTTGTAAGAAATGGCTGAACAATATAAAAACACGAAGTTCGACTTCGAACTAGATTGCTTCAAGGAAAATCGGCAGGCAGTTCTTCTGGGGTAGGCTAAGAATCTTTGAGATGATGCAGTGCCTAACATATTTTCTTTCCGACCAGAACAGACTTTGTGCTCTTCTAAAAAAAATACGAAAAACCACGATAAATTGCAGCACGTCAAGTCGAAGTAAACATCAGCCTTACGCATACACGCAATAGTCGGGCGCCTTATAAAACATACGTATTCATATGCAGTAAGCTGCGTCTACAATGTAGGTGTGATACCAGTGCATACCACACGTAGCCAACCACGGGTTTCCATCCCGGATGTCGCGGGAATTTCGAACGGTATGGACGCGCCCTTTGTACTGCTGAATGTCAAGAAATCGTAAATATAAAGGGCGCGTGTGTCGTTCTCCATAACAAAGAAAATCCAACCCTCGGTGCAGTCTGTATGTTAGTGTATGTTCTTTTAGACTAGATAAAATATTATAGAGCCTGGAATTCTCCTTTAACCCCTTGAGTACGGTTATTATTGTGAGGCACAGGGGTGCCATGTCGGCTTTGCAGCCAAGTGAAACGGACACAAGAGGCTTGTGCAGCCAAGCATAACGAACACAATAATCCAACAATGGATTGAAAATGCAGAAAATGGCGTCTATAGACGTCATCCGGCCTGGTGGCAATTTTTTTGTGCTGCATTTGGTGTCATCCGTACGTAAGGGGTTAACATGAAGATGGTTGATACCGTCCAAGCTTGTAACACATTGCAATGACACATTAACCCTAACCTCAACTGGAGCTACATGTACACAATACTACTAGTAATTAATTAACTGTAGTATGCAGTACACTGTACTCACTACACTGGCATAATAGAAATAATCTAGTATTTTGTAGTATATTTTACCCCAAGTGAATGCCTAGGACATTTACGGTTAATGTATTTTGGGAGAATCTGTCTGCATTGTAAGGATGTCTTGTATGTGCCACAGATTGTGCCACTGAGACCCTTTTGAAAACCTATTAAAAAAATACAGCATGATTGCTGAAAGGCATGTGACATTATAATGAGAGCAACCCATTCACACCTTTGCACAGACGCGCCTTCTGAATTCGTGCCTCTCTCTCTCAGAAAAAATTGTGCGGCCTCCGAGCGGCTGCGTGAAATGCGATCATGGAAATGAAATTGTAGATCGAGCTAAAATTATGCTGTGCAGTCGTTTAAGTCGCGGAGAGACTGCTTTAGGGCCAGTCAATATAGCAGTGGATGCGGATCATGGTGATTACATGTACATTGTGTATGTGCAGGCCAAATGAATTTAAGCAGTCATGATGCAGGGTTTAGTTTAAAAGAGCAGAACACATTTAGGCTAGAGTGAGATTTTGAAATAGTTTTTCTGTGGATATGTACATGTACATTGTAGATGCTGAAATAGCCTACGCCTACATATTCATATTTCATACATCTGATAGCAGAATATCACTCAGTTGGTTCAGAACCAGAAGATCTCACTGCAGGAGTGCAGGTTTATTAATTTAACCCTAACCTTCCCTAACCTGCCAAAATCAAACACCCCATTTGTGTTGAATTTTGTGTGATTGGGTACTGTAGAGCCTTGGCACCATCACTTTGCATGGGACTTGATGCCCTGATTTTGTCTAAGTACAAAGAATGTGCCATTGGTTTACTACACAGTGTTGGAGTTTGTGTGGTTAGGGAAGGATTCTAGTAAAAAGCCTTGGGCTGTTAGGGTTAGAATTGTTTATTTTTAAGGTCTTTTTCAAAAAATGAATAAGGAAGCTTGTTTTATGTCATTTTTTAGATCGTGCCAATAAGTGTTTTCCAAGATGGCTGTCCCAAAACAGGGTTAGATTTCTTCGGATTTTTCATGATTTCAGGATTCTTGGGTGAGATGTCTTCCAGATTTCTGTAAGATTTTTTGGTCCTGAAATTGTTTTTAATCATTCCAAAATGACCTCTGCAACCTGAAACAGTCTTCTTTTTTATTCTGATGAACCTATTTTTTTCTTCAAATTTTGAACCGTATCTTTTGGTAGACAATGTAAATTTCTTATGCATTTTTCAGCAATGCCATACAAGTTAAATGCCTCCGAATGTTTTGGGATTTTTCATTTTCCTCAAATCTCGCCCCTGCCAAAATGATTTCCTGAGGAAGTCCAACAGTTGTGCAAGGGATTGAGGACCCAATCCACATGTTGGCTCCAGGCGTGATTCTAAGCCAGCAGGCCACATAGGTGGACATGTTGAGTTCAGCATTTCGTTTAATTAATTTATCTCCAGTACCTTGAGCCTTGTGGTTGTGGTCGTTACACGTGCACTTAATCACATTATTATTATGCTATAGTACACAGTTTCTTCGTCATAAGTCTAACATCGAGTACTCACTGACTGCATCTTTTAATTAACCCCCTAATGGTTCACCAGGACTAAATCCAACAGAGTCCAACGGTGACTCATATGAGTTTCCTGCTCAATCCAACGCAGTCCCACATGTACATGCTAAGCTGCTGGGTACCTAAAAATTACAAAAATGACTTGCCTGCTAAAAATCCAACAGAATCCATATTTTTCTGTTGCCTGCTGAATCCAACAGGATTGTAACATTATGAGTTAGCTGCTCAATCCAACAGGGTCCAACAGGAATATCAACTTGTTAGATCCTGTTGGATTCAGCAGAGTTAGGGTTAAATAATGTCGGTATGTCAACACTTTTAATTTTATTTAACCCTAACCTTCCCAAATCCTCCAAAATCCTCTTTGCAAAATGGAGGAATTTGGAGGATTGAGGGCACTTGGAAGTTGATGCATCGGAGGATTTTGCAGGATTGAGGTTACTAGGGTTTTTTGCCCCTGCAGGAATACGGAGGATCCAGGTTATCAGGCTCAATGTGAAACATGAGTATTTTGGAGGATTGAGGTTACTAGGGGTATGCAAAAAATACTTGGAGGATTCGTGCTATGGTCCCCATAAGAGGATTTTGGAGGATTCAGGTTATAATATGGAGTTTTAACACTTTGAAATCAGAGGATGTTGGAGGATTCAGGTTACATGGGGGAAAAATGATGTAGGGAGTTAGGGTTAAGCATGCACAGCACCATTCTTATGAAGTTCATTTCTGCTATAAACACTGAAACAAAATCACTGGTTTTTATACTTCTCTTAACCCTAACCCCCTAGGCCCTTATTGCTAGGAACTATCCTCAATCCTCCAAAATCCTCCTGTGCGGCTTCAATCACCATTCATCCTCAATGCTCCAAAATCATTTGCTTCAATCACCATTCAATCACCATTCCTCCTCAATCCTCCAAAATCCTCCGTGCTTCAATCACAATTCCTCCTCAATACTCCAAAATCCTCCGGTGCTTCAATCACCATTCCTCCTTAATCCTCCAAAATCCTCAAAAACCACCATGAGGATTTTGGAGGATTGAGGAGGGTTAGGGTTAAGGTAGCAAATGGTAGCGAAATTGATTGAAAAAGTAGAGGGAAAAAAGGAAAAATGCATGGTCTAAAAATGGTCTTGGATTCATTTATTTCTTTCTGATAATGAAACCAAGGATTCCTCAAAAGTGCAAGTCGCATTGTAGCTCGAAAGCCTGATGAAACCTGTCAAATTATTGTATGCACGTTACCAGTCGATACGCCAGAAGCTTAAACAAATCTTGACATTTGTGAGCTGAAATATTGAATCCTTATCAGAGCATCAACATTTATAGTAATCCACACCATTGATCCTTTATTTCGAGCAGGGCATCTGAAGAACACAGATAGTGCACTTTTACCCTACTACATGAGACATCCAGAAGTTGACATCTGACATTTTCACAGGACACTGGCAGTGAGGGGACCTCAATCTGGCTGTAGCTAAATTAGGCACAACAAAAAGAAATAGTTGTGTTGCCCTCCGCAACCAACCAAGTCGCGTTCTTTTTTGTTTTCTCTATTTTTTTTTTTATCTTTAAAGACATTTTCCAAAATCTCACCTTTTCCGGCACAAAATGAACAAGTTTTATTAAAATCATTGTCTTTAAATACAGCTACGATGGCACAATCTTTACTTTTAAATAAGCTTACTTTTTGCCTCCTGACTTCCAAGTTACATAGATGGTAAAACAAAAAAATAAAAATCCCATTTAAGGGCAGCGCAAGTTTTGGGTGGTTTTTTTTTTTGCCTTAGGGAGAACCTCCTTATTAAACACACTGTGGTATTACTATTAGTGGTAATGAGTTTTTAGGAAAAAGCTTGGCAAGTATACAAAGAAATGCTCACAGTTAACAAACTTGTATATTAGTGAGGTTTAGCGCACGGTTAGTGCGTACGTCAATGATTAGCTCTAAATGGTACGCGACGAAGATTGGTTAAAAATGTTCATGGGTTTTATCCATTTCTTACTTGCGTGTAGTGCAACCGCTATCTGTGTTAACAAGGTGATTACTTTTTAGGATGAGTGAGGAAAACATCAAGCAAACGCAAAAAACGATGAGGTCACGGGAACTAAATGTACATGTAGTCTATTCTATAACCGTGCGCTAACGAAACCTCTCTATTATGTAACTACTGAATACTGAAAACACAGAACTATTTCGTTTTCATTACAAGATCCAGCAATTTACAGCCCTAAATGGACTTGAAGGTAAAACTATTGATTGGGGCTGTACAAATATTTACAAAGTATTACAATGTAACAAAATACATGTGCTGCTGGAAATGTGCTATACCTAATATATACAGTGTATATTATGGATGTAATGTTTTAATTGTGAAAGCAATACAGCCATTACTCTAGTATTACAACGAAATAAAAGAGTGCTGGCTACTGTGCAATGTTTCTCTTGGTTCTGGGATGTCCAAGGCACTTGTATGATTCTTCAATCTTCGAGCATCTCTTGGGAATATCGTGCCCTTGCTGAATCCATTTGTCCTCCAGCCATAGGATTCTATAAAGGAGGCGTGCTCTTCTTGTAGTCATGTGGAGGATCGCATTCCCAGCATCCTTTCTTGCTAATGACAGTGATGGATTGGTCATACTCCTCATGCACGTTTTCTACTTTTTCTACTTGTTCCTACTTTTGTTTACCTTGCTCCTACTTTTCCTACTTTTTCCTTTTTTTGTTTACTTTGCTCCTACTTTTTTCCTATTTTTTTCCTATTTTTTTTTACCTTGCTCCTACTTTTTTCCTATTTTTTTCCTATTTTTTTTTTTTACCTTGCTCCTACTTTTCCTATCAATCTCGGGGGTGGCTCAGGGGTAGAGCGGGGGTGGCGCGGGAGTGAAAATTTCAAGTGTGAATCGGGGCTTATTTTCACCCCCGGGGCCACCCCCGAGATTTAGTCTAGTGGGAAAAGGCCTTAAGTCGCTCTACAAAAGCTTCTCTTAGGGGAGTGCTGCATGTACCATTCATAACTCAAGAAATGACTTCATCCTTAATTACAGAATCATTTACAATCAACAGCTATAGACTTTAACCCTCCCTCTCTCGGTGCCAAAATGGAGCCAACTACCCCACACTATCAGAAGCTATCGAGTGACCGGTTGAAACACACAAGCTGTTGGAGAGGAAGGGCTTAGGTTTTTTGATAGGTGATCATAGTTATAACAGTAGGAGGGTTACATTTCTCTTGTGAAAGCTTGGAGTGCTCAGCCCTTCGTGTAATCTAAATATACCGCATCGCTTGACCTTTACATCGCTAAGGGGTCGCTGACAATTGGAGAATTTTAATTGAATTCTTTTCTCCTCCGTTTTCTTCCTGAGGTTTTTTTTTTTCTTCCAAGGTTCCCGGTTTAGAAACGGGACGAACAGCAGGAGAAAATGCCGGGAATAAGCAAGAACCTCGTCCGTAGTATAGTAATTGGATTGAAGAAGCTCTACAGTGCTGAATGTCATGCAGTTGCATACACATTGTACATAATGTACATAAGGTCGTGTTTTACTATACTACTGAGGACAATGCTTTGTGTTTCCTAATTTACTTTAAAAACCTCCCATAGACTAAGCACGTAGTTTTACGTCCGAGGACCGATTTTAACAAAAGACTGACTCCCGATGACAAGAAAGATTCCTTTGTGTGTTCTTTCTCCTCTAGTCCTTGAACGTAATACAGTACATGTACCTCCATACGTGTTTGTGCGTAAGGCCCGTGTACATGTACGTGCACGCAATATATCTCCGAGGACAAGAGAAGAAAGGAGACACAAAGAATCCTTTCAGTCCTCGAACGTAGAGTCTTTTGTTGAAATCGGTCCTCGAACGTAAGGATACGTGCTTAGTCTATGGGGTTTGGCTATATCAAGGGAACAAAAGGAAACACAAAGCTTCGTCCTCGGACGTAGTAGGGAAGTACGACTGTGTGTACGTACATGTACATCGTACATGTATGTGTACACAATGCAAGTATATCTCTGGATGTAGTATAATATGTATAGCCATAATTTTCTGTTGTTGACTGTCAAATTATGCACGCCAGTTTGAATAAGGACAATTTGTGCTTTAGAGTGGAAGTTGTGTTGTTAAATCACATGTGCAGTGTCATACATTGGGAAAAAAATTAATTTAAAAAAATACTTTAACAGCATCATGTCTCTTCCAAAAAATGTAGGAGACCTCTTTTTTAAACTTGTATTTTTAGATCCTGCCAAAAAAGTGGATGGGGGACGCCAGACATATTTGGCTTGGCATGCTTGGGGCTTTCAAGACCCTTGAATGTACATGTAGTTAAAACATGAATGGATTGAGAAGGCACAGGAATGTGTCTATAGATGACAACCGGCCGTGTGGTGTTCGTCAAACTGCCGTTAAGGCCATCGTCCATATTTCAGAGGTTAATAATTACACAAACATGTCTATGTCAAAACACAATGGATAGAACATCAACACACATGACAAGGGATAAGACCAACAATGTTTGGGGGGATTTGGGGAATTTGGGGCAGGTTTGCGTACACGTCCTTTGCACCCCCCCCCCCCCCCCCCCTCCCACCTTTAACCCTAACTCCCTACATCATTTTCCCCCCATGTAACCTGAATCCTCCAACATCCTCTGATTTCAAAGTGTTAAAACTCCATATAACCTGAATCCTCCAAAATCCTCTTATGGGGACCATAGCATGAATCCTCCAAAATCCTCCAGGTTTTGTTTGCATACCCCTAGTAACCTCAATCCTCCAAAATCCTCATGTATCACATTGAGCCTGATAACCTGGATCCTCCATATTCCTGCAGGGGCAAAAACCCCTAGTAACCTCAATCCTGCAAAATCCTCCGATGCATCAACTTCCAAGTGCCCTCAATCTTCCAAATTCCTCCATTTTGCAGAGAGGATTTTGGAGGATTTGGGAAGGTTAGGGTTAAGGTTAATAAAGGTAGACTGTTAAATGCATGGAAAAGAGAAAAACGGCTGAATTTGATGGAAGGAATGTGGAAAGCGTGTCAGTACAATTGTGTACTGAGAGACATTTTATGAAAATTTCCAAGTGCCCAAAATTACATGTACACGTAGCTACAATGTGCGTGTTTAAAAGGGATTTTTGCTGAACATAAAAAGAATTGAGATACATGTACGTGTATACATGTACATATAAAATTTGTGTCGCACTAGGATCTGCCTGTCACTTTTGCATTGTGCATCATTGCGTGCAGATCCACCATAAGAATTCGAAACCTTGGACCATGATGGCCATTAAATTTACACTTGAATGGTACGATGGCTGTGGAATCCTGGGGAATTGTTTTCACAGCTAAAAGGGTAGAGAAATTGCAACGCCGATCTGTCGTCGAGTCTGATTTAAGCCATGACACTCCTACCGAGGGGATACACGTACATGACGTAGATGAGCTTGACGAGTCTTTAATTGTGTGATATCATTTACACCCAAGGAATTCCATAATCTCCGCCGTTCGCTTGTCAGACAATCATTTGAAAGATCAGTCAAGCCTGCTACTCTGTCGGCATGGTAGGGCTGAGCAGTTTTTAAAAATTATTACTGAGTATTATTTAAACATACATGTAGGGCACTTTTTGGTTGAACTTGTATGAGAACTAAATTTTGACAATTCCTATGGAGGTCAAGTAACATTTTGGGTATTTTTTCAGAGGGGCCGGCCACTGATGATCCAGTGGCCGTGATGTACAGAGAAAACAGTAATTATGTAACTTTCGTAATTTTGTTTAGTTCTGACATACATGTAATGAATGTTAGAACTAAACAGATGAGTTTGAATAATAACTTTTGAAAGGACCATATTGTGTAGACAGTACTTACATGTACTCTGTAGTGTAATAGTATAATACACTTGAAGTTATACAATTCGTAGGATCTGAGGTCACTTTAACCCCTTGCGTACGGATGACGCCATGGCGCAAACAAAAAACAGTGTCACCAGGTCGGATGACGCCACTGGCCACTGTTTGTGCAGTTTCAATCCATTGTCGGATTATTGTGTATGTCATGCTTGACTGCACAAACACATTGTAGCGGTTCGATTTGGCTGCCAGAACCGCTGCAACACCCCGACGTCTTCCGTAAAATACCGTGCTCAAGGGGTTGATACGTCTTTACATTATGACAAATATATTTTTATGTTTAACCCTAACTCCCTACATCATTTTTCCCCCATGTAACCTGAATCCTCCAACATCCTCTGATTTCAAAGTGTTAAAACTCCATATATAACCTGAATCCTCAAAAATCCTCTTATGGGGACCATAGCACGAATCCTCCAAAATCCTCTAGGTTTTTTTTGCATACCCCTAGTAACCTCAATCCTCCAAAATCCTCATGTATCACATTGAGCCTGATAACCTGGATCCTCCATATTCCTGCAGGGGCAAAAACCCCTAGTAACCTCAATCCTGCAAAATCCTCCGATGCATCAACTTCCAAGTGCCCTCAATCCTCCAAATTCCTCCATTTTGCAAAGAGGATTTGGGAGGATTTGGGAAGGTTAGGGTTAATGACAGATTTCCACCCCCCTCCCCAAAAAAAAAAACTTAAAAAACCATGTACATGTAGCTGTATTTTTCCATCATGCAAAATGGTAGTCCATTCACATACATGCATCGTGCACTGTATGCAATGCACGCTGTCACCAGTACGTGTGTGGAGGGGGGTTTTTTTGCGCGAATAATGAAGAAAGTTTCCATTTCCCAACTAGGGTTCCCAAGTTTAGGTATCTTTTGTATTACAGCTATACTGCGTACATGTACATGTAGTGTGGACATTGGCTCGTTCATCATCTGCACTCGAAGCTGATGTTTTTTGTTGTATTTGTTTTACTTTACATGTACATTCTGGCAAAAAAACCCAAAACAAACTGAAGAGTGTGGCCTTTGTTTCTGTCTCCAAAACAGAAAACAGATGTTACTGTATCCATCGCATTTCAGTCATAATTCAGATGCTCATAAACACCATTTCCACTTGTCATAAATTGTACACACTTATAAATGCATATGCATATAAGTACATGGCCACCTGTTTACACTGACCACCTGTTCACATTGACATCTTTTCTGAGCTGTTGGGAGGCCAATAGTGTTGGTCTATAATCTGAATCCTCCAATTTCAATATGATTTTCCACACACCCTAGGGAGTTAGGGTTAGAGTGGAGGTGGGATGCACTGCAGAAAATGTCATGGACAGTGTCGTCACAGAGCTGACTTACTGGGAATATTTACTTCAAACTAGTCGTGGGATATTAAACCGGATTTTTGAACATTTGATTTGAATTCCACTATTCGGTTTCGATTTTGAAAACCGGATATATGAAAGCAACCTTTAAAAAAAATTAAGCCTTAAATTTGTTGTGACACGGGGTAAAAAAAAAAAGTGGAACATCCTTCAATTTGCCTCATGGTCTCTGATTGTAAAGTTTCCCCGGCTCCTTGGTATATGAATAGAGCCTGCCCATCCATGCTTTTTCCAACATTACAGCTCTGGAGTGTTTTTGAAAATTCCCAGTGGTCACTGAATCCCGCAAACTGTATCCAGTCATTTGGACGGCACTTCACTCATCACTCTTTGTTGGCATAACTATGAACTACATGGGAACTTCTGGTAAAATCAGATTATTCGGTTTGAATACAATTAGGATAACCCGATTTTGAAATCTCCGATTTCTCCCACCTTGACTTCAAACATATGTACATACTATAGTATGTAGTTTACTCACGGCATTTTGGATTATTCGTTGGTTTGTCAGTTTTGCAACAAATTTGTCAGTTGATGTACATGTAGAGTGTACATGTGTACCTTTCCATAGATTGTCAAAGTCCAGTCTTGTATGTAATTCCATCATCCAGTCTTCAATGTACTCGGATTTCACTGGGTTATCTGCATGTAGAGTATATTTGACCCCGTTGCCACTAGATCCACCAATTGGGGGATCTGATCCACCTTTTGCCAAATTGCCGGATCAGATCCCCCAATTGGTGGATCAGATCCTGCAATTGTGTTAGTGGGAACGCTAACCGTTATAAGGTGGATCAGGATCTGATCCACCTTTCTTGATCCACCTAAAGACCAGGATACAGATCCCCCAATTGGTGGATCAGATCCTGCAATTGGTGGATCACGATCAAGTGGGAACGCAAAAGGTGGATCTGATCCGGCAATTTGACCTGTCAACATCCGGCTGGTGCACGAGTGGCGCGAAAAGTTTGCGGTCTGATGAACGAAGAAATACGTTTAGGTGTGTAGCTCATGTGAAAATTTCCTACGTGCACGACATGCACAATAAACAACTACTGAACTACGGGCTGTATACAAAATGTGTCACCACGCGTGCGCGATGCAAGCGTGCATGCATCCATTCAGCGTACATGTGTATTCCTTTCGTTCCGTACTGGAAAGTCGTCCGCTTCTAAACCTTTTTCATTCGTGTAATTTTACTTATTTTTCCATCCACAAATAATTCCGTGTTAGTGTATAGCCTGCAGCGTGTCATAGAACAACAACAACCGTAGCAAAGTTTGAAGAAAATACGTTTTACGATCCGATTCGAGCCAGTACTTATAATATTACGATTAAGTTTGGACTGCTCTCCGCATCCATGGGCAAAATCAGACCGAGAAGCATTTGGATTTCTTCCTCCATGTTGAAACTTCGAACATCAAAACATCGCACATGTATTTGACCCGTCCCAGCATGCAACGCAGCCACACAGCGCGCGCTCAGCAAGCAAGCGCATGCGTAATACCGAACTCAGTGACCTTTCGGACTCGACACTTCCGTTCGAAAAGGTGGATCAAGCATAAGTGGGAACGCGACTTGCGGTTTCGTTGCGGTTAGACAACGGTCACACCAAAATGCCGGATCTTGATCCACCTTTTCCCAATTCGAGTGGGAACGCGGTCTTTATAAGCCAACTTCAATGTAGAAACCATCAGGTTTTTTTTATATAAGTCCATTGCAAACACAGCTTAAGATGCTAGAGTTAGATTTACATGTAGGGACTATCTGTGAGAAGAGCATGTAAGACTGGACATTGTCAAAATGATTAGTATAATGTCATACCTTGAGGATAAAGATGCGCAAAATTTGCTCCGGCCTCTTTGGCTAGGCATACATGCAAGTCAGAATGACAAAATGTCAAGGTCACCGTCACTGACACTATAAGCACATCCTGCTTCACTGTCAATGATACAACAAATGTAGGTACATGTATGTTAAAGGGACTGTGTCGTAGGAATTTATGACATGAATATTTGAGTCTCTGCATAGTTGGCACTGGACAGTACATGCAATGGGGGTGAAATTTCAGGGTTTTTGGGTAAAATGTCTTACAAATTTCCAGAAGATTTGTTGGTCCTTAAATTGTTTTTTATCATTCCAAAATATCCTCTGCAACCTGAAACGGTCTTCTGTCCATTCTTTGGGCCCTATTTTGTTTGCAATTTTGAACCGTATCTTTTGGGTAGAAAATGCAGTTTTTCTTATGCATTTTTCAGCAATGTCATACAAATTAAATGTCTCCGAATGTTTCGTGGATTTGTCACTTTCCTCAAATCTCACTCCTGATGTAGAGAGACATTTTGCTTCTACTCCACGAGGAGTGATAATAATGAAAGAGCAGTTGTAAAGAAGGGTGCTCATGGCGCTCGAGGAAGTAGACAATTTAGGGCTGTGAGTTATGAGAGTACATGCTTGTTGTACATCGTACAGATGAGATTTTAAGGGTTCTTTCTTGAATGTTGTGATGGATGGAGATGATACGACAGTCAGTGGGAGTTGTATGCGGTATGCACTGTACATACATTGTGTACATTTTCTATTAACCGTATTTTAGCCCATTTCATGCTACAGCCAAAAACGAGGGTCGTGTGTGATGGAATAAATATGTTCATGTATGTTAAGAAAAAAAGCACAAGTCTGAATAGTGTGAAAGCAATGCGTTAAAAAGTCACCAACGTCCCATGTTAAAAATTACCAAGATACAGACCATCTAAAAAAATATTACATGGACTGTAGTGTGAGGCAGAGTTTTGATAGGAAGGGAACATTATTAGGTTTGTTGGAATATTTACAGTTAGGTCAAATAAGGACAGGAAGGGGTATCCAGAGGTTAACTGGATTAACTCTGGTCACAGCTAAGTGATAATCCTCTCTAATCCAATCATCTCATCAATGGTTTACCTATTAGCTGCTAGACAGATTAAGATGGGGGTCAGTCAGGTCAAGCTAAATGTAGCGTACAACATTTGCAAACATAAAAAAAATACTGAATTATAACGAAATACCGTACTAGACTGTAAGCAAATAGCAGTCTCAAGCATCCTGTGAAATCATGGCACCTGGTGTGCTGTCGTTTTTTAAAAAGAAAAATGGAACTATACTATTTCCAACGATTGTCGGTCGACACTCGTTAGAAAGCGACATAAATTTCTACTTTTCTTGAAAACGACAGCACACCAGGTGCCACAACTTCAGAGGATGCTTGAGACTGCGGCGTATATTTACTTAATTCAGTAGTTTTGATTTTTGATGTTGGCAAATGTTGCACACTACCCTTAATTAAAGAATTATTGGCACTTACTGTAGACAAAAATTGTGTAACTATCATAAGCATTTATCCCATGGGTCAGAAGGGTTTTGATCAGCGTTTTGACTGGTGACATATGGGAGCATCGTATATTGGACGAATCTGTGTTTGCATGTTGGCAGATTTGTTGGGCTGTAAGTTAATTTGTGGGTTGTAGCTGTTTGCATTTTTCCCATGGGTGAGAGAGGAATCTTGACTGCTGGCAGGTGTTTCTACACATGTACATGTACATCCAGTATAAGTGGGGATTCTTCGCTTGCTGTATTAGATTAGTGCAGAATTTTCCTGTCAGTATAGAATTGTGATCATAAGCAGGAACTCTGCAGTCAGCAGACCTGTGAAATTGGCTCATGTCAGAATCGAACGGACATAGCACAACTTTGCTATGGTGTGTTTGTGCATAGAGGTGGGGAAAGTTCACCTGTCACAGGAGTTCATCGCAGCCGCTTGAACTGCAGTGGACAGATGGGCAGGTTCACAGACCTTTTACACAAAAAGGGTCCGTGGGGAGTTCAAACATGATAGCGAGTGGCGTGTAACAGTTTATGCTACTGAATGGAAGTTCTGGTGTCTGTGTCATCAGAAAGCGGGTTCGAATCCCAGCCTGGCCGGTCATGACACCTGTGTCCTTGAGCAGGAATAATTGTTTCTCTCTACCCAATAGTAGAAGTTGGGTACCAGCGAGAGTTGGGATTAGCCTACGATGGACTGGTATTCTGCCCAGGGGGAAAAGAAATGTTCTCAGTGGTTTAACCCCTTGAGTACGGTATTTTACGGAAGACGTCGGGGTGCCGAGGCGGTTATGGCAGCCAAGCGAACCGCTACAATGTGTTTGTGCATTCAAGCGTAACATATACACAATAATCCAACAATGGATTGAAACTGCACAAACAGCTGCCAATTGCGTCATCCGGCCTGGTGGCACTGTTTTTTTTGCACACATTTGCGGCATCCGTACGCAAGGGGTTAATGCTAAGGAAACTGGATATATAAACACCAGCCCGATGAGCCATCTTGGCTCAGAACAGACTTTTACAAGTCTCATGGACTTGTATGGTATCTTTCTGTAGCCTCATGCATACATGTGAGAGTTTCCGTGTTTGGTTTTAAGTGTGGGAACGATACGTGTCTTCAAAATCCAAGCAATTCAATTTCAGACAAAAAGGCAATTTACACAAATCACTCTCGTACAAAAGCACCGTACTCCCGCCAGGTGATTAAACGAAGGAGGAAAAATGCAATCACACGCCCGAAATGACTATTGCCGCGCTGGTAAAACACATTAGTCATGTAGAGATTGAATCAGTGGGGTTTTGAAGTCATTACCCACCGTTTGCTGTCGTGTTTCTGTCTTGGAATCGATAGGCTGATAACATGAGAATAAATGATGTTTGTGAGTGGGACTTGATGTGTGGAGGGAGAGATGACGTCGAAAGAGGTGTTTTCTGTCTGGATCGACGAGCGTTCCGGCATGAGCAAATTCGGCAAGGGAATTTGACTGGTGGATTTAAATTAGAAAAAAACTCAAGGACATGTTGCGTACATTAGGGAAAATTGCAAAGGGTTTGGTAAACATGTTTGTCAAGCAAATGAAATCTGAAATTGGTTTGGCAAGGATATTCTTTTTTTTTTATCGCGGCGGTTACAATTGTTGACAATCCATTGCGGAAGTTGGAACATTTCCCTTTACTTCTCAAATTATTTGCTGCAGATATTTTTAAAGGAACACATCTTCATAACATCCCCAGATGCATCTTTTGGTTTCTTACCTAACCTGAGGGGTGAGATTTGTCAGGATTTTTCCTGATTTTAGGATTTTTTGTCGGGATTTAAAAATTAAAATAAAATCTCTTTTGCAATCTGGAATTCTTTAAATGCTTTCCTGAAGGTGTTTGTACCTGTAAAAGTGGATATAGACCAATAAAACATATATTTTAAGGGGGGTGCCTTTAGGCAAATACAAACTATAGACGCTGATCTGGGGTCCTCGTGGATTTTTCGTAGATTTCATGGATTGTTTTATCTCGCCCCTGCTAACCTGTTTCCTAGGTCTGAGTGAAAAAAATGTACCATGATGTTTAATATTTCCAGAAATCAAGACCAAACATTTACAACAATATACGAGGGTCGGCTGAAAAGTTGACTCTGAAGGAGTAATCCCAGATCAATGAAACTTAGCATGCATTTATTTCAACCCTTTTGATAACATAAGGCCTTTTCACACTACAACAAATCTCTGTGTTGTACCCGGGTCCGACACGTGTTGACTTTTTACACTACAACATTTTCAACACAGTACTGACCCGTGTAGAGCACTCAACCCGGGTTGAAACTAACCCTGCCCGGGGAGGTGGGTTGAGAGCTCTCGACCCATGTAGAGAAGTTCGACTCGTGTTGAAAACGCCTCTGGGTTGAGTTCGACCCATGTAACCGGGTAGCGTAAAAAGGTAGCGTAATTGACCCGTGTTGAAATTTTTAAAAAGTCTACACTGGTTGGACCCGTGTAGAATTTGACACGGGTCGAACGTACATAGTGTAAAAATGCCTTATTTGCATTGTTTGTTTCCAGGTAAGGCCGTATTTGGTGGTTCGTAGACAACTTTGTAAAAATGGACAAAATTTAGCATCGAAACGACCTTGGCCTTCTTTGGAGGGGTTCAGGACGTGTGTTTCCACTGCATGGATTGCCTCTTTGTCTCTGGCTCAAAGTGATGGACCCAGCACTCATCCTGGGTTAGGAAACGTTCGATGAAATTAGCTGGATCTGCTTCAAAACGCTCCAAGTTATCCCTTGATATGACCAGCCTGGTGTGCTTTTGATCGGGGGTCAGAAGACGCGGCACCCACCGAGCAGAAACCTTTGACATTTCAAGTTCTGTACTCAGAATGTTCTCAACTCTCTCACAGGAGATTCCAGCAGCATGCAATTAGTTATCAAAATCATTGAAATAAATGCATTTTAAGTTTCATTGATCTGGCATAACTCCTTCAGAGTCAACCTAGGAACTTTTCAGCCAAAGCACGACAGCCAAATGGCACCACTCGAAATATTCCAATGTTTGAACGGTTCATCTTTTCTGAACCAAACTGACGTCCCCGAAATGATTTTCATCAATGATTTTCAGACAAACGGCGCATTTTCAAGGGATGGTCATACATTGTAATCGTGTACTTCTGAATGATCTTTTCAACCATAGGAAACGAATGAACACTTTTTGTAGCTCAGTTGAAGGCAGTGTGTCCCTCTAAATGTTTTTCTTTGTTCACGAGACACTCTGTAGTGTGTGCACTGATTATCACAGTCAGGCCAAACAAAAATGTTGTTGTGTTACCCTCCGCAACCGACCCTAAAAGTCACAAAAGTCGGGTCGTGTTTTCTATTTGTTTATTTTTATTTATTTTTATTTTATTTTATTTATTTGGGTTTTTTTTAAAGGAATTTTCAAAATCTCGCCTTTTCCCCACACAAAATGAACAAGTTTTATTAAAATCATTGTCTTTAACCAGTTCGCGTCGGAGGACGTGTTAACACGATCTGGCTGTTTTTATACACGGGCACGGCTGATGGGTTAAAACGTCAAGCTTGCCTCGACTCACCTCCGGGAGACGTCTCCACACGCTAATCCCTCATTTGTTTTGTACACACGCACACACACAAAGTCCGAGAAGTCTGTGGAGGCGGACTGTGTGTTAAACTTGAACTTGGCCGCTTTGCTAGGCCTGTTCTACAATTTAAGCTCCGGTGGGCGCACCCGGAGTCTTGAAATATATGAGGTTTCGGCAAGAAATATTGTACAAATACTGTTGAAATGACTCTTGCAAATCAGTATTTGTGGCCTTTGGCTGTATATCAGAAGTTGGCTGCTATATTTTGCCTTTTTTGAAAATAGAAACTTTCGGCAAAAATAATCCCGGCGTGAACTGGTTAAATACGACGGCACAATTGTGCATTTTGACATCTAACTTTTGAAAAAGCTTACTTTTTGCCTCCTGACTTCCGAGTTACACGACATACATTGTATAGTATTGTTTTCATTGATGATTTAAAAAAATCCCTCCCGATTTTTCCCATTTAAGGGCAACACAAGTTTCTATTTGTTTATTTTTTTTTGGGCCTTATCACAGTCATACAACATCGGAAAGGGAAAAACCTAGATTCATTTACAACAGCCCATAATCCCTCTCCCAGCCCAGTGTCGTGGCATTTCGCATCTCGTATCTTGTCTCCCTACTCGTCCTCGTCTCAGTGTCGGAATCTTATTTACTCCCTGTAAACAACCTGATTAACGACCCCCGGCTCCCCCTACCCCCCCCCCCCCTCCCTGCCACTTGCCTGTATCAGGTGTGCAAATGCATCCTCAACTTCAACGAGACTTCGGAGTGGAGAATTTTACCCACGTCCTATCTTGTATATAATTCATTCTAATGCATACTCGCCCTCTTCGTCCGAGATTCAGATAACGGACTTGGATGCCAATGCATTTGCCGTTGATAAATTGGATGTACACGCTTTCCATCAATAAGGGTACACTGTGTGTACATATGCTATCTAATTCAAGCCAGCGTTGGCAAATTTGTCTCATTTTTCAATTTTAACTTGTGGACACGTCTGCAGCTACCGTACACAATGTATGTACGGAACCCAGACATGCTAAAAGGTACTGTGCACAAAGAATCTAGTTGTATTTCTTGACATACATGTAATACATGTACGTACATGTACATGTACATGATACAAATATCTTTTTCCTCGTTCTGTATCTCTATGGAATTCTTTGCCTGGTGCATGTTTCCCTTCATCTTACGATCTTTCCTGCTTCAAGAGGAATCTTAATTCCTACCTCTTGTCTCTTTGATTCTTTTTTTTTTTTTTTTTTAGCTCCGTACCTTGAGTTGGTTTTAGTCTTGTTCAGGGCAAACTTGCATTAAAAATAAACAAAAGCCAGAAACACTTGAGGCCATCGGCATGCAAACGTCTATGCAAGATGTCCGATAACGGTTACCATTGTCATGTGATTTAATGTGGAGAACTGCAGCACATACATGTACGGGAGGTAAACGAACACCCCAGATGTACACGTTTCTTCTGCGGGCAGAATCGAAGGCCTGCCTGACCAATTCAATTTCGTACATGTACCCGTCTCGCTCCGGCAAATTGCCGATTGGGGCACAAAAATACATCTTTAATCAAATTGCGCGGGGGCAATTCCAACAAAAATAGCGTAGATCACATTTCAGTCGACGCATGGAATGCTGATGTGAATTCTGTTCAAACCACAAGTCGCAGCCGTGTGCATGGGTAAGAAAGCATACAGAGATAATTTTTTTAAAGATTTCGCAGCTGTCACGAGGGAAACAGCTATTGTTCTGCAGTGTTTTTCTTTTTGATTCCCTTGCAAGGCCAGCCCACCCACAAAAAAATAAAAATAAATAAAAATAATCCGGCTGCAACAGCTACATAAACATTAACACAAGAAATAAAAAAAAATAAAAAAATCCAGTGTCTATTGAAATATCGTGTTGTGGGGTGTTGATTGGATGTAAACGGTATTAGCCATGGGGTGTCGGGGTAGTATTAGACACCCTGCTTTATTTTCTTATAAATATTGTAAAGATTATTTAACAAGTACACGTGTACATGTTCATCCAAACCCAAGTTTTCAATTTGTTGCAATTTTGGGCGCCCTCTTTAAAAATCCTTACTCGAACCTTGTGAGTCGTCTGTCCATGTGGCCAGTCCCATTACAGATACATGTAAATTTATAAGTAAACCTCAAGTGGCATGTGTTCAAATTTAAAATCAGAAAATTCTACGCTTTGAATCAGTATTGTGTACCTTGCTTATTTTTTTGTTTTTGTTTCTGTGTTTGTGTTAGGGCTGTCCCAATTATACCGAATATTCAAATATTCGATCGCCAACTGAATATTCGAATACCTTTTTACCGGTTCGAATATTTGAAGAAAAGAAATATGCAATTGTACAGATTCGACTCTGATGCTATTTTAATAGAAAAGGTACATGTACGGCGCTTACATGTACAAATCTGTAGCAGTGTCAAATGCCGCATTTTTGTCGACAGTATATTTTTGTGGACGGAGGTTTATTGTTCCTTTCGTAAAACCTCTAATACTTATAAATAATTTTCTGCAAAAACCCAGTAATTGTGCACATACAACACAGGGCGTGCTTTGCGTGCAACTTTTTACCGGCGCTGCATTCAATTGCAGCTGACCTGTGAAAAACTTGATCGGCGCCGTACCGGTATCGAATATTCGGTCAAACCCAGTTTCGAATAATCGAATACTAAATTATTCGAAAATAGACAGCTCTATTTAAAAAAAAAAAAATTGGGTTTGTTGTTTTTTACAAATAATTACTCATATTAACGACTTTTTTTTTGTCACAAGCTGCAGTGTACATTGTAAAATCAAGTTGCATTTTTGATATATAATTACGAGGCAGGATTTCCATCACAGATTTGCTCTGGTTGTCTGACCCGAATCAATGCATTCTGCATTAGACAGCAACTTTGTGTCTTTCCTGTACCCAAGGAGCTTTTTAATGATGCCTTGATTGACACAACATTCGAGACTCAAATAGCCCTTGGAGAAGTCAAAAGGCCCCACTAGCAAAAGCTTTTAAACAATGCTCGATTGGCCCCGCGAGCAATTTACAATTGTCAGCTGGTCCGGAAATGTGCATGTCCGTAGCCATGAGTAAAGTGTCCATTTACAAAGGCCACTGCAGGGGGAACTCTCGCTGTCTCAAGCGCAGAGCAAGGAATTGGCTGTTTGAGTATCGAGGGTTTGTTTTGTGCAGTGCAAATGAAACCTTTCATGTGTTTGTGGTGAGCTGCATGCTGGGATATGTTACGGCTGGGCTTGGCTTTGTGAAGCGCCTTGATCATAATTTATCGGGACAGATTTTGTCCATGTGTAAGATTAACCCAAACTCCCTATGGTGTGTGGAAAATTAAAATTGGAGGATTCAGGACCCTTACTGTTAATTAATTCTTGGCAGTCTCCCATATTGTCAGTATCTTTGTTCGGGTGGGCGCTAGTAGAGCGCCGGTACGGTATTCCGGAGGTCGCAGGTTCGAATCCCGCTCCTGCCAGTTTCTTTGTTCGCTTTGAAAATGCATTCAAATTTACCTAGTCAGTTTCCCTTGTGGATTGTTTGACGAATTACAAGTTAAAAAGTTGTATCCTCAGTGAGTGATCCCCACAATGTCGCTTCCCAAGTCGTATCGTAAAATTGGGCGTGATCCCTGGCTAAACGGCATTATGGGTTTATGACTGACTAGCGCCCACCCGAACAAAGATGCTGACAATTTGGGAGACCGCCAACATAGGGCAAGATAGCTCAGTTGGTAGAGCGCCGGTACGGTATTCCGGAGGTCGCAGGTTCGAATCCTGCTCCTGCCAGTTTTCTTTGTTCACTTTGAAAATGGTAATGATTCTTTTACAATGTATTGTGTTTATAGTTGGGCACCTGGACACACAGATTATAACCACCTGTAAAATTTGGTGGATAAAAGTTTGACTACTAAAATTCTGTACCCGTAGCTCTGCAGGATTTGTTGTGGGAGGCTTAACGAATCTTTTCTGCAAACCTGAAAAATGTTTCCTCTGGAAAATATTTTGATGAACTCCTATTCAATGTGCTTGGACTTTTTGTCAGAAGCAGTGGTGGATAAACTGTAAGCGTTGTACTTTACCTGTTGACAGTGCGTTGAAATAAAATATGGAAAGAACTACATGTAAGGAAACCTTTTAATAAAATCGTGTACGTGTATGAAATCATTATAAATAATTCTGATGATTGGCCGGAATTAATTTGGAACGCTGGTCGTCTGCGGTACTAAACCCGATTACCTTCCATCTCAACCTTTGGTATTCCCCTCTTGCACCTGTCGTTTGGAGTTCCCATTTCCCGCGCTGTGCGGACACCGCGTCCTGTCTCCCTCCGTGATCGAATTGTCATGACATGATGGCCGGGTCCGGTCATCCCAACAATTTCTCCGAGATCAATTTAGATCTCGGCCGCATCAATTAGATTAGGAGTGGAGAGGGGGGGGGGGGGGGGGGGGGAGTTGGGGAGCACACACCGTCTGGAAATACATTTTGATATAAATTGAGTTGGGATTCAATTTTCCGAAGTGAATTGAGAACATTGGTTGGACCCCATGTGTACGTAACGGCAGTGTGCACGTAACGGCAGTGCGCGCTGGACGGTGTCTTCCCGTTTGTTGTGTCGTTGCCACATGAGACCAAATGCGTCATCTGCAGCACTAAAGGCAGTGTCACGAAAGGTCATTCCGGACGGAGAAAATTTTCCTGATTTTTAATGCAAACATGTGGTACATGTACCAAATGGAATATTTCGGCCAAGTTGATAATTATTTTGATTATACTTCATTCATACTCGTCAGTGTTTGTTGGACTTGGATTCAGACCGAAACTGGCGTGTATTTTTTTTCGGTCGCAGACTCGTTTTGGAATGACTGACTCCGGAAAACACATTAAGTTTTCATGCAGAGTCGTACAGAAATTTCATTTAAGCTTTTATATAGGCCCACATGTAGACATGCACTAGTGCCCTCGATTCCTCGATTTTATATTAATACCCCCTATAGAACCATATGCCTGCTTCCACCGTATTTCAGGGGTCCATCTACAACTTGTACTCATATTATAAAATGCAGAGTCACCTTGTCTCAATATTGGTCAATTTTCTATCATAAATATGGATCCACCTGTACAACATGAGCCATTTCAATTAATTATTTAATTACTAACCTCTGGGGTTTTACTGAAGCTAAGGGCATATGGGTAATACCACAGTTGAAAAAGACATGGTCAACATATTGCATGCTAATGTATCTGAACATGTCATGCGTGCATTTAGTGTAATCTTTGTACATTTCAAAAAGTGTCATAGTGATTTACAGTTTTGTATGTTCTGGTGTGCTTCACTAGCCATGTGCATAGCTACTGAGCGAACTGCCAGTGGAAAAAAAGAAAGACCCTTGGGAAATAATAGGGATAAGTGGACTTCACGCCTTTAGTTTCACACTTACCTTCGGGACCTGCAGCCATTTATACACTTCGCTAATCCTGGCCTTATTTGTAATGTCGCCCTATGAGAGGCATTGTAAATCAACCTTGTTTGAAGACACACAGTTTTATCCCTGAAATGTGCCTGTAAAGACACATACTGGAGAACTTGTACATGTATGTGTGTACTTGTAAGATGCTCTGAAGCATCAAAAAATATTTTTTTGGTTTTTGTTCAGGAAAGTAATCTTCTGTGACAATTAGTTAGCAGGAACAAATCCACTCTCCTTGTGAGCAATTTCATGAAAAAACTACTTTGTTCAATTTTAGGCATCTGCAATCCTCCAAAAACAGGCTTATATTCTATGTTGCTTTCACTCCTCTAAAAGGAATTGGAACTGAATTATTGGAACTGAATTGTTGTCCAGCCGCAGATTTCTGAATATTAAGTAGTAATTTAATAAACTACATGTAAACCTGTGCAGACCTTTATTGGCGTGTACGGGGCCCTATTCCCTATGAGGGAACAAAAATCCACTTTTAGGTTATTGGAATTGCCAAGCTAGCGACATTACAAACCAACAGGTATGCCTTAGATAAAGGGCAGGGTTTTAGTGTTTGAGGGAAATTTTCGGGTAAAGCGACGGTGAAGACGACAAAACGCAGCACGAAAATAAAGATGGCAATCACCGCGAAGCACAGTAAACACGCAAATCCGCATTGATTCGCACTGGCAACTGCCGTAAAGCGCGTAAGAAAATTGCATTTTCAAAATTACCAAAAAAGATGTCAATGGAATTGAGAGAAGTTTGCTTTAGGTTGAAAAAGTCATTTTGGAATGACAAATTTTTCCGTGACTCTAATTTGATTAAAACTAAAGAGGGGCCCTACACTACACAATCGCCCCTTTTTTCATTCAAGTCCCATTTAAAGGTAAGTAACTTTTGTTTGGAAAAATAGCAATTGAAAATTTGTTTTTGGGGTAAAACTTTAAAAAAAATAGTACTTACAGTACATCTTTAAGCAGCCGTTTTTGCAAAGGTTTAAACAGTTGTTTTATAACATGTTTTTCTGACGTTTCTTCAAATCTCACTCGTCCCGGAATACATGTACATGGTCGGCAATATTACCCTATATGTACATCCCCATTCCACGATGCCTTGGGCAAGACACTGTGATGTTCACCAGAGTCCTAATGGATTTGTTGAGGAAACTGGATGGGCCAGTCATGCAAGAAAAACTCAAGACAAGCAGCATTTGTAAGGAGACACCGTCGTGCGGTGGTTAATTTTCAGAAGGTGTCGTGGTCCCCCCCCCCTTTGCAGACTGCGGCAACTGTCTGCATAGGCAAGACCCTTCCAGTCAATTTGAGGCATTGGCTATGACACTGGAGAATGGCGTGGGTGGAAGCCGTGTGTTTGACCTGTACGGAGAACTGGAACACATACAAAACAAATTCATGTACGTTCCCTAAGGTTGCGGTTTGTACTCATAGCATTCAACATACAACATGTACTACCCTGTACTTAGGCAAACTATACATCCTCTTAATATGAGTAATGTTCCCACATCTAGGCTGGTGCTTCTGGTTGTTCTGATAGAATACAGAAGAGTTGGGCTCATCCTTACAATCACTCTCTCACTGGAGATCTGTTGCTGTTCTACAGATATTTTCATGTTGTAAATGTTCCGAGTCTGTTCAACTTGGTTCCTGTTGTTAGGGTGTCACTCAGTGGCTACGTTCAGACATCGTTTTAGTTAAAACGGTAAAAGTTAAAATGGTCATTCACCACGGGTGGCCGGTCGTGAAATTAAAACGTACCGAACGTTCAGACACCGTTTTATTAAAGTATAGCGAGTTCAACTCGAAGTGGTTTATCTTCATTCTGGGGTCACATAGAAACTTCCAGCTTCCGCTAATTTACATAAAGTGAGCGCTTGTTCGTTTGTACATCATCGCTAGGATTGCGCACACCACCATTACATGCATTACTGTCAACATGGCGCTGTCACGAGAGTTTCTTGTTCGAATAATTATCAACTCGAAGCAGTGGCCATGATGCAATGGTGAAAAAAAGTTTTGAAAAAAAGTTCAACAGCTGCTTCAAAAAATGTCGGAAAAATGAACTAAATTAAGGGCAAGAGCAGAAAGACGGACGTGAAGGCTTCACACTATATTTAGCAAAGATGGCGACTTATGGACCACGATTGTTTACACAACACAAGGCACACCACAAAAGGGGTTTATACGTAGCACCTGGTCAACTGTGCTGACTAAAACAGGAAGCGTTTTAGCTCAAACTGTTCAGACATCGTTTTAAAAGATAAAACTGTTCTGGTTTTAGCTAAACCCTCTAACCCCTTTTAGGCACAGTATTTTACGGGAGACGTCGGGGTGTCGCGGCGGTTTTGGCAGCCAAATCGAACCGCTTCAATGTGTTTGTGCAGTCAAGCGTATCATAAACAATAATCCAACAATGGATTGAAACTGCACAAACAGCGGCCAGTGGCGTCATCTGGCCTGGTGACACTGTTCTATTTGCACCATATGGCGTCATCCGTACGCAAGGGGTTAAGGGAATTTAAAACGGTGTCTGAACGTAGTCAGAGTGTAAAACTTTGCTGTCCAATAAGTATACTGCAGTTATACCTATGTGCAGTGTACACTGAGGCACATATGCTAATACATGTACAATGTAGTTTGCTCTGTATCTCTGTATCTCTGGAACTCTTTGCCTGGTGCATGTTTCCCTTTAATCCTACAATCTTTTCTGCTTCATAAGGAATCTCAATTCCTACCTTCCGTGGGGAGATAGATCAGGAAGCTCCCCCCCCCCAAAAAAAAGGGAAAAATCACTACTGCACTCTGGTCTAAGTGTATGGGGTTGAACTCCGGGTGAAAAATCTAGTTTCACCCTTGGACAAGTTTGGCTGAGCGTTCAGTGCTCTTTTGTGATTGAAAAGGCATTAAAAACCCTAACAGTCTTGAATCCTCCAATTTTAATATGATTTTCCACACACCCTGGGGAGTTATAGGGTTAAATTTCAATTGCTGTTGCTCTAAATACAAGTTACACTGTGAAGCTCATGTTCTCTGTACAGATTGCAAATTGTCCGTCGAGACATCTTTCACAGACACACGGGCAGTTGTGCTTGGGTTGCGCACTCGTAAATTCAAAATTGACACTCGCGCTCTGCTTTTATGCAAAATTGAACATTAAAGATGCCCCAGGCTATGCAAATGGGGAAATATGCAATGGACGTTGCGACGTTTAGATGTCCCTAAACATCGCACAATTATTATTTGTCTTATCCAGTCTTTTATTTTTCTCCACATTGTCGTGTGCCCGGAAAATGGTCGTAAGGAAAAAAAATAGGTTAAAAGGTCAAATTTGGGTTTTTCGGGTAATCGATAGAGTAATGAAATATATTTCATTTGATATACATTTTGTCTCAAGGGGTGATGTCATTCTGACGGAAGTGGGTTTTGCATTTTTTGTACCCGGTAAAAGGACGTTAGCGTGTAATACCAATGTAACAAAACATGATACAAGTGCTTTTTTCTCTCCATTTCAGTGGGACTTAAGCAAACTTGGAGCAAAGTTTGTTTCCGGGAAAAGGTCGTTAGCATTTTACATGCCGCCTAGGCGCATGTTTCAGGTAGAAGGAGTTCCAGGAAAAAGGTCATTAGCATAAATATGTAAATAACTTTAAAATTAAGTAATATCTTTGTAAAAAAATGTACAAAAGTATTGGAAATCATAATAAATCTCATCTGACAAAAATTTAGCCTTCTGCGATTCTTAATTTAGCAACGGGAACACCAAAACTTTGAAGTCAATTGTCTCAAAATGTGATTTTTGCGTGACCGGGCCCTAACGTCCTTTTACCTGTGCACACGACGACATTATTTGTTCCTGCTATTTGGCGGTGCTATTTTTGGAACGTATGTTATTTTCAGGAAATTGACAAGTTGCCTGCAAATGTTGTGGATCGGACGTAGGGTTGGCATTTAATAATTTGTCAGTCAGGTTGGTGTAGTGATACTACTTGCCTTTCACCGCTGTGACCCCGGTTCGAATCCCATTTTTATTGGGGTGGCATCACCATTTTTAAATCTTTGCATTATGAAATGTTACTGCTTTAAAACTCCTTAAAGTGTATCACTGCCACCCCAATATGTTCCACAAGTTAATTTTGCGGTGGCAACTGCCACCCCTGCCCCCCCTAAAACTGTAATTTCCTTCATCTTTCCCAAGGGACCCCTCTGGAAAAGACTTTTGTGGGCTATCCTGGCCAAATGCCAAATAATTAATAAATAAATCTAAAAATGAATGGAACATTTTAATTTTGCCACAAAAAGCCCGCCGAGACATTTAAAACAAGGTTCTGTCAAAAGCAATTTTTCTCATCAAAACAGTATCCTGCGGTTACATCTGTGTGGACCGTTTTGCTAGCCCACAAAAAAAACCCTGACAATTGGGCCAGCACACCATCACCCTGGTGCGCTCGATTTTAAAGCCTTCTGATCATCAAGAGACGGCATCCAATTTGCCTGCAATATCGGGCCTATTATGCAGCCACTCGCGTCTCCGTGCCGGAGGCTAATTTACTCTCTCTCTCCCCAAACAACCGACTTAAATAGCTCCGCTCACGCTGTTTCTTTTTTTTTTACAGGATTATTGGTTCCCTGGGAAGCATTTGGGGGTGTCGCTAGCAAATATCAGAAAATAAATATCAGAAGATTCTAAGTTGGTTTTGAGTTTCCTGCTCAATCCAACGCAGTCCAACACAGTCCAACGTGCCAAGTTGCTGGGTAGCTAAAAATAGAAAATGACTTGCCTGCTAAACCCAACTGTGTCTTATGTTTCTGTTGCCTGCTGAATCCAACAGGATTGTAACACCATGAGTTAGCTGCTCAATCCAACAGGGTCCAACGGGAATATCAAATTGTTGGATCATGTTGGATTCAGCAGGGTTAGCGTTAATCCTTTTATCAATCTGACATCAGTTGGCACGACAACTGGCTCCAAACAAATGGAGATTTCGACTGTTCCTTTAACAGCCAGTCATGCAAACACATTGACACAAAACAACAAAAGTTTTCTGATTCCAAACATTGCATTGACGTCGCCACTTCGGTACTCTCTTGTTTGGAGTTTCATGCTAACCATGTATGGACCATCTCACTCCTCTGACACAAAAGAGGGGGTGTAGGCCCGCCCCCTCGCAACCCCGCCTCAACCCCCACCTCAGGATTTACACCAGAGGACATTTCCAACCAGTTTTTGCAACTGTGCTTTTTTTCTGTGGCATCGTGTCGAATCTCATGTAAAGATCAGCTGACACTCCATGCAAATGTTTGACGTCGTGAAGCATTCACGGCAAAGATTCCTACAAGACGGAACATTTTAAAGGCGAATGTGACTTTTTATCTTATAATTCATCAAACATACCACAACGGAAACTGACTCGGTAAATTTGACTAAATTTCAAACCGAACAAAGAAAACTGGCAGGAGCGGGTTCGAACCTGCGACCTCCGGGAATACCGTACTGGCGCTCTACCAACTGAGCTATCTTGCCCTACGTTAATGTTGGGGTTCGGGGGCGCTAGTCGGAAGTCATGAACCCATAATGCCATATAGCCAGGTATAACGCCCAATTTTACGATACAACCAAGACGGAACATGTTAAACTTTTGGATATTCACAATTCGACAGTTTGCTGTTAACATAAATTTGCTGCACGTATGAAGCATAAACCGATTTTTACAGTATTCACAAAAATCAGTTTTTAACTCTCTCACGAGTTGCCTTGTTAAATAATCTGTGTATTTTTGTTATCTCTTTTTCTCTCTGCATATTTCGCCGTTTTTCATCTACGGATGTGATCCTTCATACACTGTGTGTCTCCCATCTTGCTTTATAAACTGCACGATACGTCTCTTTGGTACCCTTGGTAAATTCTACAGGTAAGTGATTAGTTCGTTTTCAATATTTAGGAATCGTGGCCTTGTTTACACCAACACTGCAAATACATTTACATGTGCAAATTTCACGGTCGCTCGGTTGCTTAAGAGAGTTCTAAGCAACCAGGTGAACCAACACTGGTTGCCAGCCTAGCAACCTGTGAAGCAACAGTGGTCGACTACCGGGCAGCCTAATTAAACACATACCAGCTTTACCAGATCGTTCAGAAATCATTCAGTTTTCCTTGTGGTTTGTCCGATGGTTAGGTACCTCTGTACGTGTATTATAAAAAGTCGTATCCTCATTGAGTGATCCCCACAGTGCCGCTTCCCGGGTCATGGAAAAGTCATGGAAAATTGATACTCAAGAAAAAAAACAATGAAATCTTGCACAACCCTCACATGATGAAGCATATTATTTGCCTGCGGCGTTCTTCCCGAATGTGTAAAAAAAAATGCGCATTTTTTCGGCTGAAATAGCTTTTAACGTAGCTTGCCTGGTCCCTTTTGTGTTTTGGTGACTTGCATAATAATGTGGGAGAATCGGGTGGCCGTAAGGGGCAGTGGATGCCATTTGAATAATAACAGATCTCTATTTTCAGTAGTGTAATGTTTATTTTCAGTGTAATGTTTATTTTCAGCATGATGACTGGCCAGTCTGTTGTAAATAGACTCTTAAGATTAACAAAAACAAATCAGTGCAAGAATTGGTCATGAAAAATCCTAATTTGGTCTTGGAAAGTCATAGAAAAGTCATGGAATTTCAATTTACGATTTCTATGGAAACCCTGTAAACCAGTCGAGCATCCCGCGTCACCCACTTGGTTTAACAACATTTTGCTCCCATTTATGTGCACAGTAAGCCTTGAAAGGTTAATTAATTTTTATCCCCCCCCCTGTGGTATGTAATATAAGACCCTTGCTGTTTTAATAAATGATATTATAGATTCTCCCGATCGCCACCCTCCCACTTACTTTCGCTTAAATTCCTTAGCAACGGCAGAATAAAGAAAAGAGTGTGTGCTGTCCCTAGGGTCCCGCAAGGCAATCTTTTTGTCATTGGTCATGTCGGTAATTCGCACCGATTATTCAGACGGAAACGTTCCTTCATGGATGCAGATTTCCATTGTTTGAATATCGTGCTAAGGGTTGAATGATGGCTTTGCGGGAAAACGTTTTGGGAAAAATTTAGAATAACAAATGGGTAAATACTGAGGTAATTGAAATATATCCGAGACTATTGAAATAAATAGTGATTGATTAGTAAGCATTGTATACAGCAGATTATTTATTAATTAAATTAAATTAATTAACCCCTTGAGTACGGTTATTTACAATGGGGTGCCGGGGCGGCCTGTGCAGCCAAGCGTAACGTACACAATAATCTAACGATGGATTGAAAATGCAGAGATTGCGTGTATAAGCGTCATTCGGCTTCAGAGGGTGAACTCTTTCACTACGGTATTATAATAGGTGCTGTGACGTAATTGTTTTACAGAATGTTTACAACGAGCCGCTCTGAGCGGCTTGTCGGCAGGAATAGGCTTTTTTCAAGCCGCTGTGAGCGGCGCGCCGTAGCGGAAGAGTTAAGCCTCCCTCTCCCAGTGCCAAAATGGAGCCAAATATCCTACATTGTATCTATCAAAACTTATCGAGTGCCAACTACAGGAGAGGAAGTGTGTTGGTTTTGTTTTGTAAAGGTTGTGATGGTTATAACAGTAGCAGGGTTTTATGGTCGTGGTGTCATGGTGCTCTTTGATACAGTCATTTTTGTGTGTCATTTCGAGGGTTCTTGATGCTTGTATTTTTTTAAACATTTTTTACATTTTGTACAGCCATGAGGCAAAATTTAGAGAACTAAACATGGTTAGAATCATGCATTTTTCCAAAAATGGAGGCCCCCCCTTTTTTTACTTCAATTTTTTAGATCCTGAAAGGCAGCAGTTTTCAGGATGGCCGGCCCCTTATCTTTCAAAATGTCCGCCCCTTATCTTTAAAAATGACTTCTGCCGAAAGTGAAGTCTAACAAATCCATTTGAAAAATGCAATGAATCAACTTGGATACTTGTGTTTCCCTCTCTTTCTTTTGTAGTTTATTGTTTTTCTGTTGTTTTGTTGTTTTGTCTTTGTATTTTTTTTATTTTTAGAAAAGGCAAAAAATATGGATGCAGTAACCGCAAAGAAGTTGGTGACTGATGGTGCTAAGCATTTAAAATGATTTGTTTTTGTTTTCTTGTTTTGTTTTTGTTTTTTGCTTTTTTACCCCTTGAGTACGGTTATTAAAAGTAAGACTGCTGGGGCGGCCTGTGCAGCCAAGCGAAATGGACAAGAGATTTGTGCAGCCAAGCGTAACATACAGAATAATCCAACAATGGATTGAAAATGCAGAAAATGGCGTGTATAGACGTCATCCGGACTGGGGGAATTTTGTTTTTTTGCGTCTATTGCCGTCATCCAACTTTAAAGGGTTAAAGGAAAGGCCAAAAAAGGAAGTTGATGCTACAAACATGTTTTTTTTGTTTTACTTGCCTTGGCTAGTCGTTATGTGTTTTTAAAAATCAGCATTGCAACAACCCCTCAGACCTTGCGCACAAACAAATCTTTTCCCGAGGACTTTCTCCATGGATAATCTACAAGCAAAACATTGTCTGTTAAAAGTTATTTTTACAAGCCCATTTGGCCTTGGAGGAACAGGTGGAAGAAAACGTGATTTCCGTCCTGCCGAGGAAATTATCGTTGACAAGGAAAATACAACGGAAAGATCTGCTCAACATGATTATACATTATCCACTTGAAAGCATCATGTCTCTTTCACCTTTTGAGCATACTTCTGGCCACTGATGTGGGGATAAGATGTTTTGAAATTCAAAGTCTTCCTATTGGACTCTCTGTACGCCTTTTGAGTTCAATCCAGGAGCAAGTTCGGGTGCTGCTGACCTGTAGTCCCTTTTGTCAATTTGCGATTTAAACCACGCATGCGTGGTCTGCTTTTCACTCGAATGCGTCTGGTCGTCCGACAATGTCAAATCTAGTTAGTGTGCGGCAACAACAAACTGCAAAGAAAGTCGTCTGCTAGTTGTTTATAACGAAGCAAATGTTGGCACGTCATTTTTATTTTCCATTATTTGTTTCTGTTATATTCTCTACTTAACTTTAGTGCAATAAATAATTAATTATCTTATTGCAAAGAGTTATTATAATTGGACAACTCCTACAGTTTATCGTAAACGTTTGCAAATTGCCCCAGTTTACCTAGCCTCCAACCGCGACGTAACTCGCGAATTTGACTGGAGAAACCGTGGTCTGGGGCTAGGTTGATCCAGTTGGACTAGCTAGTCAAACCACGCAGCAGCGTTCGAGTCAAGATTGACTATGGTTATTAAAGTCTAGTCGACTCTAGTCGCCCAACCGAACTTGCTTCAGGTTAAAACCAGTCTCGGGGTTAACTGGAGTGTGAAATGTTGCTTGTTGTCAAGCCCACTCTAAACCTGCCTCAACCACAATGTGAAAAGGCCTTATAGTTTTGAACTTACTTTCAGGGGCAATATTATGTTCGTGGGAAATATTTCTTACATGTACATGTAGTATTATGGGCAATTACATAAAACAGTATTCATAAATGCCTCAGCGAGTTTCACTATCCCTATTGGTCGAGAGCCTGTCACGTGGGTGTGTTTAAACGGTTGTTTAAACACGGCTGGAAGTTGTTTAAACACGGCGCGGTTTTAAACATGTTTTCCGGTGTCACACGAAATGTAGAGTCCTACAAGATCTGGTCCATTTTATTGGTTGAACACTCGAGCGACCAGTCACTTTCCTAATAACGCAAGCGCAATACTACCGATGCGTCCGTATTTAGAGTCCATAATTTCGCACTACACCGGCACTGCTGCGTTCTGCACCACCTGGCGCGCGCGCGTCAATTTCCTTATAAGGAAATGTTTACCACTACTCGCGCGTGGCACGAACCATTAAATAGCTGAAGGGGTGTTTTACAAACCAAGGTAAAAAGGAAATTGAACAAAATCATTGGAAATTTATAATTTTCGGTGGTTTTTGCTTAATTATACAAAAAGGTATTTTATGAATGGGAATAAATATGTGCTGGGCCGGTTTGAAACGTACCTTTAAAACCGCCTTGGGGACTGGACGCTGATAATGACTCTCGCCTTCGGCTCGGGTCATTATCAAGCGCCCAGGCCCCAAGGCGGTTTTAAACGTACGTTTAAAACCGGCCCAGCACATATTTATTCCCTTATTTGTACAGTGTCCAGTGGACTTTGGCAAACTGATACAATGTCAACACTTTGTATGTTTCCTTTTGCATATGTAGAGGTATTGTTTCAGCTGTCATAACCCTTTTTTTAGTTTTAATTACATGCATGCATTGCACATGTACATGTACATGTGCATGTGCCTTCATTAGGCCCAACTGTAGATATAATAATGGACATGACCGTCCATTGAAAATGCGCCGTTTGTCTGGAAATGGACGAAAATACTTCAGGTGACAAAGGTTTGGTTTGGGAAAAGTCGGACCATTGGAAACCAAAGAGTGTGCATAGTTCTTATCTAGGGCTGTCCCGAATTTTCCGAATATTCGATATTCGATCGACAAGCGAATATTCGAATACCATTTTGCCAGTTCGAATATATATGCACGTACGACTCTGAAGCTATTTTAATAGAAAAGCCAATCGTAACTTTTAGTGGACGGAGGTTTATTGCTTGTCTGTAAAACCCTTGATATAAACAGGGGCATGCAAAAAAAAAGCCGTTTTAATGGTCCATAATATCAATCGCCATACATGTACGTAAAACACCGGCGTTCTTTTACATGCAATGTTTTTTTTACCGGTGCGGCATGCACTGAAAAACTTGATCGGCGAGTATCGAATATTTGAATATTCGGTCAAACCCAGTTTTGAATATTCGAATACTAAATTATTTGAATACAAATTATTCGAATACTAAATTATTCGAATACTAAATTATTCGAATACTAAATTATTCGAATACTAAATTACTCGAAAATGAACAGACCTATTTTTGTCAATAATTTTCAGACAAATGCCCAGGTTCAGTTACTTTGTAATGATCTTTCCAACCATGGCAATTTTAGGAGGAATTTTTTTTTTCCTCACCTGCAAGGCAATGTGTTCCTTTCAGTTGGGACTACGGTTTTTAGAATGCAGTTAAAAGTAGAATACAACATTTGCTTTTGCTGTAATTTTCAGAAATAAATGGATTTGGGGGTTAGTATTTGGGGGTTAGTATTTGGGGGTTAGTATAGCATGCTAGCAAATACTGTAACACTGACCTGTTTAAAGTTTTGTGTGCATAGATGTTGGGAAAACGGAGAGAAAAAAAATTATGTTCTAGTAGTCTGGTTCCCTGACCATACTTTAGAGCAATTTATAGAGTCAGGGAATTAACAGTTCAGGGGAACTAGACTATTTCCAACGATTGTCAGCCAGCAATATATAATTTCTTGAAAACGACAACACACCAGGTGCCATGATGTCACAGGATGCTTGAGACTAATTACTTACAGTCTAGTACGGTATTTAATAATAATTCAGTAGTTTTTTATGTTTGCAAATGTTGTATAATACCTATAACAGAACACCAGTGCAGAATGTTGTGGGTGAATTTTGATAGACAGTGCTCTTGAAAATTTACTCTGATGTAGTACTACATACTAACCTGACAATCTAGTGGCTAGTTCTATGAAATGCAAGCCCCCCCCCCCCCCCCCCCCCCCCCCCCCCCCGGGTTTGTAAGTTCTCTGTTTTGTGTAGGAATTCATTTGTACATCAGCATCTTCAAATTAGGGCTGGTCATTTTCGAATAATTTACTATTTGAATAATTTACTATTCGAATATTTGAAACTAGGTTTGACCGAATATTCAAATATTCGATACTCGCCGATCAAGTTTTTCAGTGCATGCCACACTGGTAAAAAAAAACATTGCACGTAAAAGCACGCCGGTGTTTTACGTATGGCGATTGATATTATGGACTGTTCAAACAGCATTTTTTTTGGCATGCCCCTGTTGTATCAAGGGTTTTACCGACAGGAACAATAAACTTCCATCCACAACAAATTGCGATTGACAAAAATGCAGGATTTGACACTGCTAAGCACTGTAACTTTTCTATTAAAATAGCATCAGAGTCGTATCTGTACGTATGTTTTCGAATATTCGAACTGGAAAAATGGTATTCGAATATTCGCTTGATCGAATATCGAATATTCGGTATATTCGGGACAGCCTTACTTCAAATGTTCTTAGAGTAATTGTCTTGGGAAGTCTCACATGCAGGTCAACATCATCTCCAATCTACATGTATATGTGCAGGGATATGATACACGACACATTTTTGTTACAAAACAGACCAAAAATGAACAACAGATGTTACCATCATTTACCCTGTAAAGATATTTAATATAGTCCATAGAAACATAAAAATGAACTGGTGGAGCAAGACAACTCGAAACAAGAGATACACCAGCCCTTAAAGTGAGCCAAGGGAGATATCTTCTGTACATAACTTGGTGTCCTTTAGGAGCACATTTCTCATACTGGGCAGAGAATTTCCCAGGACATTGAAGTTGTTCTTTAAAGTATGTCTAATACTATGCAACATGACATACACAAAACACTGAAAATACATTTTCAAAAAAAAAAATGAGTTGTGTTTAGGTGGACACCGTTATGTACAGAAGATGTGGTATTAATCTTTATGAAATAACTATTGAGATTTGAGTGGACAACTAAATAGTGTGTCTTAAAGTTTTGCACTGACCCATAACCATAGAAAGACATGATAGAAAAGTACTGGAATCCAAAGCTCTTATAGTGGGCAAGGTTAACCATGACAAATAATTGTACATAACATCAAAACATGGACACCAAATTGTTAATATATGAAGATTTGTCATTGCTCTTCACCAGTTTATGGCACCATGCTTTGAAAAAAGTTGTATAGTTGAATGTTTGTTTTAATAGTAATTGTATGCATGTACAATTTAACTAATTTATGAGCTTTAATTTGATTTTCATGTTGCATTATGTACATTTTGCATGACCTCCAGATCTCGGTGTCCGAATTATGTACGCCAGAAATCAAGGCTAAACCCCGTAAAAACATTTTTTTCCTTCCAAAATGTCTTGTTTCTAATTGAGTTAAGTTAGATGATTACCATTACGAAAACTGAAAAAGAAAAAATTATCCTCAAGAAACAAAAAAACTAGTAAAATCGGCATTCGAACATAACGCGGATGAAAAATTCATGCTGCCATGTTTACAAAAATCAGCGGAAAATTGGCTGGACTTCCCCAAAACCGAAACACTTTAGCCTCTCGTTGTTGTTTTGAAGCACTACATGTAAATTTTCCCATCGTAGTAAGAAAAATTACATTTACCATTTTGTGGCATAACGTTTGAACATTCTGGCAACCCGGAATTTCAAGAAATGTGGGCACTGATGACACGAAAAACTCACCCATGCCTGTCCCAATTCTGTACATAACTTGTGTCCAGATACCGGACACGAAGACACAACGCACCACTTCAGAAAACCCAACCAATCACGGCCAACCTTGGTCAGGCCACATGACAGTACAACTCCCTAGCTTGCTAGAAATTTGCAACATTGGGTGTTCTGACTTCGGCAAGCCCGCATTGCATGACAGATTGTGTACATAACACATGGACACGAAAAATCAAAGTGATAGGAAACCAGTCATTAAAGCTCGCCACTGATTCGAGGCCCTCTATGACGTTGATATTTTGTAAAGTGATCGCATGTGCATAGTTTAGATGTGCAGGCGAGATAAAGATGTTTGCATGCGATATTAGGTGAGAGCGAGACTACATTACAACGAGGCGGACACCAAGAGTTATGTACAGAATCGATAAGTTTAATTTCGTCAGAAAAATAAGCAATATAATGTTTACAGTTTTTGTTGCTATAAATACCTTTAATTGAGTAGTTTAAACGGTTTGAGGCTGAATTATTTTTTTTAAATCCTTACTGTCTGTGGTTGAACACCATTTTTATAGACAGCAGTGCAGCATGTAACACTGACATTCTCATTCCGGGGGCAATTTTTTATCTGCTAAATTCAGAGAAAAAAAAAATGCTCAGGAAAATGCTTCAACATGAGGTATGTCTAGGTTCCTTAGGCTGTAAGCTTTAACTTTAAGCCATTTTCAGTGAAATTGTACCCCCAGGAATTGATATATAATGTATCAATTCAGAGCTCCTTTTCCAATACTGAAATGTGTCGTGTATCATATCTCTGCACACATGTACAGACTGTCTCAAGATTTCCCCATAGGCAGGTAATATGAATCCAAGGGGGAGGGGGGGGGGGTGAGTTGTCATGCCTCCAGTGGCATTAAATCCATTATCTTAATCCAATGCTGTTTGTCAGGCTTCGGGCTTTAAGTCCAGAGAGGCCCCCTAACATTTCAAGAGGCGATGATTTTGTGTTCCAAAAATATCCTTTTTTACGTTTGTGCAATTTTTTTATACATTTTTTGTATTCTTGTCTTTCCTTTCATCTTTTAAAACAGTGCTAAAAAAAAAGAACAAAAAATAAGTCCACTGGAAAGGTATCGTGAGTTTTGTCTCAGATTTTTTACCCTGTTCTAATCCTACTCTAACATTTGTAGATTTGTAAAATAAATTCTGATTGTAATCACTCTATACAAGGCTGAAAGCCCCCTCTACAATGTAGGTATTAAAGGGTTTACGATGAGAGGTGTTGTTTGAGGAAGGTGAGTTTATCTCACCGACGGTGGAAGTTATAAATGTACTCCGCCCAGGTGTATACATGTACATGTAGGTTTGGAAAAATGGGATAATTTCTCTGAAATGTATCCTCTATTTAGAACCGGGCCAAGGAAAATTGTAAGAGTGTATAGGGTTGACAATTCAAAATTTCCTCAAACCTACCACCTCTGATCTGAACCCTTTAGCCTTGTATTGGGTGATTTCAATTGAAAAAAAAAAAATTATAAATTAAAAGAAACATTTTCTAATTTCTTAATCACTTGGGAAACTGACTGAAAACACAATGTCGCTTCCCAGTTTGTATCGTAAAATTGGTTGTGATCCCTGGCTATACGACATTCTGGGTTTATGACTTCTGACTAGCGCCCACCCGAACAAAGATACTGACAATTTGGGAGACCGCCAACATAGGGCAAGATGGCTCAGTTGGTAGAGCACCGGTACGGTAACCCGGAGGTTGCAGGTTCGAATCCCGCTCCTGCCAGTTTCTTTGTTCACTTTGAAAATGTATTCTTAATCACTTACTCAACCACCATGATGCATTTGTAACATGCCATTTTAAACCAACTTCGGACATTTTCTTGATGAAAATTTGTAGATTGCTAAATTAAGTACTGTTGATCCGTATGCATTAGAAATTCTGCCCCAAAATAATGTTGCCGCTCATGTACATGTACTCAATATGCAGTAAACTCGTAGTTGTTGAAAGCCGGTCTTCCTGACCAACCTGTTCACAGCAAGCTTGTTGCTGCAGGGCGCCAGTGAACTTTTCGCCAGACATAGCCTCTTCCGTATATATATATAAAGAGGTCCAACGAAAGCCAAGATGAAATCGATAAGACGTCTTGATGAACCGTGGGGTAAACAAAACCTCTTGTTGTGAAAACCGAGAGGAGGCTGGGGGGGGGGGGGGAGATTATGACATTATTTACCAGTGTACATGCACTATTCTGTCCACTGTAAATGCAAATATATTTAATGTGTGATTGGGCACGATTTTGTTTTTCTGTACTACGTACCGTCAATGGCAATATTGTTTTGTACATATTTTGTTATGGAAGCTATCAATAGATGGTGCTACATGTATGCAGTGATGTCATTGTTCTTAGAGGATTCGCATAATTATATAAGGTTGTGATAAACCGTTTTGGTCGAGCCTACTTTAGGTTTCAACCTGTTTCGTGGCGCCAGGTCACGTATTTCAATATCAGTGAAATTGCTTTTTTAAAATACTAATTAGCTAACCCTCCTATACTTATAACTATCACAGCCTATCAAAATCTCTAAACACCAACTCTGACAGTTTGTGTGTGTTTCAATCTGACATTTGATAGGTTTTGATCTGTACAGCAGCTGGGTCGATTTTTGCTCTGAGAACACGAGGGATTTATTCTGTGTAAAAAAAATTTAATTCAAATTTCACAGACCTGAAAATCGGAATGTTGCTATAGTATTGGAATAAAAATGGACGTAGAAATTAAGACATTGATGTCATTTTGTGTTATAGTAATTTATGGAGGTTTAGGATAACAATAACAATAAGTTTTTCCACTGATCCTGAAAAGTTTGTTCAGTAAATTTTAAGATTTCTTGTGGACTATAAAAATTCTGTACAAAGTACTTGAGTAGTGGCTCTCTTTTTTAATTGCAACTGCAATTATACATGTGTGTGCATGCACGTACACATATCAGTTTGCAAGTGATTGTACATAGTTGTATGTCAATTAAAAACACTGGTACCAGTGACATTGTATATTTATGAAATAACTTTATCATAGTTTTGCTTTGTAGATATAAATTCCTTCGCTACTTTTAGAATATTCTAATTGACGATCCTGCCAAGCATTTAATCATTTAATTTTGGATACAAATGTGTGCCCCTTTAAAGTTATCCACTCTAAATTGTGACATTTACTGAGAGCCGGCCATTAAAGGGATCAAACAAATATTTGCCAAGGCGACGGGCAAGAGTTCAATATGAAGCACCCCCTGTCGAGATGCTTGCGGCGATGACGATTCCTGTAAGACTGATGAGGATTGCCATGGCAACAGATGAGTGTTTTTTTTCCCAGCTCGAGGTTTTTTTATATTTTTTTTTTATCCTTTGAGATGACGGCTTAATTTAACGTACATGTACTTGACAGAGGGGCCATTGTGCAGGGTGTGTGATATTGATGGATGAATAGATGGATGAATAGATGGATGATTTGCAAAAATTTGCCTTTTAAGCACAAAAACCTTGCTTAGTAAAATCAGGTTACCAGCCAAAACTCTGTGTGATTTTTATGCTAAGCAAACAAAGCTAAATACTGTCACCAGCAATATACTTCACATGGAGTTTTGGCTGGTAACCTGATTTTATTAAGCAGGTTTTTTTGTGCTTAAACAAATTTTGTGCTTAAAAGGTAGTATACATCATTTGCTTTTGCTGTAATTTTCAGAAATACATGTAAATGGATTTGGGGTAAGTATTTTATAGCGTGCTAGCAAATACTGTACGTGTTTAAAGTTTTGTGTGCATAGATGCTGGGAAAACAGAAAAAACTATGTTGTAGTAGTCTGGTTCCCTGACCATACTTTAAACAAAATGGAGCAATTTGTAGAGTCGGGGAATTATCAGGTCGGGGAACTAGACTATTTCCAATGATTGTCAGCCCACAATCGTTGGCAAATGATATAAATTTCCACTTTTCTTGAAAACGACAGCACACCAGGTGCCATGATTTCACAGGATGCTTGAGACTGCTATTTTCTTACAGTCTAGTACGGTATTTGGTAATAATTCAGTAGTTTTTGTGTTTTTGATGTTTGCAAATGTTGTATACTAACTTTTAACTCTTACTCCCAACCCCCATTTTACTACATGTAACCTGAATCCTCCAATATCCTCCGATTCCAAACCACCTCCAGTGTTTGTTACTGGTGACCAGTGCCTGAATCCTGCAAAATCCTGCAGTGGATTTTGGATAATAACCTCAATCCTCAAAAATCATCCAGCATCAGATTGGGCCTGATGACCTGGATCCTCCATATTCCTCCAGGGGCAGAAACCACTAGTAACCTCAATCCTGCAAAATCCTCCGATGCTTCAACTTCCAAAGACCCTCAATCCTCCAAATTCCGGCGATAATGTGTAGTGTAGGGCTCTGTTCCCTATAAGGAAACAAAAATCCACTTTTAGGTTTAATAATGGAATTGCCAAACTAGTTAGCGACATTACAAACCAACAGGTATGCCATAGATAAAGGGCAGGGTTTTATTTTTTGAGGGAAGTTTTGGGGTAAAGCGGCGATGAGGACCACAAAACGCAACGCGAAAACAAAGATGGCGATCACCGCGACGTACAGTAAACACGCAAAACTGCATTGATTCGAATGGAAACTGCCGTAAAGCGTGTAAGAAAATTGCATTTTCTACCGCAATAAACTGTTCAAAATTACAAAAAACAATGTCAATAGAATTAAGAGAAGTCTGCTCTAGGTTGGAAAAGTCATTTTAGAATGAGAAAAAATACCCTTTCATCAAAACTAAAGAGGGGCCCTACACTACACAAGCGCCCAAATTCCTGCATTTTGCAAAGAGGATTTTGGAGGAATTGGGAAGGTTAGGGTTAAGGAGCTCTGTGAAATTGGCTCTTGATGTACCACATGCTCTTAAGCTGAAATTCCTTACTAACAAATTAAATCTGCCCACATTTTGCACAGTATTTCTTGCTGTAGAATATCAGCAGTGATCCTTTACTTATGGGAAGCAGCACCGTTAAATCGGACCCGGTTCGCTAGCGTCTTAAAGTACCTTTTAATGACTACAGAGTGTAGAATGCTAGATCGATCACGGCTGGCAATCGTACCTGTCATCGTTGCTTCACAGACGACTTCATCAACAGCATCATCATCTCGTCTGGTCATCTGGATTCGCTTACATTCAGAGGAAGTCTTCACTTCTCAGGCTTAAAGTACAAATGTTTTAAAGGACTCGTAATGCAGTATACACTTTCTTTCCGTCCAAAAGTGCAGCAGCCGATTACACGAAACCTTGCGCAATTGCGCAACTCTACTTACGCCACAATCTATTGCGTAAGTTGCGCAACATTTTAAAATCGATTTCACGAAAGTTACGCAGTGCGTAAGTCGCTGACTTGCGCCACAAATTATGGCGTAACTTACGCATTCGTTTTAGGTGGCTTAAGTTGTTGGCACAAAACACCGAAATGATGACTTAGCTAGCTGAGCGTGAGCACAGCAGAGCCGATAGTTGTTCAAATCATTAATTAAATTCACTAGATTATTTCAGAGAGTAATGAAATTATCATCCGATGCAGGTTTACCTGTGAGATATTTCCGAAAGTTGCCATCCATTTTTTTTTCGGAGCGATGTTTCAAAAGTGAAAAGTTTCAAAATGGCGCCCCACAGTTCAATTTTACGAGTGTTCCATGTATTTTTATTGTTGTACTAAAACAGTCGCCGTAAAAGGGGCATTCAGCCTCGTCCGCGATGTATAAAATAAATAAAACATTGCGCAGCTACGCACTGTTTCGTGAAATGGATCGCAAGGATGTAGCGCAGCTGCGCGATATTTTTATAGCGCAATTCTTACGCAACGGCGTAAGTTACGCACTGTTTCGTGAAATCGGCTGCAGGTGTTACGTTTGCACTTGTAAATGTTGTTCAAATGGATGAAACTTTGTATCTGTTTTGGGGATTTGTTTTATGATACAGCCTGACTGCTTGCTGAAAGGTTTTAAATTTGGTTGCAAATGTCTGTTTTGGGGAGACAATTTCCTGCTTAGCACAAACACAAAATCTTGCTTATACATGTAGTAACCGCAGCCTAATAGTCAAATTTCCATGTGATTTCCAAGCCATGTAAACAACAGCTGAATAGCAATCACAAGATATATACATCACATGAACATTTAGTTGGTAATCCTGTTTGGTTTTTTTACCAAGGAAGAATTTTAGTTTGTTTTTGTTTTTTGAGGTTGTCTTATTGTTTAAAGAGGTTCTCCCAAAAAAATCCCAATTTTTTTTTGAAAATGTAAACATCTCTTAAAATCCTAAATTAATTCAAAAACACTCCAGTGTCAGATTTTGAAAATTTGGTGGCCTCCCTCCACACTCCCCCCCCCCAAATGTACTCATAGCCATTTACATACCCCGCTGATCTCTGTGTAAACTGAATAGTGCATTGGCTGTTCGAGTTGAAGCCGCCCTCTGCCACATTGGTACTCTCAAAGCAATAGTTTTACCAACCTTGTCTGTAAGGTCTACTTTCATCCTCATTCTCCTTACATAGAGATTAGTGGTAAATGAGAGTGTTAATATGGCGGCTACTGCCTTCAGTTGCGTGTACAGCAAGGAGTGGCCAATGAGCTGCCAATGAGCTATCTACATTGTAGTTGATGTACATGTAACCATGCCTGATCGCGGATTGTGGTTATTTTGCAGTTGAACCTTAACCTACCTGAATCCATTAAAATCCATACCCCTGTTTTGGAGGATTTCGGCGGATTCAGGATACCTCCATATTGAAAATGGGGATTTTGATGGATTGAGGATTGTAAGCCTAGCGTTACTGCAGGATTTTGATGGATTCAGGATACCTCCATATTGAAACCTGGGGGATTTTGATGGATTGAGGATTGTAAGCCTAGCGTTACTGCAGGATTTGGATGGATTCAGGATACCTCCATATTGAAACCTGGGGGATTTTGATGGATTGAGGATTGTAAGCCTAGCGGTATTGCAGGATTTTGATAGATTCAGGATACCTCCATATTGAGCAGTCACCAAAACTAACTTTTTGTGCATGACAAAATAGGTGGATTTTGGTGGATTCAGGATACTTTCTAGCAAAGTTACCCAAGGGGTTCGGGTTAATGACTGCTAATTACATCAACTATTCCATATCTCCTTGTTTGTAGTGAATGGATAAACACAACTTAATTTGAGAGTGAAGGTTTTAAAGTCACTATGTAACTTTAAACTAGCATTGGAATTTTTTGGATCACATCTCAGTGCTAAGTATTTTTTTTATGGATGAGTTGGTGTTACAGGCGTTTGTGAACAGAGTCAACAGAGGGGGCTATTGCATGTCTGTGAGAGACCTTCCTCCTCATCTGGTTGATGACATGGTGAATTATGGTCAAGCGAGGGCAGCAAACAGATTTTCACTGCTGACGAGCAGGTTTTCTGTCGGATGGGAATGTGTGCCTTTGGCAAAAGCCAGACTTTGGGGAAATTTTCAGAAATGGCATACTGTGGATGTTTTTGCATAGAGTTATGTTTTACCTATAAAAGAATACTTAAGAGTTTTTCTTTTTATTAACCCTAACCGTCTCAAATCCTCCAATTTCAATATGAATTTTCAAACACCTAGGGAGTTAAGGTTAAACATGTGATGTGCTTTTTTTTAGATAGGGAGTCTTTTCGACGTTAATGCTTTCTCGGCTTACCATGACGCAAGCGGCCTAGTGGTTTGGAGCATTGAATTCGTGATCTGCGGGTAATTCTGCAGGTTGTGGGTTCGAGCCCAGTCCTGGGCCGTAGCACTTCTACGCTTAATATGGGTAGAGGCATTATTAATGCCTTGCAGTGGACTAGTTACCCATCCCGACCCTATTCATACTGTGAAGAGATCAGATTATTGGCTGTTTCGGAACTTTTCTTGTCTTGTTTCAGTGTGAGGGGCTGGTTCTTCCACACTTTCCTCTGTAGCCCACACCTCGAGTGGCCCTTGGCCTTGTGATGGGTGACTTGCATAACAAATAAAGTGTTCCCTTGCTTCATGCTTAGGTCAATCACTCAGAAAATTCAGCGTACATGTAGCATTTACAGAACATAGTAATTAATTGTGATCTATAGCAGTAACTACATTGTATGTCCATGGAAATTAATATTTTATCAAATCTGTGTTAAAAATCATAATTGAAAGTTCTTTCATTGTGTACCCCCCCCCCCCCCCCCAACCCTAAAATCACCTAAAGCTACAAAATACTACTCGTAGTAAAATGTAGTATGCAGTACTCTCACCTACTTGTGTGCAATGCTTGTAGTAATTTTTAGTATTTTGATACTTCACCCCAAATAGTGTACGTAGTAATATGTAGTACTACTGTTTGTTGCTGGGGTTGGAGGCAAAATTTCTGTTTTCATCTAAGGCGGAAACAAAGCATGAACTACTGGTTTTCAGAGATGATAATTTTTTTTATCTATAGCCATCCAATTCATTGACACAAATATAATGTACCCAGTAACTTAATTGTATTACATAGAACTATCTTGACTGCTGTCATGATACACTCAATCATCAAAGACAGAGAGACACGGTGCTACAGAATACTAAGTAGTATTTCGTAGTACACAGGTCTTCACCCCAAATGAATGCCTAGGATGTTAGGGTTAAAAAGGGATTGGAGGGTAAGGGTTCACATCCAGCTGCTGGCATCGTGTCCTGAAGTGTGACATTTCATTTGCATCTGCCTCTCTCTGCCCAGGAGTGTCTAATGGCTTTTGTATTAGAGACTGGCCTTCTGTTTGCAACGGGAATAGAACTGTTCCGCGTGTTTGAAAAAGACCACCTGACCGGTTGTCATCTATCCGTGCATTCCTGCACGTACTCAATACATTGTTTGTCTATATTTTGTGTTACGCTTAGCTACACAAGCCTATCTTGGCATACCAGCACCCCAGTAATTAGAGCCGGCCAGAAGGGGTTAACATCCTCCTGAGGTCAGGGGCCAATTTCATAAAGCTGTTAAGCACAAAAATGTGCTTAGCATGCAAATGCTTCCTTGATAAAAACTGGATTATCAACCAGATTTCCATGTGTGGAATATTGTTTTTGACTGGCATTCAGCTGTTGTTTGCTTAGCATGAAAATTACATGGAATTTTGGCTGGTAACCTGTTTTTACTATAAAGCAAGACGATTTGATGCTAAGCAAATTTGTGTGCTTAATAGCTCTATGAAATTGGCCCCAGGGCAATCAATTTTTCAAGATATAACATACCAAATCCTCAAAAAATATTCTGGAGGAAAAAAAACAAAGACACTTGTTTATTCATCGTGTCAAATCAGATTTCAAACTGAACATGAGAATCACCACCGCATAAAATCAATCTGAAATCTAGAACGGGTTAGGCCTGCTCTCTGCAGGTGCACCCCGGCCACCGTCTCTCCGAGATTATTAATTCAGTTCGTCAAGTGGATAAGCATGGATTAGTGCCGCCGGCAACTTACAGTTCTCCATCAAAGCGGGTCATACGGCCAGCGGGTACCTGCGGCCGCACGAGTATAAGCATTTGTTTTGAAGACGTACATGTACATGTAAAGCAGTGCATATCCACAAAGGGATGTTGCGACTTTTTTTTTTTACCGTCTGCTAGTAGAGTGTACTGTAGGGTAAACTTTGGAAGCGGATTAGATTCTTGGATTGATACGTTTTTTTTTAGATAAATGCCTTCAATTCTGAAGTTTGCAAGATGTTTCTTATTGAGTGTGTCTAATCTGCTAATCTAAGTGGAGAATTAGGTTTTCAGTTGAGGGAGAAACTGTGTAAGGGTAAACTTGTACTCATGGGATGACAGGAAATGTTTTGTTTATGATAGAACACCTTATGGTCTGCAAATTGTAGATGTCATCGACGAAAGCGGTTCAATTGTTTTTGACTGTTTTTGAATTTTTGAAATGGGAATTGACATTGAAATAGACATGTATATGTACATCCCTCCCTATGATCTCGACTCCTGAAATATCCATCCAAGTTTATTGGTTCTGGGCCAAGTATAAAGTAAACGTGTTTAGCATTCCTACCGACTTCCTTTTAGAGGTCAACTTTTCCTCCTGTTTTTGCCTTTAAAAAAAATGTAAAAGTAAATAAAAAAAATCCCCAGTTAATCCATTCTATTGATTTTTTGTAGACTCTGCCATTAGGGGTAGCCATCTTGAAAAAACAAAAGTTGCCAGGTATCTTGGGGGGGGGGGGGGGAAGGGGGAGATGGCAGGCACTATAAAATGGGCCTTTCCCTCCTTTTTTGAGTAAAAACGTTAACAAATTTGTTTGCCCATAGTAGGATAAGAACCCTGTCAAATATATCAAAAATGAAGCTTAGGGTAAAAGGTGGAAGCTCTGTTTGAAGCATCGACCCTTTTAAACCATGTTCAAGAAGTCCGTAAACACTTAGATGTACTTGCAGAGTAGGAAGGAGACCAGTGGCGTCATACCTGAAAAGGATTTCCCAAGTCTGACGTCAGGGATTTGGGACACCGGAAAAACGACTGCCTTTACATATACATCAACTCTCGTGTCTTTCGTTTCTGAGCGGGATGGCATTGCAATCAAAATAGAGAATGTTATCCAAACATGTTGACTTACTGAGCTCTCTCTCTCTCTCTCGGCTGCCAGCTCCGATGGTCATCGCTGACCTATTTATAATAGCATGGTTGCGCAGTCATCTTTGTCAGTTCAGTATTTTATGACTTCCTGAGTAAACTTGTCTTGTAATTGACATGGGGGACTGCCATGACCAAACCCAGAGCCAGTCGTTGTTTGTTCAAATGTACACACATCTTCAGATGACTGCATTTGGTTTGTATTCCAGGTTCCTTGGGACAGGACTGGGGCCAATTTCACGGCGATGCTAAGCACAAAAAAATGCTTTGCATGAAAAGTCTTCCTTGGTATTAATACAGGATTGCCAACCAAATTTTGATGTGAAGTGTATCGCTTGTGGCTGGCGTTCAGCTGTTGTTTGCTTAGCATGAAAATCCTATGACCTTTTGGCTGGTAACCTGTTTTTATTATAAAGCAAGACTTTTTGGTGCTAAGCAAATTTTTGTGCTTAGCAGCTCCGTGAAATTGGCCCCTGGGGCCAATTTCATAAAGCTGTTAAGCAGACAAATTTGCTTAGCATGAAAATATCTTGCTTAGTAAAAACAGGTTACCAGCCAAAAGTCCATGTAATTTTCATGCTAAGCAAACAACAGCTGAATACCAGTCAAAAGCAATATTCCACACATGGAAATCTGGTTGGTAATCCAGTTTTTATCGAGGAAGCATTTTCATGCTAAGCAATTTGTTGTGCTTAACAGCTTTATGAAATTGGCCCCCTGGTCTGTTGAAAATGGTCCTGTTTATTACATCGGTCAAGATGGTAATTCCATCCGTCAAGATGGTAATTCCATCCTCTGGTATTGATTGGTTGCGCAGTTCCTGATGTTATATTGGAGCCGACTTAATTACTTGTTTTATACATACTTGTCTGTCTTGTATACAGTAGGTACAAACAGTGTTTGATATACATCAAATACTTTAAATACAAACAGTGTTTGATATACATCAAATACTTTAAATACAAACAGTTTTTGATATACATTAAATACTTTAAATACAAACAGTGTTTGATATACATTAAATACTTTAAATACAAACAGTGTTTGATATACATTAAATACTTTAAATACAAACGGTGTTTGATATACATTAAATACATTAAATACAAAAAGTGTTTGATATACATTAAATACTTTAAATACAAACAGTGTTTGATATACATTAAATATTTTAAATACGTTTTGAAGCTTTGGATGGTGGAAACGATAAGAAAGTAAACGAGAATTGCGGGTGGCACCACGTGAAATGAATCTCTTCTGGGAAGATGCGTGGTTCTGAAAAGAGGGGTTCTACTCTCGCCCCGGTTCTTTTCAGAACCACACATCTTCCCAGAAGAGATTATTTTCACATGGTGTTACCCGCAATTCTCGTTTTCTTTCACACACGTAACTTTGACTCAAAAGAAAAGATTAGTTTGAAAGCTTTAGTGTCCACGTACTTCGGCTGAAAATTTGAATTTAATGCATTTCCTCCTACAAACGAATAATGGAGGAAAACTGTATTTTTTTATAATAAAGAAAACTAATTTTCACAGGTTGATTTCATACGTTGAATTACTCAAAGTATCAACACTTCCTGCAACAGTGTCCTCAGTGCTACAAATGATCATACCTTTAACAACACTTTTTCATTAAATGATATTTTACACTTTTTGTTTTCATACTTGCATGCATGTATAAATACTGTTGTTGGTCAAAATAGCAAAAACAGCAAGGATCAAAACAATTCAAGTTGAAAGATTCTGAGGTTGTCATGATCTTGATTGCAAACCGTTGTGGACAAATCTATATTTATGCACCTTCACAAATCTTGCTGAAATCTTGCACTTGTATGTGTAGAGTGTTATAGTGACTGATAGGTGACTAAAAATAGCTCTCTATGGAGCAAACAAGTTTCTCAATTTGATTAAGTTTGTTTTCACTGACTGACCCTGGCTTACCAATGTATTTCTGTTTTACAATCAATAGTATCCAGAGATTTTTTTTCTTTTAAGAAAACACCACAAACTCGAACAGTATTCATAGAAAATGAAGGCAAAATTAAACCAAAAAGGCGAGCTGTAGTTCCGTGCCTTTTTCATAAAAGGAAGTAGGCCATTTTTTTTCTAGAGGTTGTTTTTTCCTTCTTTTTTTTTATCCAAATGGCCACCCCCATTTTCTTCAAGATGGCTAAACTTCATGTAGAGGTTGCTGGTTCATACAGGTACATGTATGTATTTCACTCTAGTTTTTTTTTCTCTTACTCTCTTGAAATTGATAGATGCACCCCACAAGTCTATGATGTTTATCGCCCTAAAACAAAACTTGCTTGTTTATTTGTTTTGAGTATCACAGTGTGTCTCCGACATAAAACTAATTTGTTTTTATGTTTAAAGCCAGGCTTTGTGTTTATCAAAATGGATTTACCCAGTCTGGACTTAATATAACTGGAAAGAAGTCACCAAAACAAGAAGAGGAGCCGTCTGAGGGGGGGAAAAACAACGAGTCAGTCAATTTGCCCAGGCCGATAGACTGCGTGTCCCGTTGTGCGATAACTGCATTACAGCATCGGGGGCTGTGTTGTTTGTTGCTAGAGCACAGTGCAACGCTATTGTGATCAGATAATGTGTCCACAGCGTCTTGACGTCAATGGAGATGCGAGCTGAAAAGAGGGGAGGATGTTATTTTTCTCATCGGACCTTCAAGAGAAAGATCATTTCCACAAAAGCTCTGACAGGCTTTGAGGATTTTTGTTTTGATGTTTTGAACGTCGCGTTTCTCTGGGAAAACACCACTTCCACAGTGTGTATGGAACATAGAAATAGAACAAAAAGTAGAGTTCCTTTGTGTGTTTGTAATTGAGTTACTCCTGTTTTCATAAACTTGAATATTGGCCCTAACCTGTCTCAATCCTCCGGAATTGTGGTTGATTGAAGCAGGATTGCTACAGTGTGATTCATCTAGTACTTGTACCTGCATGGGTCACATATCATAGTTTACCCTTGTCTATTGTAGGCCTTCCCCGAATATACCGAATATTTGAATATTCAAATACCTTTTTTGTCGGTTCGAATATTGAAAGAAAAAAAATATATGTGCACTTCCAGATACAACTCATTTTTTCTGATGCTATTTTTAATAGAAAAATTACAGTGCTTAGCAGTGTCAAATTCTGCATTTTTGGGTGATTGTAACTTTGTGGAAATCTCTTGACACTAATGGAATAATTACTGCAAAAACTCAGGCTGGAGTTTGGTTTCTTGTTATCAGAAAGTCATACGAACCCGTAATGATACAATTGCATGTAACAAATGTCGATCGGGCCGTCCATAATATTGATCGCCGCATGTAAAACACCGGCGTGCTTTGCGTGCAGCTGTTACCTGCTCGGCATGCAGTTGCAGCTGACGCTTGAAAAACCTCGATCGGCGAGTATCAAATATTCGATCAAACCCAGTTTCAGGAAGGGAAATCACACACTAAAAAGACCTCTTGAATTTTTTTTTTCTGAAATATATCCGATTAGAAAAATATATATATATAATTTGACTTGCAACCAGATTTTAAAGATGTGAATTGAAGACATTTTTGGCAATCTTTGAATGTTCCAATAACAGTTCAAGAATAAAAAAAACAAAGAACCATATGTGACCCGCTCTGCAAAAAGGGCACTTATGTTGCAAAATTTGAAAATAGTGTTTTATATATAGTTTTATATATAAGCTTTCATATGGTCTATGTCTGAGGTCTCTAGCATTTTGCAATCACAAGATATTTGGAAATTTGCATGTTTGTTTTCAGGAATTTCTTGAAATTACTTAAGGAGAAACAAGCCATTTAAAAAAACAAAAAGCAAAGCAATAGCTGGAAGCACTCAACAAAAACACATTCTTTTTTTCAACTTTATTCACTGAAATCAAAGATTTTGGTTATGAAATAGAATAATATAGGTATCAAAGATGCAAAAAATGCCCTCCCTTCAAAATCACTTGTTTGAAGAATGTTTCACCCTCTTCACATTGAACGGCCCATAACTCGTAAAAGCATACAGCGACTTATGTTCCCTTTTTGCAGAGCGGGTCACATATATACATGTACATGTACTTTATAGGGCAGGGGCATACTGCATATATACCACTCCGCTAGGAGAAATATTTTTATTTCTAGTTTAAACATATTTAAAATATGTATTATTGGGGAAATAAAAATATTCTGTAGAAAAAAAAAAACCTATCAAGAACTTAACAAGAAAAAAAAAAATTTTTGGAACCAATTAACTTTGGTGCCGATTGGAGCATTGGGATAAATTTGGCTTAAAATTAATTGGTTTGATGAGCATTGATACTTCTTAAATTAAGGTACGTACAGCTAAATTGGCCTATTTTTTTGTTCAAGCCTAATGCTCCGAGCATGACCACAGATATATGCACAGGTACCTGAGGCCGTGCATATAATGCTCGGCGTCTAGACTGCATGTCAACTCATTCTAAAAAAGCCAATGACGGCACAGTGCATAGAGCACCATCTGTAGATCACACATTAGTGGCACGGATGATACGAGAGCCTCTCTAGTCCACGTCGGCTGCTGGCAGCTATATCGCCCCGTGTTGGTTAGCGTAGTCAATATTTGACTGAATGGAGCTCCTGGAGTGAGGGACTCTCTGTTGCAGCCCTTGGTTCATTCAGCCGAGCCGAGCCACACTGGAGGTTTCTCTTGAGCTGACGCAGTCCGAGCATACCATCATCATGGATGGCAGCGCGTTTCGTAAACACATGGCGAAAATTTACGGTCAGTGGCAAATTATTATTTTTTTTTAAATTGTCCGGGCCAATGCCTGTCATATCTATTTGTCGGGAGTTGATGTAATTATTCAAAATGGTTGTCAGATTTGTTTTGAAGACGGGAATTTGTGTTTGTGTGGCAGAGGTTTGTTTACATAAGTATTTTAAGTTGTTTACGTAGATATTTAAAGTTATCATTTCAGATGTTAAGTCGTTGGTTTCATAGATCAATAAATGTAGGGTTTAGTTTTTTGTTATGGTGTGTCTATGTGTCAGGGTTTTTACATATTATTTTTTCTTTCTGTGTTGGAAGAGGGGGATGTATTAGAAAGTGCAGACAGGGATTTTTGGTTCAAGTGATAATAATTTTAAATACTTTGCAAAGCCATGATTATGCGACAGATGATTGCTTGGTGTGCATTTACGGGTAGTAAAAAAACCGGGTACCCGATTGAAAAAAAATACGGGTACCCGGGTACCCGTTAAAGAAACCAACCCAAAACTTCCAATCCCGGAAGTTGCAATAATGTCTGATTTCAGACAAAAATCTGACAAATTGCATGCCTGTCTAGTAAACATGATCACTACTCCGCCATTACATGTTCCGGCATGTGTATGCGCCGGCATATCACAAAAGACAGAAGCTTTATACAGTTGTATTTATAGTGGAATGGGGCATGCTATTACACATGTATGTCTCGTCAAGGCTCTTTATCCATACCCAGACTTCAAAAAACCACAACCGGTAAATTCCCTTTATTGTCAATTTTCGTGAGCGTCATAAACATGAAATCTGTGCTGGTTTCCCACGTAGTCGGGTTTTAATTTTGAAAATTCCCGAAAAATTAAATTTGAAACCTTTCCTTTTTCATTTTCTGGGAAGTTACTTTGCGATAATGTAAAGTTGTACGGGTACTCGATTCCATAATCCGGAACCGGTTCCTGACATGAACGGTCGGTTACTCGGGTACCCGGTTATGATGCACACCCCTAGCAACAACACACATTTTATTCTGTGCATACATTTTGTGGTAACAAGCAAATGTCACATGGATGAACCAGCACACTGAGAATATTAACGTTTACACCTCGACAAAAATCAGGTTTTTTCTTTCTTTTTTTTGTAAATGTTTGTGACAATGTCGGTTGTATTTGGATTGACGTGCTTTGCAAAAAGAAATTTTCCCCAATATCATTTTGAAAATACATATGTTGTAATGTGCCATGAATGCTAAAATACATGTGAAATGTATGCCAAATCTTGCAATAACAAATTCTTCGCTTTTTGTGGCGCCATGGAATTTGATACCCATGTACACCCAGTTTATCTGCACATGCTCATGTAATAAAGACAAGGGTGAGGCTGGTTTTGATAAAATGCCAAAGAAATGTCGCAGGTACATTGTATCTCACTGTGTTCTGGTTGGATGCCCAAAAATAGATAATGCACAAATTTGTATGGACAATATGGTGGTAACATTTTGAGTTTTTTTTTTTTTTTTTTTAACTAACTTGATTTTTAGTTTTCTCACATTTCCTATTATTAGTTTTATAATTTTTTTAGATTAATTGTACAGAACCTGAAAAGGTTAATTAATACAAGTACCTTTTTAAACGTTGTTTGACTTTGTTTGGGTGATATTAAAAAAAACAAAAAAAACATACACTTTTGTTTTAAATCGGGGTTTCAGAAAAGTCTCAATCATCATCTTGTATCCATAAAATCACAGTCCCGTATGCACTCAGTTTCAATGAGCAGATTATCTCTTACTTTAAAAATGTGCTTGTACTAAATTCACTTTTCTGATTGTGTGGTTAATTCATTTCACAATATTTTTTTGCACTTGTTTGGGGGTTACTTTGCTTTTACATAATTACTCAATTGAATTGAAATCACATCAGCTGTACCAGTGTGGATCAACCGAACCTTGGAAATCTCAAGTCCACAACACACATCAACACAATGACAGTAGCTGAAGGGGAAAAGTGAACTTTATTCTTTAAAATATAACTGCTGGATTTGATGAAAAACTGTGATATGCCTTGCAAGCATTTCTGAGCCTTAACCCCTTGGGCACGGTATTTTACGGGAGACGTTGGGGTGTTGCGGCGGTTCTGGCAGCCAATCGAACCGCTACAATCTGTTTGTGCAGTCAAGCATGACATAAACAATAATCCAACAATGGATTGAAACTGCACAAACGGCGGCCAATGGCGTCATCCGGCCTGGTGGCACTTTTTTTTTGACGCCATATGGCGTCATCTGTACGCAAGGGATTAAAGGAAGTGTGCATAATTGGTCATTGTTGCAATTTTCAGAAATGGGCGGATTTAGGGGTTAGTATTTTATAGGAAATATTGTTCCACTGACCTGTTCAAAGTTTTGCGTTGTTGGATGGCGGAAAAAAACGAGAGAAAAACGGCGCTCGTTTATAACCGTCGGGCAGATGATAGCTTTTAGTCAAGGCGCGCGTGGCTACCTGGATGCATGACGCGCCCCGAATGCCAACATGTCCGGGGCGCGCCACTCGTCCGGGTAGCCACGCGCGCCTTGACTAAAGGCTACAGGGCAGTTTTCCAACGATTTCCAGCTGGAAATCGTTGTGAAACGATATATATTTCCACACCTGGTGCCATCATTTCACAGGAGGATTGAGACTACTATTAACTTAGTCTATTAAGGTATTTCGTAATAATTCAGTAAAAAATAAATTGGAGGATTACCAATCGTGTACACTACCTTTAACCCTAACCCTGCCAGATGCAGCACAGTGCATCTGTGCTGACAGCCCCACTTTGCTGGATTCTCCACACAAGTCAATGTGACAAAGTATGCAAACTGATGCGTCTGGCAGGGTTCTAGCAAACATGCCTTGGAGGGTTAGGGTTTTAAGGCAAATTGATTTTTTGTTTTGTCCAAGAAGAACTCGTTGGACAATAACACAGCTGAAAATGTGGGTTTTTTAATCTCCTGTGGTTCAAGAAGAAAATAATGTAACACCTGAAATATATACGCGTCATCACTCGTTGTTATTGTCACCTTGACATTTCGGTGTAAACACTGTATTGATTTCTGTGCAGTTGTTCACTGGTTCACTTGTTTCCAACCGAACATGCCAAAACGGCAGAAGAGCATCCCGCTGCTGCCATTTTTTGGTTTTTTTTTTTTCACTTTAAAAATTCATTGAAAATTACCTAGTGAGTTTCCCTTGTGGTGTGCTGGATAATATGGGTTAAAAAGTCGTATGGTCATTGAGGGATCCCCCATGATGTCATCAATGGGTTGTGTTATTGTATAGTAATTGTGTAATGTATAACTGTTTTACATGTAATTAATTTAATTGTATTTTAATTGTATTTTAATTGTATAACGAAAGTTTTATTTATTCAATTGCCGGTTGGGGCGACACATAATGCTACAAAAGAGTGGGTTCGGGCGACGCGGTTGAATAGGGCGACACATAACTGTCGCCCCATTGTGAAAGTCTCCCCTTTGGAGTGTTTTTTAGTAGGGTGCGTGGGGAAAGTGCTCTAAAAGGGCGACTCGCGCGTCGCCCTTTTGGGGTTATTTTAGGCAGAGTCGCCCGTTTGCCGCATGCACAGGAATTATTATTATTATTATTATTATTATTATCGTAAAGTTGGGGCGTTATCCCTGGCTACACGGCATTCTCGGTTTATGACTTCTGACTGGCAGATCAAAGGTTATTCGGGAAAAAATTGCTGACGTAATGTCATGCTGCAAATGCGGCAACATTTATGCCAAAACACAGATATCAGGGGGTGGGGGGGGGGGATAATTTGTTTGAAACGAATAATCAATATCTGTGAAACAGATTTGTATGCAGGTCAGTTTGAGTGTGCTACCCAAATTCAAATTTCATTAAAGAAAAAAGAAGAAAAGCTGCAGATATTATGCAGGTCAACATTGATTTTTATGTACATGTACTGTATTACATTTGAGGACATGTGGAGAAAGAAAATACAAAGGAATCTTTCTTGTCCTCGGGAGTCGGTCTTTTGTTAAAATCGGCCCTCGGACGTATAAATACGTGCTTTGTCTATAAAAGGTTTTTGAAGTAAAGGAACAATAGGAAACACAGAGCATTGTCCTCAGTAGTATAGTAAAACACGACTGATATGTTTGTGTAGAGCATGGGTTATTGAGTCGTTGATTTGTGATATACCTTTCACCTGTGCACTAACACTGTGGATGTGTAGTCCCGAACAAGAACCTTGAGCACCAGTTTCTTCCCTCGGACAATTAAGGATTGGAATAGTCTCCCACTTAGTATCATTAGCCGCATTCGCATCGGACTAACTATTGTCAAAAGTTACCGTGCGTGATTGTTAACATTCCACTGTGGTTATTCTTCCGTGCGTCCACACTTGGATTACACGGCTCGCGGAAAGTCGTTGGCCACGTAAACTTTGCAGTGATCAACATTTTACATTACAGTAGCTGCCCGCACTGGACTTTCAGCGAGGTAAAACCGGCCACGTAACTCTTCCGCTATCTGGTTGGCCCTGTTAAAGTTTCGAATCAGTTGAAGCTTAATTTGTTGTTCCTGCGTGTCTTGCAAATTCCTCTAATCGTTTGACTGCATATTTCATTTGTCTCTTTGTGTTAGCAGCGTCCGCATCGCCTACGAGTTCCAATATTTCGTCGTCTGTTAGGAAAACACCGTCCGCCATTTTGTGTGAATGACAGCCTAGACTGGTTCGCGGTCCCATATGTATATAATATACATTTGAAGTCCGAAGGACAATGGAGGGACCGGGAACCAGTCCAATGACAGCCGTGTTGTAGTGGCGGGGAAGTTCTATCAAATGCATTAGTGTTTGATAGAACCATGTAATAGAAATTCTTTTGGCGGTGCGGGTTCGCGTCGTGCGATGGGACAAATAATTCAATGCACGTGATCGACGATCCACCAATCGGATGGCTTGGATTTATTCAGGCGTTGTATAATACTAGTTAATTAGCTTGAAGCGTGACTTGGTTCCAAGGGACGCTCACAAATCATTTTGTTGTCGCTGTTGATTTTGAAGGTCACGTTTGAGAGATTTACTTGTGGAAATGAACTTGTGTGGCTGCCTCTTGTATTAATTTCAAGGTCGATCACTGCATTCATACGTGTAGTTCCGCTGAGAAACAAACTGACCTAATATAATTACTATCAAAAAGTGAACATGTACTTGGTTTCGAAATAGAATCACTAATGGTACCAAAGAGCTCATAGAATTGTTCTTTTTTTATGACAAGTCTGAACTGTACATGTGCATTATTTCCAAGGGTTCGGAAATTGGGTGAGATATTCGATATACCCAAAAAATGACAATAAAAATGTATTTATGAAAAACAAAATTAATTTTAAGAATTCCATGATGAATTTGTAAAAGAAATTTGGCAGTGGGGAAACGTAGGGAGGAACTACAACATTCCTGATAAAACGTGTGAAAAAAAATTATTTCTGTAATTGGAGAAAATATTTAAAATGTCGTGAGGGAAAAAGTAAGTAAATGAACATTTGATTTGGAGAAGAAATCATACTGTACATGTACATGTACATGTACATAATGAGGGCATCATTAAAATCCTCCTATACTTATAACTATCACAGCCTATCAAAAACTCTAAACACCAACTCTCACAGTTTGTGTGTGTTTCAATCTGTCACTTGATAGGTTTTGATATATAGGGTAGCTGGCTCCAGTTTGGCCTTGAGAACAGGAGGGCTAATCTCGTAATTACACTCCCATAGAAATACATGCATTTGAAAGCTGGTTGGGTTCAACAAAATTAGAAGCTATTTTTCAACCTGTACATTTTCGCTGTTGCCATACATGATGCATTCATAAGCGTGGGATTCTACTTGTTCCAGCCCCTCCCCCCCCCATACAGCCATTTAGAAGTCATTTTAAGATGTTTTTTCCAAGGCGGAAAATTTGTGAAGGCCACCCGCCTTGCCATGGTAACCATACATCTGCTCCAGAAATGCGGGACAATAGGCAGCTGATCTCCGAACCGGCACGAGGAGTGTTGCCATTGTTCAGCTCGATTCACGTATCCGCTGCGGTCGATTGGGCGAACAGCCATTCAACTGAAAAAAAGAAGAAAAAAACCTGCAAGATCACTCACGCCAATGGAATTCCTCTGTTGCCATGGTTACTGGAACTGAGTGAAAATACAAAAAAAAACGGACTGAAATAAGAACCCTGAATGGGTCATTCCTTTCGAGGGTGTTTCATTTCGTTAGATTTCTCGTGGCCCAAATCCACTTTAAGCTTTTTTTTTCTCTCTCCTTCCTATCCCCTGAGTTTTTAATGTTTAAAAACTAGGTTGCCGGGGAGCTATGTAATTCCGGGAGTATTTGGAGAAGTGTTGATGGTTATGGTTAATAGATGCCCCAGATCCTGAGAGCTTTACATAACTAGGGCACCAAGTACTTGTATGATTAATGGCAAGTCCTGCAAAATTACGTGCATTACATGAAATTTACAGTAGATGAAGACTATAATTCCAATTTCGCTGCCAATAGTGCCAAACCATAGATTTTGCAACTCAATTTATATCATCATACCCGTTCACAATTAATTCCGTTTGAAAAGGTTATTGTAAATTTTGACAAAAGCCCTCACTGATGAATGTTTCTTTTTTTAAATCAATTTTCAAAATGAATAGAGAAAACTGGCCGGAGCGGGATTTGAACCTGCGACCTCCGGAAAACCCCACCGACGCTCTATCTTTGCCCTATGTTGGTGGCCTCGGAGTTTTCTTTGTCCACTGTGAAAATTCATTCAAATTGCCGAGTCAGTTTCCATTGTGGTTAGTATGACGGTATTTCTTTTTATATGAAGTATGTATAGGAAGTTAGTAAATCATGTGCAATGATAGAAAAGTGTTTGACAAAACATGAGTGGAAGAGTTAGGCGAAGTAAAAAAAAATTCCACCTGGATTTGTTTTTCATTTTTACCAGTGGAAAATGAGGTGAAAAAAACCCAAAAATTCCAACCGATCTATCCGAAACTATAATACAAGCTTACATATTAAAACCACTGTAAACATGCTCAATTCTGTCGTGTCTGAAAAACCTACGGTTGTCGGACATTTATAAAAGAATGGTGGCCATTTTGAAGAAAAAAAAGCCCCCTCCCCAATTTTTTTTTACTTGACCTTATATTCACATGCTTCTTGAAATTTGACATTTATATGAAAACTTTTAGTGTTTGCCAATGATGTGTGCATCATCTCTTTGAGCTTGAGGTGATGCTTAAATTGTTTTGAAATACATAGCCCATGATGCCCCCCCCCCCCCCCCCCCCCCGATTCAGCAGTTGAATCTTCCTGCGTCCTGACATCCCTTGTCACTTTATTCATAGTGATATTAATCTGTACTGTCAACAGATGGAAGACAATCTGGCAAATAGGAATTTTGAGGAGAGACCAGACTATAAAAAGGTCTATGGCTAGATGGTGCAATTGACTCGCCAATAATCAAACAAACTGTAAATGTGCATTAATTTCTCCCCCAAGATTAAATGTGTTTCTGTGTACCAAGCAATTACATTGTCCTGGTATATATGTTGACGTAGTGGTTCGTGATTTCTGAGTGTTTGTGTGAAAGTAATTATATCACATAATTTATCCTTTTTTTTTTTAACAGGCTTAAATGTAGCTACATGCCTACATGTACTTTGGAATGTGCAAACAACAGTTTGTTTTTTATTGACATAATTTAGTGTTAATTATAAGAGACAGCTACCTGTATGTGTATTTGTATGGAGTCCATGTACAGGTTCTGTATGTACTTCCGAGGACAAGAGGAGAAAGGAAATACAAAGAAACCTTTCGGTCCTCGCAAGTCAAGTCTTTTGTTGAAATCGGTCCTCGCAAATACGTGCTTAGTCTATGGGGTTGGGTTATATTAAAGGAACAATAGGAAACACAAAGCATTGTCCTCGCAAGTATTGGGAAAGTACGACCGTGTGGTTGTACGTGTGTAGCTGTAGCTTATATGCCATTTTCAAACCATAAAAAAACCAAACTACTGTATTTTTACGAAATACCATACTAGACTGTAAGGTACAATAATACTATAATAGTCTCAAGCATCCTATGAAATCATGGCACCTGGTGTGCTGTTTGTTACGGTGAGAGTGTCTAAAACATGCACAATCAACAGTATTATTAATAAAAATGGAAATTATAAAAAAATGTCTGAATTATAATTGCCCTCATTTCTTCTTTCATATTTCTGCCTTTTTAACACTAAAAATATTGTGCATTTCAAAGAGTTGTGGTCGATAGTTTTAAATGCTCCTGTAATGCACGTGATTTTAATTTTATTTGTTCCTGCACAGTTGTAAATGAGATACGACCCTACTTTCAACATCTTTCTGCCATTTTATGCATTTGTTGGTTTCTGAAAGTGTTTGTATAAAGAAACAAGACTGACGAAGTGACAACACGTTGACTAAAAAAAGGAGATTAAATTCCAATATTTGTTGCTTGGCTGAAGCTTGTTTATTGTGTTGGCAAACAGTCAGGGAGAGTAAAGCTGTGCCGTGACCTTTTCTCATCTCACGGCCCCAGCCGTGCCACTGCAACACCATCAGGCAATCTATTTGCAATTAAGACCGAACACAACGCTGGAATGGGTATTTAATTAGACTGGCTTCTCCTCGCTCACATTTTTCATCAGTCGTAATTTGCCCCGTGCAGCTGGTGCGAGCGTGTCAGCGTTGGCTGAAGATGGATACTGTCACCTTCAATATAGAGGTCATCGCAGAAGTTGATGGAGGTGTTTTTAAGGAGAATTTGGTTGTCGGAAGATGGTTGATATTTTTTTCTTCGGGCATTAGCCATGTTAGCGGAGGATCCAGGTTTCTCAGAAGGGGGTGGGGGGGGGTTACCAAAATATTTCAAAAACAAAATTTCAACAAACAATTACCGCAAAGTCGATTCAAAAATTTTCCAAATTAGGAACATTATTTTACATGGAGCTATGATGCCCCAATTTGTCTCAAGTCCAATGAATGTGCCATAGGTTTACTGCACGGTGTTGGATTTTGACAGGTTGAGGACACTTCCTAGTAAAAATGCCATTGGGTACCAGATCTGTTTTCTTTGTTGAGTACTTAAGTCTCAACTTTGTGAGTCGACCTAGACGACTTGTGACTCCGACTCGCCCCACCATGGGGACTTATACTGAGTCTCTCACAGTTTAAAATTTCAGAATCAGACCTGTCTGGCTCTTACATTTTGAAACATTTCAATCCAGAGCTAACTCGCTCATAATTTGATTTCTGCCTGGATTAAAATTTTGTTACGCACTTAACCACCCTTACAAAAGATTGAGATATTTCTCACTGCGGTATCGGATGTAACTTATGACAGACAGCAGTCATATCAAGACCCCGGACGGAAGCGTATAAGTCATTTGTAAGTTGCACAGGTGCGCTGCATTCCCACCGCTGACACCGACCACTTGACAAGCCTCTCAAGTCACAGGTAGCCTACATCTCATGATCTGGAGAAGAGGTGTATTTCTATCTGCTGTTTTCCCGAATTATCCGGAGAAATCCCCTGATGGATCGAGAATGGGGAATTCCATTTTGCGGGAGCAGCATGCGAGCTCGCTTGGAATATCGTTACTGCAGAGAGAAGTTCAACAATTTGTTTAAAGGCACGTGGATTTTTTTTAGATTAGTTAAACAATGTAAATTCATTTTGAAAAACCTGAATAGTTAATTTTATAAATATGTATAGCAACAATATGGTGGCATAAATTGAAGCTAGTGGCTTTACGTTATATTGTTAATCCAAGTCACAAAAGACAACAATTAAATTAGCGGATGTACAGCAAGGAGAAAAAGATCTAAAAATGCCATACAAATAAAAAAAGCAATTTTGAAGAAAGAATTAAGCGTGCACAATGGGAAGAAAAAAAAACCCTTAAATGCTATAAATGAGCCAATTCATTCGATTTTGTGGGCATTGATGATGAACACACTTTAGTTGGGCAGCGCATAAGGGCGTGTTTCTCAAGACCAGGTCGGTTTTAGAATTCTGGACCAGAATTGGGTTGGCGTTCTTCCCGCTTTAAACCATCTCGTCCGTGTTGCTGAGAGCTCTTTTTATGGAAGCATGAAACGTCAAGGGGACAAAGGGGTGGTGTTGCGCACAAGTAGTGCTTGTAGGGCAGTCGCCCGTGTCCGCTAGCCACACTAAACGCATAACAACTTTATGCTGTATATTTGGCAACATGCCAAAAAAAAAAAAAAAAACGCTAGTGGACATTGACTTTGTTTGGTTTTTGTCTTGCGGGTAACATTTTATGGAATGACTCGTATACATGTACATCAACGGAATAATGTGTTTCCCTTCAACGCTGAACTACGTGTACATGCAGCGTGGCATGTTTGTGACTGTCTACTGCACTCTCTAAATCTTACCTCCGTTTTTCTCCGGAGAAAAAATTAGAAATATCAAGGCTGTCTGTTTAATCAGATAGCTCTTGAGTTTCTGGTGTTGTGTCTCTACAATCTCCATCCAAGTTGAAAATCGTATCTCTCCCCCTCCCCCCCCCCCCCTCTAACATGTTGGTTTTTCCAGCTATGTTTTGAAAGTGGGCTGAAATTTTCTTTAAAGTATGTATCCATTTTCCAATAAAAAGAAATAATCTCAACAGGTCTGTTTTGGAAAAAGTAATGAAAATATCAAATCTTTAAAAAGTAAACTGCATGCATAATTGGCAGTGGAAGATAAAAAAAAACGTGTGTAGTGATGCATAGGCCAGATGGCAATAAAAAAATAATCAAAAAAATAAACTAAAAAGAATCATGCATACAAGAGGCAGCAGTAAAATGAGCCCAGTGCATTGTGCATTTAAACTGCCGATAGGCTTGCGCACAAAAATGAATATGGCCAGCTGGCTTCACTCCCATTTATACATGTATACCAGTACATTAGCGCTCTAGTCCATAAAAACCCTAACCGTGGCAAAATCCAACACAATCTTTTGATGGATTCAGGACTGTAGAGCCTTGGAACAATTACTTTACATGGAGTATGGTGTCTCCATTTGTCAAAGTACAAAGAATGTGCCATAGGTTTACTGCAGTTTTGGATTTTGACAGGTGCAGCGGAACACTTTTAAAAGTGGGGGGGGGGGGGGGGGTCAAAGCAGCACTGGTGTCGGCCGGCTGCTGCCCTTTTCTATCAGGCTTGCAACTTTTCCTCGGATCAGCTGATTTCCTCATTTCTCACTTCACACTTTATTGAAAATTGAAAAACACTGTACAATGCCTTGTAAAGATTGGAATTTCCTTGTTTTTTTTGTTAATTCCAAGTTGCATGCCTGTTCTATGTTTTTCGTGTGTGGAACTGCCAAAAGTGGGGAGCCAATTTCCCTTAAGTGGAAAAAGTTGGGGGAGGAGGTCCCTCTGTACTTCACCCACCCCCACCTCTCATCCCCCCCCCCCCCCCCCCCCCCCCACAGCCAACAAGCTGGCACAATATCCAGTCCCATCTTATGGCCGATTCTCTCTACATACATTTATAGGACACTCTGGTGCACAGGGGAGTATCCCAAGGGAATAATGGTGCACCTGTATTATTAGGTTAT